>CM038214.1:60260811-60782822 GCA_021442155.1 Cymbidium sinense | reverse complement strand
AATGATGAGCTATGTGAAGTTCTACCTTTTATCAAAGTATACCTACAACTTCTTCTCACGGATCTTTGGGTTGAATGACTCCATGTCAATCTCAAGGAGATGAACGATTGATCTAGAGAAAGAAAATTTGACTCTGAATAAGAAATGAATGGATATTCTTCATTGATTTCTATAAGAATAAAATTAGGAGTATGAAAAGTAGGCAAGATGTAAGTAGAATCAACCTTCTTCATTGATTTCTTTAGTTTGTGTGGAGGTACATGATAGAAATCAAGTAAAGTAAGTGGAGTAAGAGATTTGATGCCTTATCCTCTGATACAATGATCTTACCATTAGAATAGGAGCTAGTAGAAGAAGTGGAAGCTATATGGTGGAGGGAGTGCTGGACTCGGACGGTGGTTACACTATTGGACTATCCCGGGCAAGTGTGGTAAGATGCTGCTGCTACTAGGCTATCACCCACCCTAAGTTATCTTTTGCAATTAGCAAGACTTTCTTAGTTTTAGAGGTTTGAGCAGCTTCAATCACCTGCAAGGAAAGTTTCTTGATCTTAGAAAGATCTTTTAAAGGTATAAAGAAATATATCCCAACCTTCTTTGGTCTTAAGAGGATTGCAAGTATTCCTAAGGATTACTCTAACAGAACTGGATGGTTGTTCTAATAAGTATTCCTTAGGGATAACTATGACTCCTGACTTGTAGCTATGCTCAAGATAGTCCTTAAAAGTGATACAATCCTCTAAGACATGGCCAAACATGCAGTGGTAATGGCAACAGCTAAGATCATTACTCTTACCCACTTCCTCTAGCCTCTTAGGCTTCGATAACTGAAAGTCAAGTTTCTTCAAGAGGTTCTTAAATATTTTCTAATTACCTCCCTCTTGAATAAATATGGCTTATTCAATCTGTTGGCAAGAGTGGGCAGAAAATAGCTACCTGGCAATGGGTATGAATATCGCTTCTAGGTAGGCCACTGTGGTGGCGATAGTGGCCATTATGCCAGTTGTGGTGGCCAATTTGATGGCCAAGGTGGTGGCAGTGGAGGTGGTAAAAGAGGTTATTGTTTATGGTATGGTCTTCATTTTGAACCTTGGCTGTTTCTCTGTTCACGACACCACCCTAGCTTTTTTCAAACACCTTCTATGGCTTAGGTTTAGATGATTAGTCTGAAAAGGGCAATGGTTTGGCTTCCTATTATAGACTAGCTGCCTTATTGATTAATTTCTCAAAGGTTTTGATGATAAATCCTAAAGCATGAAGGCAACTGTGCCATGGATATTTTTGAGCAGAATCTCAATGACATGCTATTCGGACATTTGTGGCTTGCATTTCATGCTTAGGTTTCCCTACCTAAGAATCTAATCAATAAGGGACTCATTGGGTTTCTATTTTTCTACAATGAGGTCACCTATAGTCACTCTCTGCTGAGCTTTAGCAAACCTTCTGATGAAGAGATGCTCCAACTCAGCAAAAGTCTTCACCAAACTATTGGGTAGTTCGGCATACCAATCAAATGTAACCCCTGTTAAGTCGATAAAAAGTCTGAACAAGAGTGCTTCCACTTGCATTTCAAAAGCTGGCTCTAAAATGTGCAATGTGCTGCCATGGGTTCCCACTGCCATCAAAGATCTTGAAGGATGGTGGCACAAAATGCTTGGGGTATTGAACTACATTGAATTCCTCCAAGTATGGTCTACCCTTTGGAATGGATGAGCTCCCCTTGGCTTGCGCCAACACCTCCTTCACCTGTGATTCCACCATATGCTTGATATCCTTCTCATGCATGGAGGTGCTATCTGTGACCTTCCTATGAAAACTACTAGCATCATCATCTACGGGAGTGCACCTAAGATGATCCAAAGTATGCGCCAACTCTGGCTATTACCATAAGAGATGCCTATGAGACTGGGCTGGGTTAAGCAATGCTAAGACCACTGCCATCAACTCCTCTACACTCTTATACATCCTATCTATCTGGTCATTCTTCTACTTGAGCTGGTGAAGGAGGTGCTGAGTTGAGTGAGAAGTGTCACCTTCCTCGACCACAACACCTTCCTGACTAAGCTGATCCCACTGCAAGATCCTTGGGTGTCGACCATGTGGACCTCGGCTATATCATCCAACATGTCATCTTCATCAAGATCAAAGCTAACTCTACCCTCCTCCTAATCTGAGTGATCACTACCAATAATGCTTGACTGTAATGCGGTAGTCTTCTATGATGTCATCTAAAGAATGACCATCTCGTCTGGCTCTACTAGAATGTAGACCGTTGTCGATAACCATAGTCGTGCTCTACATACTGAATACATCAATGCTCTACATTGGTGGGGTACTCCTAACCGGGTTCCACTATTATGGTGACTATGTCGGTGTCCCCTATCCTCTCTCTCTCTAGTGGCTGTGAATGTAGATAGGCCATGACACTCTTGGGTCACCACTCATAACCCCACCGAGTAGAAGGTCAAGAGGGAGCTTGATCTCACCTCAATGTGTTGAATTGATGGAGGATCCTTGGGCCATAGTCGATCACCAAATGAGAGGGACTCTCTAAACTAGGACTTATGTAGTTTGGCAAGGACTGTGGATGCTAGGACTTGGACTGGTAATGGATGGCAGTGAGTGGAGTGGTGTGATGAAAATGACATTGACTACCTCTCTGCCAGAGATCTCCTCTTACATCAGACGGTGCCGATGAGAACTATGTTGTATGAATGATTAGCTCTGATAAGTCACTGATAAGGAAAGTCTATCAAAGTAGAGGTCGCTGATTGTCCAGCTTACTTCCTCCTCTCTTGCTTGCCCACTTAGATAGTGACTCTAGCCTCCATGGCTCACTCTTTGTGAATCTGACCCCTAACACTCCTAGGGATCAAACTCCTTAAATCATGTAAGAAGTGGACTAGAAGAATCACTCTGACTCTATGTAGAATGGACCATAGACAGCATAGGCTTCCTCTTATCCCTAGTTAGTGTCTCAATCTCTACAGATGATGGTGGTGATGTTACAATCCTATAATAGTTATCCTCTCCTTATGAAGCTAAGAGGGGGTGGAACTTGCTACCACTCAAGAGTGGAGAGGTCTCACGAAGGGAACCCTCCTCAGCCATATGAAATACATCATTGATATGCTCACCTCACACTCATAGTGCCACATAACCTTGTAGTTTTTGTTGTGTTGTTGCATCCTAATAAGTGGAGGCAGAGCGAGAGCTAGCACCAACCTTGAAGGTGTAAGGGACTATCTCAGATGCTAAGATATCCTTCTCCTTTAAAGTAGGAAGAACAATGAAGGTGGTACTAACCCTCACAAGAATTATAGCAGGGGAAACTAACTATACCAACATTGATGCTGAAGTTGACACTAGCACTGACTGGGTGTGGGAACCATAAGGGCTTTCCTCTTTAATGAGGGGGACTCAAAATTTGACTAGATATCAAAGTGAAGAAGTGGCTTCTATCCTGCCACCTCCCCTCAAGGATGAGTAAGGGTCGGCCCTCACATACTTTGATAGCCTCAAAGCCATGCCCAATTGAATCACATGTGTAGTGTTGGTCATGATATGGCCCCAAGGCCAAATCCACACCAAGAGAATAAGAAGATCATCTTGCCAGCAGACATGATGGGAGACTGATCATAGAAGAGACAAAGAAACTAGTATCTACATTTGTTGAAATAAAACTAAATTAGACCCTTGCCTTGAATGGTTGATTTGAATCATTGACTCTTAATTTGATTTTGGAATTTGATCCCACACTCAACAAATTTAGGTATGCTAAGTGGGGTTCATTTTTTTTGGAGAGATTTAGGAATTTGAGGAGAGACTTTATCATAAGATTTTGATTTTGATTTAGAACCATCATTCAACAAATTTATGTATGTTGAGTGGGGTTCAAATGTTTTGGAGAGACCTTTGGAGATATATCATATATTTTTGTTTGAAATTTAATTTTGGAGACCCTTAACAAATTTAGGTATGCTAAGTAGGGTTCAATTATATGCTTGAAAGATTTCTATCTTAATGGTTTGTTGTTGTTGGTTTAATATGTCAATTTGATTTGAAAAAGAGAACACTTATTTAACAAATTTAAGTATGTCAAACGAAGTTCAAAATGTGTTTGATATTTGTTTGATTATTATTATTATTTTAAAAAAAATGGGGGAACTCTTATTTGACAAATTTAGGTATGTTAAATACATTTTAAATATATGTTTGATGTTTGTTGTTTGATATTATTTTGGAAGTGAGACTCACACTTAACAAATTTAGGTATGTTAAATGTAGTTCACTTGTATGTTTGTTTGTTTGTTGATATGTGGTTTTGTTTTGATTTTGGAGATTGAATTCTCATTTAACAAATATGGGTATGTTAAATGGAATTCAAAAATATGCATTGGATATTTTGGCTTGGGAACTCCCATTTAACAAAAATGGGCATGTTAAATAGAGTTCAAATTATATATTATTTTGATTTTGAAAAAGGGGGACCTTCACTTAAAAAATTTGGGTATTTTAAGTGAAGTCCATTTTGTATGTTGATTATTTTAATTTTGGTTTGAAAAAAAAGGAAAACTCATTTAACCAATATATATGTGTTAAATGGAGTTGGTTTTATTTTTGAAAAATATTTTGGATATGTTTGGTTTAAAATTTTGAAGGGGACCCTCATTTAACAAATTTAAGTATGTTAAATGGGGCTAGTTTTAATTTTAAAAAATGGGTTTGAATATGTTTATGAAAAGAGGTTTGTTATTTGATTTGATTTGGTGGAACACTCACTTAGCAATTTTATGTAGGCTAAGTGAGGTTCAATTAATTTTGAAAGATTTTGATTTTTCTTTGTTTGATTTTGATTTTAAAAGAAGTTATTTATTTAGCTTTTATTATATGAAAAAAATTTTTTTTTTTTTGCAAAAGTCTTTATTTATATTGCTTTAGATTTCTTTTAAGACCTTGCCAAATATGAGATGGATCCTTACTTTACCAAGCTAGTGGTAAGAACTTCCAAACTCTATTACACTTATATTCAATCATCTCCATTATAGTCAATTTATTATTACCTATTAGGGGACCCAATAGGATTCTTAGGACCTACATGGGAGTGAGGTCCTAAAACCTAAAGGATGCTGGCTACCTATGCTTAAGAATGAAATGAGTAAAGGGCCAATGGAAAGAAAGATAGTCTCAGGCTTATAAGAAAATACAAGTCCACTATCGATGCTTGGAGATGATAATTGTCCACTAAAGTTGGAGAGAGGAACCTTCCCCAACGGTGTCACTAGAAAAATCTGTGGTGTTTATTTTTGGATGTATGGGGGATACCATGCAAATCGTAGGGGTTACTTATTGATATGATTAGGTATGAAATTGAGGTATAATGTGCTATCTTGAAAGATAGAGACATCACCCTTCAATGGACCTAATCACTTAATAAGGACTCCAAAGACATGATGGGTCTTCAAATATATGAGTTTTTCTCGCTTTATATGGATGAATAAAGTAGGTTTATATTTAACCAAGTTCTATAGTTCCCTATGAAGGAAAGTCTCCATAGTTGATTACATCTCATGGAATGAAATTCCATAAGAATACTCTTGATTATGTAGACAATTATCATCTTAAAAAATTTCAAGGTTAGACTATCAAAGGATTGGTTAGATTTGGAAAATCAATTAGGAAAGTTCAAGGAGAAGACTTTTTTTTGGAATCCAAAGGGAGGTAGTAGGGAATGCTCATGATACTAGGAAGCCTACTAAGCATTCTAATCCACCCTATAGTTTGGCTTTATATATTTGAAATTGAAGAGACTTATTTATTTGAGTTAATTTTTTATTAGATTGCTAGGGCTTATAATCCACCAACATAAGGTTGTGAAATTGCCTAAGAGGTGAGGATTTATTCTTCTAGCCCGAAGGAAATAGCTACCTTAGATCCTAAATCTAGGGAGCTTTAGCACGAACTAAAACATAACCTAAATCTAAGTGAAAGATGGACATAATATTACAACCACTAGAGTGGTCACCTAACACCTCCTACGATTCAAAATCATGTAGTCTAGTCTTATGAGTTGAAAGATAGCTAGGGTTTATTTAATTGGAAAGAAACTAATGTCCAAAATCAACTCTCTATTAGAGCATGAGTATGAGCATATGACTTACTCTTCAAATGCAAAATCTTTTCAAATTTTATATCATTTTGACACATCATTTAAATGAAGGCTTTAGATTTTTTTTATATGCTTAAATGCATGATGAAGTAGATTGGTTAAATCAAAGAGAGTGGTGAAGCTCATCATTAGGGGTTTCCCTCATAAGTGGTCCCTATGTAAGGGATCCTCATTTTGCAAAAGTGACTCAAGATGACATGCATGATGTGACATATAACCATATAGCTAAGGGTTTCCAAATCTTTTAATTATCTTGATTATTGCTTAAGCTTTATGGTGAGATTATGAGTTATTTAAACTTATTTATGAGTGATTTATTGGGTATAAAATTTATTTTATTCTAAGAGCATTCGTCACACATTAAAGCACCAATCATTAAGAAACTAAGAAAAATATGCAACCCTAATTTAAAACAAATCATCAATTACTTTTATAAACTACAAAATGAGTAAGAGGTGTTGTTCCATCATACAACAAAAGAAAATTTGGGTAGCCAAGCTCTACCCTTATACAACATATGAAAGAATAATTACAATTATAAATGAATACATTCTATGGGGTCTTCATTCTTCATATCTTCTTATCCACCTTATCTTCCTCCTTTGATTTGGTTTACCCTCCAAAGGCATCACAGGCCTCTGTGATAAAGCCTTCTAGCCACTATGCATCTTAATCCCATTGATCTTAATTCCTAATTGCAAAATTACATTTATGTAAAGGAAAAACTAAATCTAACTATACTTACAAAATATAGGTTAGCTAAACACACATACAATCCCAAGCAATTATATTTATAATTAGACTTAGCACCCTGCACATGGGTAAGCAAACCCACCTATCCTAACATGGATTATGCTTAGGGGCTTAAGCAACCTACAAGCAAAGCATTTATATTTATTTTTAAGCAACTCCTTACACATTATCTCTTGTAGAAAACATGACTAGGCATATATCTTTAAGTGGTGTTTGAAACCTCATATGGTATATTTTGAAAAGTTGAATCTATCGACTTTATGACTTTGTTGATAAACTTACCAAAACACCAAAATCAATAGAGAAGCATCGACTTATGGTTTCAGATGAGTGTTGAAATTGCTTGAGTCACTTATTGATTTGTTTTATGATAATATATATGATGTGGGTCAACACTTCACAATTATAGTTCTAGATGATCATGGAGTTCATGAAAATTTTCTAGCTCTTATAAGAGATCAAGAAGATTGTTTGTGACATATGAAATATATTATGAAATCTTATAAAGTAACTCATTAATCTTTTTTCTCCAATAAATTTTGAAGTCATACATGAAGTTAGGGTCAACACATAACTAAGTTACTTTATAGGGTATTTAGGGAGATTTCATAATATATTTCATATGTCACAAACAATCTTACTGATCTCTTTGCAAGAGCTAGAAAATTTCAATGAACTCAATGGATCATCTAGAACTATAATTCGTGAAGTGTTGACCCTAACATCATATATATTATCATATAATGAATCAATAAAACTGACAATACCACACTCAAACCATAAGTTGATGCTTCTATTGGTTTTGGTGTTTTAAGTTATCAACTAAAGTTATAAAGTAGATTCAACATTTCAAAATATACCATATGAGATTTCAAAATAATATGTTTAGAAAACATCCCTAAGAATACATCTCGTGGAATGAAATTACCTACATGCATACACCTAAACATCCGCCTAAAAAAATAATACATCACAAAACAAAATATACATCGTATCACATGTCTAACAAAAGTAGTGACTTAATTTATTAGTAAGGTCTTGTGTGGTATGTCTTAACTAGGCATTATAATTATATTTTTCTAAGTTTGAAGCTATTTAATTTCATATAGTTTCACTTGAAGTTATTTAATTGATTTGTGAATTTTTGTATTTTATTTTATTTCATGTGATTTACTTAACAACTGTGTTGTAAGAGAAGGAAGAGGATTTCCCTCTTCCATCCCTACCTTAAGCCACTTTCTAAAGCATATTAATTCGATTTAGTTCTCTTTAGCGAATGGATTATTATATTAGTTTTAATTAATTCTAAGTTTAGGTTAACTTTAAACAATTCTATTCAATATGAAAGGCATCTTAAAATTAATTTAATTGAACTACTACCACATTATACATATCAAATCATTCCTTCCCACATATCATATGCATATGACTTGATCTTAAGTATATATATATATACAATATGTTTTTTGCACACTTAAATGATTATGAAGGTGCATATTTGGAATTTATATTCTATTTTGGTTGAATTATATGAACATATAAATTAAAGCTCTATCCAATATCAAAATACATATGAATAAAATCAATTGGGTACATGCCTTTATTAACTGGGAAGTGACGTAATCAAATGACCTCTGTCTTAAAACCTCTTATTCTCGGGATGTCACTATACCCATTGTCATTCAAACACATGTAGATTTACATACATGAACATAAGAAAGAAAGCTACAAATCACATGACTAACCATTTCAATGACTTAAATAATTATGGATGCATGCATTTTTAATAGAAAAGAATATTCTTATTTCTTAATTAAGTGCACACACACATGTATAAAAATCATAAGAAAATACGTGTCATTGTTAACCAAGAAAGTGAGAATCCTTAGGCTACTTAAAGTATCGTATTCTTGGGATGTACATACTATATAGCCACTTTTCTTGAATGCATACACATGTATTCATAATTATGAGAATGAAAATCAAGCAATGATTGTATTTTCTTTAATTAAATTATTTATGTATATGATTTAAAGCTCTATCTAAATTTTGATGTTAAAATACATAAGAAAAAAAATCAAATGGACATTTACTTTTGTTAACTAGGGGAGTGAGGTAATCAAATGATCTCCTTGGGCCTAGCTAAAGCCTTGTATCCTCAGGATGTCTAGTCTGTATACCCATTACTATTCAAACTCATGTAAATTAACACATGAATAAAATAAAGAGAGTTTCACATCATACACTTAAACTATAAGCACATGCATGTCTTATGCATTTATAACTATCATCACTACACATGTTATTGTCCAGTTGTAAATTTTTAGAAAATATATTTGGATCTAATAGTGATAATAGCCACATATATATTAAGTTAAGCCAACACATGCAAGCTTTACATAAAGGAAATTTCATTTAATTTAATTACTTTGGAAAGATATGGAAGGATGAAATTAAAATGACAAAATATTTAATATGATTGGATAAGGATAATCAAATACAAACATATGATTCATTAAATCAAATTAATTCTTAAGGACAATCATACTAATAAAAAATCATTTAAAGTAAACCAAAGTTTGATTATTAATTAAGTTTTATTTAATTTAACTTTAAAAAAGGAGGAGGATTATCATTTGTTGATCTTAACCTCCCAAAGTTTGTGAATTAGTTTGGTTTAGTGAAAAGATAATTAAGTGAATTTTATGAATTAAATAAATTGGATTCTTAATTATTTCAATTTAATTTACCTATATTACCTTAATATAATTAACTAAATAATCATGAGCCAACATGTTATGCTTATGAATGGAAAGTAAATTTGCAATGATCCTAAGAAATGAAAGGGTCTAATGCAATTTTCTCATGATTAATGGTTAATTAGATTAAGGAATTTAGTTAAGTACTCTTATGGTTTTCCCACACATGTTGGTTAGCCATAATTTTCCTAAATTCCTTTAGGTTATTAAACACTTAAAGATCTTCCAATGATTTAATTAATCAAGATTTGATGTGTTATGATTTGAATCTCATTAATAAAACCATTTAATTAACCAATTAAAACTTCAATTAATCACAAATTAATTAATTTCCTTTAAAGTGAAATGGGCTTAAAATCAAAGAAAGATGTCCCCATCTCATTTCCCTTGCCCATTCATTATTCAACAGTGATTAACTTGACAAATTAATTAATTTGGTTACTGATTAGGGGCTTAATTAACCATTTAGCTAATTAAGGGAGTGGTTAAGGCTTAATTGAGCAATTTCCCCAATTAATCAAGTAATAAATCCCAAAAAATTATGGGAGGTAGAGGTCATCCTATTAAGCCACCACAAAAAGTTTAGAATTAAATACTTGAGTAATTAATTAGTAATTATGCTAATTTTTTTTAATTAAACCCAAATTAAGGCTCAATTACTGTTCAAAATCACTTAGAATTAATTTTAAATGATTCTAAAAATACCTTTATAATTAGTATTTATTTGTATTTTTCTAATTTTTCTATGATTTGTTATCAATTTTGAAAATTTTAGTCATTTAAAATAATAAATTAGCCCTAATAAAGCATAATCCCATCGGTTATATCGATGTGGTGCACTTTCCACATGGCACCATGCACTACTTAAATGATCCGCTTAGCAATAATGTAGTGCTTATCTCCATCTCGATCTCTGGATCGCACAGATCAAACCCATGATTCCTTAAGAGATAAAATTAGAGAATTTCTAGTGAATAATCATGACTGTCTATTCCAATCATGTGGAACGGACAGTGCATGAACGATTGTCCCTCGAGCGATGAAAGATAGAGGCCGTCTACCATTCCTCTCTCGATCAGAGCTTACCTAGACTCAAATTGACTCAAAATGGATTCTACACCCTCACAATGATGATATGAGGGGATCCAATGATGGAAAACACATGATATGCAAATTTCTTCCACAAAAAGGCCATCCCTTTTTTTTTTGGCCAAAAGCTTGGTTTCATGGAATTACCTCATCGGAGATCAAGACCTGTGGAGAATCTAATTGAGAAAATTTTTCCTAGTGGAGATGAAGCCCTGTTGAGTAGCACTTGGATCAATTCCATGTCACTCTATGGACCAAGCAACTTCTATTTGGAGGTCCTTTGATCAAGTCTCACGCCCGATGAGGCCTCGGAGGCAATGTTTGTTTGATGAGGTGTGAGGATGGTGTGTGTGAAGTTAATTTAGATTTGGTGAAGAAATGAGAGAATTAGATTAAAGGAGGGGCTATCCTATTTCAGCTTGAAGAAATCTGGGATGGTTGGAGTTCTGAAGCTCTAGGGGTTTTGAAATGAGCTCAAGGAGTTTTGAGAGTGAGTGACTTTGATAGAAATGGTATATCCCCTCCTTAGATTGAACATATGACATTATCCCATCGATTTACAAGCCACCGCCGTGGTGCAGTGACTGTGCTCCATGTTTGGTGGAAGCTCTTGTGGGTGGTTCTAAATGGTTTCTCCTCTGGGTCCATGGGTTGCTAGAGGGAGGTGAGTTAACTTATCTTCATTTGGTCCAAGGCTGACCTAGCTTACATGGGTTGCTGAGTAGTTAGACCATCATTTGGGTGCTTGATGGTCGCCAAGGGGAGAAAGGGGAGTGGACTTTGATATTTTGGAAAATCCCATGTGGGAGAGAATCCAAGAGGATTTGATTTTGAGTTGAGCCCAATTCAGGTTGGGCTAGATTTAGTCGATCAAGGTGGGTTAAGCTTAGATCAGTTCCAATGGGCTACTACTTCAAGTGGTTTGTGACCCTTATAGGTCAAATTGGGCTAGGTTGGGTTGATCAATTGGTCAAATTGGGTCAAACCAAAGCTTGAAAGTTTAAATGATGATTTGAAGTGTTTTTTAATTGGTTTCAATCAATTTGGCTTAGATTAGATTTTGGCTCATTTGGGTTCATGTAGGTCAAATCGGTCAAGTTGCCTAATCTGACCAAATTAGTTAAATTGGCCTAAATCTAGCCATTGATTGTAATTAGGTGTTGATTTATGTTCAATTAGTTAACTAAAAATGATTGTAGGCTTTGGTTTGAAATAATTTGGATTTGATTTGGATTTAGGCCAATTTGACCCTTTAGGTCAATTTGGGTTAAATGGGTTAGATGGAGCAATTGGTCAAACTGAGTTCAATTATGGCTTTGGTCAAGTTCAATAATCAATTTGGAATGAACTTGAGCAATTGATTGTAATTAATTTTAGATCATGATTTGACCCATTTTGGTCTTTAGGAAAATTACCTAACTTGGGTCAAGGCCAATGGGTTTTGCTCAATTGATGGTAAAGTCATGTTCAATCATTTATAGGTTGCTTTGAATCATTGTTATCAATTATTTTGGTGTAGGATGAATTTTGGCTAGTTTGGTTCATATGGGTTAAGAGGACTTGGTCAAATGGTGGATTTGGTTTGATTTATGACAATTGATCATCTTAAGGTGATCATCAATCATGATAGGAGGTTTTGGTAGGCTTGGTTCAATCTAATTTGGGTTGGATTAGAATTTGTTCAAATAGGTAAAATTGGTCACTTTGTGTCAAGGCCAATTGGGCAGTTGGTTGATTTGGTGTTGACTTGAGTTGGAGTTTATATATGAGTTTAAGACTATTTATAAATTTCTTTGTAATGGTTTGGGTTCAAATGGGTTTTAGTTTTCAAATATTTCAAGTCAAAGGGGTTAGGTTTGGTTTGACTTGGGTTGATTTTGTTTTTCATTGTAGTTTAATTTATATTTGGAATGGTGATTGAAGATATAATTAACTCATGAGAACATCAATTGAATTTGGTTTGAATTGAATGGGAATTTGGCTATGTCCATGGGATTGGTTCATATGGCTTAGAAAAGATCCTAGTTTGATATTGATATTTGGATGTGGTATGATTGTAGATCTCATTGTAGGTTTGATCTATACTTGGAATAATAATTGAGAAATAAATGATTAATGAGAAATCACTTGGGTTTGAGGTTTAGATTGGGGGAATTTGACTAAGTCTATAGAATTGGATCAAAGGGACCTAGGTTGGCATTTGATGAGGAAGTCAATTGAATTTGGACATTTTGGTTTGTATGAATTGAATTTGGTTGTGGCTTAAGAAGGTGGACATAAGTTGGGTTTAAGTCATGGGATGGGTAGATTATCTTTATCTTTAAGGCATAGCTTAATCCTATGGTTAAACCTTCTAAGTCTCTAGGCTTAGGTTAAGTGTTCACCTAATCGCTAAGTGTCTTATGACTAAAGAAATCTTAATCTATAAGACCCCTAAGTCTAAGAAGAGGAGATTGAATTCTCACTCCAAAAGTGAGGTCAACAAGGTTCAAATGGGTTAGGTTAGGTTAGGTGAACCAATTAATAGTTTAGCTTTCAATCGGTGCTTTGGATGTCATGTGGTTGGTTGACTACAATCAATTTGGATTTGGTTGAAATTTGGGTTATGGTGGCTAGAGACAAATGAACTAATTTGGACTAAATGGATTTTTTTAACCCATTGAGATTAAGCTTAATGTGTTTTAATTGGGTTGATTTGATGTCAAAATCAATTAGTTTGATTTTAATTTAGGTGTATGGGTTGAAATGGGTTAGGTGGGGTCTACTAGTTGATGGGCTTAAACCTAGGGTCTAATCCTATAAGTCTTGGATTTGGGTTTAAGTATCCACTTAGTCGCTGGAAGTGTTCTAAGACACTAGGTGAAGAAACCTTAGTATCTAGAAAAAAATCTTAAGGCTAGTGATGTAGTTTGTATCACCCTCACTAAAAGTGATGTCAACACCCATTGAGAATGTTAGCTTAATTATATGACAACTAAAAGAGAGTTTGAATGATGAAAATTTTGATTTTATGAGATATCCAATTACATGTAAATCAAGATTAATTCTTAAATAAATGAATTTTTTAAGGACATGTTGCCCCTATTTTTGGATGTTAAAATTTTTATCATTCTTAAATACATCTTAAATTATCAAAGAATTCTTTGACATGAAATTACATTTCTTGTGAAATTAAGTGGATGATCACTCACATCACATGTAGTTTATGGGTTGCAGAGTAAAAATTACCATAATCTCAAAATTAGATATGCAAAATTTGCTTAGAAAAAAAAAACATCCAAATGTTGTCCTTGAAGTTGAAAAGGGTCTTATATCAAAATCCAATCGAGGTGGAGCTTAATGTGTCTTTGTTGCCAATGGCAAAAATTATGTGTATAAAGCTACATGCCATTGTTACACATAGACTTGTGTAGATGTGGCTTTGGGCTTATAGTCATCCATGTGTGCATGCTAACGGTTCCCTGTGTGCACACTCATGCATGCTAACTCATTATATAGTTCTGTGCTTAGGAATGTGCATCTGCTAGTGGTGCTAGTGCACTCCATCACTGCAGACAAGCACCCATTCACGCTAACGTTAGCCAATGGCAAGAATATTTATTTATTTTTAATTTAATCAATTTTTTGGGAGTATTTCTTTTATTATGTTCCTTAAAGAAAATTCATGTATGCTTTCAATTATTTCAAAATTCTTTAAAATTTTTATTATTTTACTCTAAATTTTTTTTATTTTGCTTTAAAATTTTTCCTTCTTCTCTTGCTTTGTGAATCTAAAAATACTCTTTTTTATAAGTGAAAGAAGAGACATATTTATTCCCATAAGCTTCAACTTTCTTCTATGATGGACAAGAAATTAACTAGCGGGAGTTATGGGACTTGCGATGAAATTTTAACAATAGGGCTCCAACCTTCTTAAAAAAGAGGGTTGATTATTCTTGTTGCTCTAAGTGATCAAGACCTATTATTTCTATGGTGAAGTTTCAATTTTTTTTAAATGAAGGCAATAACTATCTTCATTTTGCAAACTGGGTCTACCTATGATTGAGCCCATATTTTTTATGTCTATGCTATAGTTTTCCTTAAAATAGGTGTTAACTATCCTCATTAAATGGGCCAAGCATAAAAGTGATCAAGATGGATATTTTTTATAGCAAGGCTCTAATTTTATCTTAAAGAAAGATATTAACAATCCTCTTTAGATGGATCAAGTTTATAGGTGATTGAGGCCCATAATATTTATGCCAAGGCTCTAATTATTTTTACAAAATAGGTGTTAACTATCCTCATTAGATGGATTAGTCATAAAAGTGATCAAGGCCCATAATTTTTATAGCGAGGCTCAATTTTTTCCTTGAAATCATCAAACAGAATGAGCTAAAAGGTGATCAAGATAGATAATTTCTATGGTGACTAATTTCCTTATTGGATGGACCAAGATTGAAGGTGATTAAGATCTATAGTATCTACAATGATGCTCTAGTTATCCTTTGGAGAAAAGCATTAACTTTCATTATGAGATAGACCAAATTTGTAGATGATTAATTCCCGTGGTTTAGTGTGTCTCTAGTTTTCTCTCAAAATATTTATTATCTATCCTTTTAAATAGGATCGAACATAAAAGTGATTAAGTTCCATAATTTACACTATGAAAGTCTAGTTATCCTTTGAATAATGCTTGTTCTCATCGATGGAGGACTTGAGGTGATCAAGACCACGCTTTCTAGTAAAAGGCTTCAATTATCCCTTTAAAGAGGCATTAATTATCCTTATTAGATGGGATAGGCTTGAAGGTGATCAAGACCTATAGTTTCTATGACATGGCTCTAGTTAATCTTGTTAGAAAGGCATTAACTATCCTAATCAGATGAATCAAGTTTGCAAGTGATCAAGTTTCATAGTTTCTATGGTAAGGCTCTTATTTTTTTGTTAACTATTTTTATCATATGGTTTAGATTGGAAAGAGATAAAGATCTATAGTTTCTATGCTCTCCAAATTTCTTTTAAAATCTGTGTCAATGATTCCCATCGAGTGAATTAAATTCTAATTTAATGTTGGCAATGAGTATTGGTAGTTATCAAGTATGAAAATTTGCTTCAATGCAACTATGATTATTTGAGATTACTTTGTTGATGCAAATATTTTATTCTTATTCTTTTTTATATGGATGATAAATGTATTCTTCTTCATATTTTTGTATGTTTCTATTTGTTTCTTTGTAATAATGTTTTTCATGATAATAATAGGATGTGTTAATTGGCTACTCATTCCCTTTTAGGAGGGTCATGAATGGTTCTCCATAAAAAGTCTATCTTCCTTGAGTCATTAATATGAGGTGCCATATATGGAAAAACATTTTGAGAGAAAATTTTTGGCCTATTTGAAATGGATTGTAAGAGTGTGACTTAGAATTTTGCATAAAAGAGGCTAGTTAAGATAAACTGAATTTTGTAGGCCATGGTTATCCAGGATTGATTTTTAGAGCATTACACAATGATGTCGATCTATGTGAAAAAAAGTTGAGATAAATGCACCAAAAATGTTTGATCAATCTAAGGTTATTCATCAGAGTGTAACTTGATGATGTTGACTTGCATGAAGGGGTTGGGAAAAATCCATCAAGAATTTCTGACTTATTCAAGGTTGTTTGCCAAAGTATTGCACGATGACATTAACCTGTATGAAAAATGTCAAAAAGAACCATCAAGGATTTTTGACCTATCTAAAGTTATTCTTCAGAGTATTACTTAATGATGTTAACCTACATAAAAAAAAGTTGAAAGAAGTCCACCTAGGATAATGCAAATTTGTGGTGGTTAATCAAAGTATTACTTGATTATATTAACTTGTATAAAAAGATTAAGAAATTCACTAAGAATTTTTACCTATCCTAAGTTGTTTATCAGAGTATTACTTATTCATATTAATATGTTTGAAGAGGCTAAAAGAGATTCAAAAAATATTTTTTGACCTATCCAAAGTTATTATTCAGAGTGTTACTTAATGATATTAACATATATGGAAGTGAATCGAATCTAGATAAGCTCGATTACACCTTGATTAGAATAAGGTGAATGTTATGCCTGTCTGCATCAAAGGAGAAAATTTGGTATATTTTTATACTATTACAACTTTTCAAGATCACTTTTGTGTCCATGTATAAGGAGTATAAGTCCAATTGGGTATTGTATATAAAATTTTGATCTTTCTGAAGAGTTTTTATGAGATTTTTTATATTTGCAGAAAGCATTGAAAAAGATATTCATGAATTATGTCATCTTGGATGAAAAGATGTTGGATGAGGAGACTTTCTTGATGTCAACTAACACTAAAATGTTAATAAAAATATTCTCTTAAGGTTGTAGCTAAAGTTACTTCTTAATTTTAGCTTGCTTTATATAGAGTTGATGTAAAACTAGATGATTAAAGGAACAAACATTATAATCATAACTGCACTAGGTTATCATCCTTTAAATATTGTAATCAAATTCTTCTCTTAGTTTTGACTTGGTTTTCATATGATTGGTATTCAAGCATATGGCAAAGAACTTTTTTTTTGTTACAACAATGCCTAGGACGTTGATATGAATAACTTTTTTAGGTTATAGTAAAGGTTGCTAGCTTAGTTGTTTCCTTAGATGTCACCAACTATTGCATTTGAGAACATTCATGAAAACAAAGATGTTGTTGACCCTCTTAGATTTGTATGAAGATCTAATAGACACAGAGATAAAAGAGGAGTTATGGAAAATATAGGTATTTTTTACATGGAAAACCTAAATAGTTGACAAACCACAAGCTTGGCATAGTCAAAATAATTCATATAATATTTATTGTCTTAGAAAAGCTTCCTTCCTCATAACTAGGAAGGTGTTGATATAATATAATAGATATAAATTGTAAAGAATAGACTCCATGATGTGAGTTAGGGTGCATTGAACTTATAGGTAATGGTCGTGAAAGTGCATTGACCTTACAAGATGATGAGTTGTGTCAACAACATGCATATATCTTATAAGTGGAGGAATGCATTGACTTTGTTAGCAATGGTGAAGGTGATGGAATCAACAGATGATGGTGTAGCCTGATATTAATGATTAATATAATATAATCATGTGACCATCAAATGAAGGTAGAGAAATGATAGTTAGATAGCTAATGGTGATGGTCTATTGATGATGATAAAGAGGTAACCTAGTGTTGGTAGTTTGGTTATAGTGGAAAAATGACAAACTAGTAAGGGTATCAATAGTTATTTAATAAAAAAATATTATGCAATGGACTTGTGAGGGTGGTTGGGTGGTGACTAATGATGTCAAGATGGTGGTCCAAATGACTATGCGAAGATAATGTAACAATAATGGATGATCGATAGTTCATTAAAGATGGTTGGATGACATTTTGATGGTAATGGCTATGAAAGCTTGATTATGGTGGTCAACATACAGATTGATGTGGTGATTGGATAATGGTTCGATGGTGATTATGGGGAACAGTCCAATGATATGGGCTAGAAGGTACTTTAATTATGGTGATTGGGTTGCATTGATGGTTGAAAGAAGGTTTGATGATGGTGTCTAGATTTTAGTCCAAGAATGATAGTTAGGCAGCATGATGATGGATGGTTAGTGGTCCGATGAAGGTAATCGAGAATTGACAATGGTCGACAATTACAACAATTGTATGATGGTTTGACGATGGTAGTCGAATGGTTGAGAGTTGATGGTGGTTGGGTGGCGTGTTAACCTTATTTTTGGTTGAGGTCAAAATTCATCCTGATCCTAAAAATTAGGAGCTTCCTAATTAGGCACTTTGTGCATTACAAATAGTGATGTAATCAAACCAAAGTAAAAATATAATGATAAAACAAAAATCAAACAAAAAATTAAAATCAAAGCTAAATAAAACTCAAAGCCAAACACTTTAAGATAAGAGCTCGTTAGTAAAACCCATAAAGACCTAACCTAACCTAATTAGAATAGACACGATCAAATATAAACTTAATAAAATTCATTAGAAATTAAAAATAAATAAATATTAATTAAAATCTAAATTTAATTGAGCCTTAGCTAAGCTAATTAAATTGATTGACCTAATTAGCCCTTACCTAAGTCTAAATAAAATCAAATTAAATCAAAATTAAATTAAGTCAAAAGCACACAAATACATAAATACAAATGCACAAACATTGAATCGATAAGATATAAAAGTGGTTGATCATGCCATTTGAACGGTTGAGCCATGTGGGTCCAATTAAGTTAAAAGTCAACCCAACAAAATTTAATCAAAATGAGCCATCATAAAGGCTTGGAATCATCAAGAAAACATGTTTAAACATAAATCTAAATAAAATTGAACTTAATGAGAGTTCAAATGGGTTAATTACTTAATCTAAATAGACCGAAATGAACTCTATTGGTATGAATTTAAATTGAAATGAAATTAAATCAATTTAAACACTTTGAATCACTCGGAACACATAATTGGACATAATGTGACTTTCTTATGGTCAAGTTCGACCAATTGGGTCCACCCAATTTAACCCATTTAGGCCAAAGTTGGTCAATTTGGGCCAGATCCAAAATTGAACCCAAGTTAACACAATCAATCATTCCTAAAAACTCTAAATAATTCAATAAACTTAATTGAAACCCAAATAGATTCTAAATTGCCTATTTGGGACACTTAACACAATTTTACCCATTTAGATTAAATTGGATTATACATAGTTCAAACATAAAATTCTTCCAAATTAATTGAAATTAATCAATCCAAATTATTCCAAATGGTTCCTTAAACTTAATCAAGGTATAAATAAATCTCAAGATGATCAATTCAACAATTTAACTTAATTGGACTTTCTTTGTTCAAAGTTAGTTGAATGGAGTTTAAAATAAATTAAATAAATTTGAATGACCATAAAAACTTTGAATGATCAAATTGAAAATAATTAGAATATAACTCAACTCAAACAAGTCAATTGATGTTGTGACTCAACCCAATTCCATTTGAGCCAAATTGATCCAATTAAGGTTGAACCCAAAATTAACAATAAGATCATGCCAACCCAAAGACCATCCAAATTTTGATTAGAGAAGATGGAATCTCAATCTAAATAAAAATATGAATAATTAAAGTCTAGAAAATAGAAATAAAAAATAGAGATAAAATTAAAATCCCAATGCAAAGAAACTTATCCTTTCTTCCATTTCCATCATCTAGTAACCAAAGATGACTTTTGGCTATCTTATCTCTTCATCTTGACATTAGATGAGATTGAAGCATGCTTACATAGTGAATCCAAGCCAATCAACCCTACCACAACACCTCTAAATCACCATTAATGGTGATCTTTGGCCACCATAAAAAGAGAAGAAGAGAGGTCCAAAAAGTTCTTCCTCTTACATGAGACACATTCTCGAGCACCTAAGGAGAATAATCAACCTTTCTCCCTTATTTTCAAAAGAAAAAATAAAAATAGAATCGAGAGGTCGTTAGTAGTTAGAACAATCTGAGAGAAGGAAAAAGGAGGAAAACCACATAAAAGCTCTATCTTGAGGCAAAAATCATAGTTGACATGAGAAATCCATTGAACACTAGCTTTTGTGAGGTATTTCCATAAATCTTTAGTAAGAACCTAGTCTTTGTTATTTTATGATGTAAAATCTAGCATTTCTTGGAGAAAATCATAGAGGATGATTGCTTTTGTTGTCTTTGAGCTTTGTAGTGTGAAAGGGGTCAAATTTCTAATGTCGTTGCTAGAAAAAGCATGGAGAGACGGGTTCATTCCTCGCAAGTGCCGGGAAGAAGGCTTTTGTCGTCCATCCCACTTGAATGGGATGGACGATTAAGATTAGACCTGCTAAAAATTTGATTTAAACCCATTGAGTAATTGTGTTTTATCTGGACAGTCTCATCACAGATCAGTTAGTCTAGATCAAATTTGTTCCCCACTCAAAATGCCACCTCAAGGTCCATATGGACCAATGTGGGACCATAAGTAAAGCCAATTAACACTAAATAGTTTAAAATAGAAAATTCTAGATTTTCTAAATTTCAAAAAATATTTAAAAATACCTAAAACTTTGGAATGTAATAAAATCTAAATACTAAACCAAAATTGAAAATAAGTAATTTATGGATTTATCTTTCTAGATGAATCCAAATCCACAAATTTTGTTTAATGATTTGGGATTGGTTTTAGTTTTATTGAAATCAAATTTATTTAATCAAACCCAAAATATTAATTCAATTGAGAAGAAATTTTTATGCTTATAGTTTGTGTTAAGATCTACTTACTATTAAAATTTCAAGTGAAAATAATGAATGGATTAATAGTTATTAATTTTTAAAATTGAAATAACTTTTTTTAAAAAATAATTAATTAAAAATTTAAAAATTATGAAATATCACCAAAATAGCTCAAATCATCTAACTAACATCAAGGTATCCAAAAAAAATATTTATGCTCTTTAGAACTCATTAAACACCAAAATCAAATAATGAAGAATTAATTTAATTAATTTAATGAGGATAAACTTCAATAAATTATAATAAATCACCCAATAACCAAAAAAATACAAACAAAATTTCTCTAGTATTTTTGTGGGAAATAAAGGAAAAATAAAATCCCTAATTAATACTTAATATTGTAAGATTAATGAGGGTTTTATTAGAAATAATAAACCCTTAATTACTTTTAGGATATAAATCTGAGTAGGGTTAAAATTTTAGAAAATGGATTAACAATAAAACCAACTCATCATAAAAAATCTCAAATACAATTGTTCTCTAAAACATAAGTTATGAATTTCAAAGTTATTAAGGGTATTTTATAAGAAATAAATAATTTAAAATGATCAAAATTATGAAATACCTAAAATTGGTCTAGAACCTTTTGATCAACATCAGATGACTTAGGGTATATTTGGACAATTTGAGGCTTTTTGAAAAGCTAGTTGTAAGGCTCTTATGAGGAAAAACCTTTTTGAAAAGCAACTACGTGTGTCACAAATATTTTTCTTTTTGAAAAATTCAAACAATAGCTTTCTGATATCCACAATATTCTAATAGCTTTGGTTCTCAAAGGTAGCTTTTCACCATAAAATTTTCTAAAAAAGCAAACAAAAAGTCGGTTGCCAAATGCGCCTATGATTGTTTTCTTGTTGTTTTTTAAAAGGCAAGGTAGCCAAAATGCTATCCCAAATGCACCCTAAGAAGAAATTCTTAAGTCCTCTAAAGTTGTTAAAATCCTAAGATTATACACCTAGGATTTGATAAGCCATTAAAATCAAAATTACATAAATTTATTTGGGTAAAAATTTAAAAACTCATAACAAATTAAATATTACGCAAAAATTATAAGTGGCTCCTTTTTGGACTTGGCATTCAGAGAGAAATCCATTAAAATTAAAAACCCTAAAGTTTATTAAACATTTTAGGAATAATTTAGCTTTTATTAAAAGTGATAATTCCACAATTAATCCTAAAATTCAAGATTAATTGAAGCCTAATTGACTTAAAATAATTGTAGTAGACTTAATGCATCATTATTAATTTTATATAAAATTTTCAAGCCATTAGAGTTGTTCAATCAAAAGTTATCAATTTATAACCAACTTAAAACAATTTTAACCAAATAAGAAATCCTAAAATTACAAAATGTACCAAAAAAATTCTTAATTAATTTGAAACACTTTCTTTAATAAGATAAATACTTAAATTAAATAATTAAACAGCCCAACAAACACAAAATTATGAAATACAAATCTTAATTAATCTAACTTAATTAACTTCATTAAACAAAATATAAAAAGAATTTTAATTAAGCTTTAAGTAAATTGTTTTATACAAAACTTATAGGTAAATGATGTGTTAGATTCTCTTTAACTAATCCCTAGATTTAATTAAGCAAAATTAACTTAAATATCAACTTAAACTAATTAAACCTAATATACCTAATTTATCATTAGTTAAAGCTTAATTAAGTAAATCCCTAAAATCAAATCAAACATTAATTAAGTTTTAATTGATGATTAATTAATCAACTTAAATCATCGATCATTAATCGAAACATTGATTAGACTAATCACATGAAACTAGATTAAATTAAGATTCATCATTTTAATTAATTAACTTAAATCATGTCAATACAATAAACCACCTAATCAAACCTTAAGTAGCTTAATTAAGATCAATCACAATCAATGCATAATCGAACCTTGAATAAACTAATATTATTTGATTTAATTAATCAATAATTGACCTTTAATTAAATGGATCACTTAATTATTATTTAATTAAGTTTAAAATGCAATAAAAATTAATTATTACAAGTTTAATACCAAACCTTAATCATTTGATTAAGAAATTATTTAATTAAGATCAAGCTTACTTAATTATTAATCTAATCTTAATTGAATGACTAATTTAATCAAATCAATCATGATTAATCAAATGAATTGATCAATAATTCATGTTTAATTCAATTGATTAACAAATTAAGATAATCATTAAGCTAGTAATAATAAATTTAAATAATCACTTAATAATGGATGAAATAATTGAACATTAAATAAGTTAATTACTTAATTAAGCCATAATCAACCAATACCTTAATCAAGTTAATTAATAATAATATTAATATTAATTGAATTAATTAAATAAACTTAAGAAAAATTAACTTCTAATTAAAAAAACCATTTAAACCAACCCTTAATCAAGCTAATAATGAAACTTTAAATTGAGTTAATTAATCATCTAACTAAGCCAAATTAACTTAAATAAGCCATGTCGAAAATAATCCTTAAGTAGAGCTTAACTTAAATTAAACACTTAATTAGGCTCATCGTAAACATTCATCAAAAGTTTAATCAAATCAATCAAAGTTAATTGAATGATTGATTAATGTCTAATTAATTTAAACCCTTTAGTCAAACTAATCACATAATTATATTAAACATATTAAGCTTAAATAATTTTTTTAGTTAAGTCAATCAATCACTTAACACACTTAAACAGAATTTAAATAAATTAATTTAAATAAAATAAATTAAGATAATAATTAATCAAGCCCCAACAATTTAAGTTAATTAATGATCATTCAATTAATCATTCATCACACTTTAATCAAGTTAATAAAAATAAACAATTAAATTAAGGCTAAACTTAACCCTCAATTGACCTTTAATTAGAGCATTCAATCATTTAACTAAAACTAAGTTATCTTAAATGAAACACATTAAGAAAATTTTTAAATAAATTATTTATTAAATTAATCATTCAATTAAGTGATTAATAAAATTGAACATTTAACTAATCAAATAATCATTGTAAACCTTAATAAATTTTAATTTAGTTAAAAAACTAAACATTAAACTTAATGTGATAAGTCAAATTAAATAAATTTGAACCGATCAAATTTATGCAAACATATAATTAATTACTCGACTATTTAAATTAAATTAATAAAATTTAATTAAATCATAGCCAATTCAATCAAACATATTCCAATGCAATCAAAGTAATTCTTTTAATCAAGATGAACAAATCATCAAACTAAAGTCAATAAACCTAAAACACTATAAGAAAACTTAATCAAATAATGAGTCATAAAATTGCTAAAATAATTTAAATAAGTTAATCAAATTATTAAATTAAATGAAACTTAATTAAAGCATAAAATAACTAAACTCAAAAAATAAATGAGATTAATAGCAAATCTAAGTCATATAATATAGTGAAGATAAAATTGACCAACAATAAAATTATTTGTAAAAAAATGAATATAATCATAATAAACAAACACAAGGTATATTGTTTGGATGCCCAATGTCACAGGGTAAGTGGTCCAAAGGATGTCTCAATGCCTTGAATCACTAGTTTAATAATAGCACATACGTGTGAAAGTAAATATTATTAAAATAAATTTAATAAAATAAATTGAATTTAACTTAATTAAAATTTAATCAAAATTTATTTGGTTTTAGAGGACTTAGATTTTATGGCACCTTTTCATCCTTGGATGAAAGGATTAATCTATTTGATTTAGCAAGTTAATTATAATGGGTTCCACCTCAATCAAAACACATTCTCCTATTCATTCTTTAAAACTTAAAATGAATTATAATATAAACATAAATTAAAATTGGAAATAAAACTTAATTTAATTAAATTTCTTAAAGTTAAAATTACCCAATGATGAATTAAATGAATCTTGAACTTAAGTCAGAACCTAAACCTAAAGATTCTTAGATTAGTCATACCACACTACCATTTTTTACACACTAGATTATTAGGTCACTAACCTAAGAATTAAGTTAGTTGTTGTGATCGATAGTTTTTATTATTTTATGGTGTACCATTTTATCTAGATGGCTAGGATTGTTTCTCGCTCTAGATATTAAGATATTTTTTTAGACTAATGATGTTTTTAATGTATGAGGTATTTTGATAAACGTTTTAATGAAGGATCTAAAAGTATGATTGATTTTAGCAATTTTAATACCCTAAAAAAATAGAGAATTTCAATTTTATCGTTGTATTAGTAAATCTAAAGTTAAAGAAGCTTTACAGAAAATGAAATGTGGAAAAATAGTAGGACCTGATAATATTCCAATAGAAGTGTGGAAATGTTTAGGAGATCAAGGAATTTCTTGGCTTACAAACATTTTAATGTTATTTTAAAGAATAAAAAGATGCTAGATCACTGCAGAAAGAGTTTATTGGTTCTTATATTTAAGAATAAAGGTGATTCACAAGAGTGTACAAATTATAGAGGAATTAAGTTAATGTGTCATACATTAAAATTATGGGAGAGAGTAATTGAGCATATGTTACAATGTGATACAAAATTTTCTCACAATCAGTTTGGTTTCATGCCAGGTAGATCTACTATGAATGCTATACATTTGTTAAGAGGTTTGATGGAGAAGCATAGAGAAAGTAAGGAGGATCTACATATGATATCTATTGATTTAGAGAAAGCTTATGATAAAGTTTCAAGAGATATTCTTTGGAGAGTTCTAGAATAGAAATGATTTAATATTGGTTATATTCAAGTCATTAAGGATATGTATACTAGAGTTGTTACTTGTGTCAAAACATTAGGAGGATTGACAAAATATTTTCCTATTTCAGTTGGATTACATCATGGATCAGCTTTAAGCCCTTATCTTTTCTACTTTAGTTATGGATGTTCTTACTAGACATTTAAAGGAAGATGCACCTTGGTGTATGCTTTTTACTGATGACATTCTTCTTGTTGATAAGACTAGAGAGGGAGTCCAAGAGAAACTTGAATTATGGAGGTCAACTTTAGAGTCTAAAGGTTTTCATTTAAGTAGATCTAAAATTGAATATATGGAGTGTAATTTTAGTTGTAGAAGTTCTAGTGGTAGTGTTGTGACATTAGGTGAACAAGTCATTAAAAAGAGTGAGCGATTTAGATATTTAAGCTCTATTGTTTAAAATGATGGTGAAATAGATGGAGATGTTATTAGTAGAATTCAAGTTGGATGGTTGAAGTGGAGGAATGCATCTGGCCTATTGTGTGATAGAAACATTCCACTCAAACTTAAGGGAAAATTTTATAAGATGGTGGTAAGACCTACAATGACTTATGGTGTAGAATGTTGGCCAATAAAACAAAAGCGTAAGACTAAGTTAAGTGTTATAGAGATGAGGATGCTTAGGTGGATGAGTGGCTTTACTGTTAGAGATAGAATGTAAAATGAGTATGTTCGGGAAAAAGTTGGAGTAGCTCTAGTAGTAGATAAGATTAGAGAGAGTCGCCTTAGATGGTTTGGCCATATAAAGCGTCGATCGTCCGATGACCCGGTTAGGAGAGTAGATGCATTAGATTTGCCTTATGTAAGAAAGGTAGAGGTAGACCTAAAAAGACTTAGTTAAGATGTATAAAAAATGTCCATAGTATACTTGAATTAAATGAGAATTTGACACATAATAGGACACAATGGAGATGAAGGATTCATGTAGCCGACCCCACTTAGTGGGATTAAGGTTTGTTTTTGTTGTTGTTATTGTTGTGTTTTCAATGTAGAGCTATGCATGAGGGATTACTATAATAATATAATTTATAAATGTTACTTTGCTTGCAGGTATTATTATTGTTAAAAGCCTCTTGGTATAGCCCATTAGGATAGGTGGGCTTGGTAAGCATTAGTAATAGACCAATATATTTTATATATAACTACTAGTTTGTTATTTGCCTTTTCAAACATATATTTGTAGGGCTTAACATTTTATTTTAAAATTTTAAAATATAATGTGATTATAGAATTAGGTTAGGATCTAAAGGTTTTAGGATTAGTTGGAGCTAACTACACAAGTTGGTGGCCCCCAATGGAGCTTGAGGAGATCCCTGAAAAAGGAGACAATCCACCATATATCAAAACTTTAGTTCTATTGAGGTTTTATATTGGCGAGAGCTCGATTGCCTAGTTTCTTTTTCTTTCATGGTGTCTAACCATCCATTGGCCTATTATTTAATTAAATTTATTTTTTTTTGGTTACACAGAACTACATATTTTTCATTGAATGTTTTTCTATGATTCTATTCTAATGTAAAAATTTTGTTTTTGTGGTAGACTCTTTGAATAAAATTAATTTTCTACTTAACTTATTTAAATAACTCAAAATTTTACTTAATTAAAGCCTTAGATATAAATATTAAAATGAGTTAGAATCCATTAGAACTTATAAACTATACTTGCATATTTCTCCATCTTTCTTAAATTGGAACCTCTCCCATTACTCATAAAGTGTCATCTGACCTATGAGGATGACTAGCATTCCTAGGAAAGTCTACCTTCTCTTTTGATTTAGCACACAAAGATTAGGTCGAGCTTCTAGCATGTGTCAAAAGTACTTTTAGACATAAGGTGTGAAGCATCCTATTTGGCTTTTGTTATGGAACAAAGTTTTCACCTCTTAGATTTTTTTTGCAGTCTTGTGCTACTAGAATATATGCCCTAACATTCTATTAAAATGTCAACTTATGACAAAATAAATATTTCTTTTAATGACATAAAGCCCAATCATAGAATAGGTTGAAGTGTCTATTAGGCCTCTCAATATCAATGCACTTCTTTCTTCTTCCTATTTGGAATCTGAAAAGAATTGGTCCTTTTAATCTATCCCATTTTACTTTCATATTTACAATTTTTGAAATCAACCTTGAAATCCATAGAGATATAAGCTAATTTCTTTAATTTAGAGTTTTCTCAAGATGATTTTATTCTCTTAAGATATAATTAACTACAGGGGCTTGCCATTATAGGAACTGAGAACAAGATATAAAATAAACTCTGTCCTACTTCATCCATGTTGTTCAAGGGATGCAACTCTAGGATATGCAAATGCAACATACTTAGGAGTCCCTTTTAAGTGATTGAATCCATTATAAGATGATATTTCTATTCCTTGAGATGGTATATTATTTCTTTAATGACATATTTAATTGCCAAAATAAGAACCCCTAATATTTGTGTTGTGTTCCAAATAACAACTCTACATGGAGTTTTTGATAGGTGTTGGGTGGTGGCATGATGATGGTGCCTTTACGTGGCATGATGATGGTGGCATGGTGGTCTTCCAAAGATTGGTCAAGCGATGGCCCTTTGATGCTTAGGATTCTTCAAGTTTTAATGTTCCCTCACGTCTCTAACTTTGGTCCGATCATGAGAAGAATGAGGGCCAAATTATAAATTTTGGGAGAAGCATTACCCATAAATATGAGTAAAATTTTAGTCACTCCATTGGATGGCTCAGAATAATTTCACTAATTATGAGATGTGTTTTAGAAATTTTGCTGCATAAATGATGTTATAATTATGAGATCTTGTATTTTGTCTAAGCCCTTAGTTTGCCTCTAAGTATGTCATTTTTGGAAGCTATTTATAGACCTAAATAATCTACCAAAGTTTTCATTTATGTTTTCTTAATTTGAGCTCATCTAGACTTGGATCAAGATGCTTTTGGCATCATCAAATTTGCACCATTGAGATAAAAGAGAGTTTGAATGACTAAAATTTTGATTTTAGGAGGTATCTAATCACACATGCATCAAGATTCATGCTTGAAGAGATGAATTTTTAATAACATATCAATAATAAAAATAATAATAGTAATAATAATAATAATTATTATTATTATAATAATAATAGAAATAATAATAATAAAAATAATAATAATAATAATAATAATAATAATAATAATAATAATAATAATAATAATAATAATAGTAATAACAACAACTAAATTTTTATTGTTGTTGTTGTTGTTGTTCTTATTGTTGTAGTTATTATTATTATTATTATTATTATTATTATTATTATTATTAATGTAGGTAGGCTAAAATTACTTGAACTAAATTTTAAAGATATTTATATTTAGTTTTGATTTTAAAATAAATGATTAGATCTTCTATATGATTAAATTTATGTACTCCAAAATGAATGATTTATTTGATAACTAAATTTCTTTGTTAACATTATTATTTATCATGTTGTATCTTGTGTTTTATCTAAATAAATGAAAAATATTTTGAATGTGGACATAAGAATTGAACAAAAATTGGTTTGAATTAATAAATTTAAAATTGACTCATTTTCATCCAATTCTAACAAGGCTTAGTTCAAAAAATGATTAAAATAAACAAACTTATGCATTACATAACATGGAGTTAACCCAATGTGAGTTTACCATTTCTCTTTTAGTGGTTAATGATGCCATAAAATTTTGCCTTCTCTTCATTATTTCAAGGAGATTGCCTTAAGATGATTCTCAAAGCTTCATTTAAGAAACATGATTTCATATAAGAAACATCATTTTCGTTTCCATCTCAAAGCTTATCCCAAAATTATAAATGCATGGACCTAACTAAATGATATGTATATATATATATATATATATATATATATATATATATATATATATATATATATATATATATATATATATATATATATATATATATATTAAAACATTATGATAAATTACTACTTCAAAAGCCACATGGTCGATTAGTAGTACTTAATGCTAGTAATTATTAGGAAAATTTTCATATAAGGCATTCATGGAAGCCCATTTTTTCATGCTCTTTAATTAAAAGTCACATTTTCACAAGTTAATTATATCAAGATGTTTGATTAAACAACTTTCTATAACCTCTTTAAGAGATTTTAAGAGGGATAACCCTTTTGCTTGAGATTTTTAATCAACACAGCCATCATTGAGGTATCTAGACCTTGTCAACTCTACTTATTTGTTAATAGAGGATCATGCTTAGGATTTTCATTTTAAAATTTAGATTTGAGATGATCTAATATTGGCATATTGAAGAGTTTAATAATAGTGATCCCTTTAGTTAAAACTTATGATCAACATGACCATCAACAGGGCGGTTAGAACTCTGCTTATTTACTAACAAAGGATTGAGTCTATGATTAGCATTTTTGTTAAGAGGAGAAGACACCCAAGAGGGGGAGGGTGAATTGGGTATTTTAAGAAAAATTTTAAGTTAAAACTTAATTTTTAATTTTTATAGAAATGTTAATGAAAAAGAGATCTCATAATTATTATATCCCAATAATAAAAAATAGAGAAAAAAATTAAATGCAAGAAAATAAAGAGATAAGGAGCATAGAGATTTTTAAGTAGTTCAACCAAATCCTAAAAACTAACATATGTTCACACCCAGAACCCACACTTGGAATTCACTAAATCAAATAATATTATAAAAAATCTCTTGTACTCTCCAACATCGAGTGAGTACAACACCAAAACAACATACTTTCTTACACTGGGAAGGTGCAATCCTAACAACATACTTTCTCACACCTGATAAGTACAACCTTAACAACAAGATACAATAAAAAAAATACAAGGATGAAATTTTACCTCACAAATTTTAGAAGAATTTTGCTCACAAACTGAACTTAGCAATAATAAGATAAATGAAAGATAGCTCACAGTATATATTTTAATATTTTTAATTTAAAATATACAATGATATGATTTTAGAAAAACATGGTGCATGGAACTTTAAGAAAATCAATCTTTAAAAATACTTTGCACAAAGTGAATTTAAAGAGGCTTGAAGATGATAACTTTAAAAAGAAACAAGTATGAAATCCATAAGAACGTAATTTCCCAAATTAAAACATAAATACATAACATAAAATATTAAAATCAATTGAAAGATGAATGAAAGGACTTTAGAAAAACTATAGCAATGTTAACAAGAATTCTTTTCTATCAACATAAATAGTCAAAAATAAGAATCACAACTTATTAAACAAATTAAAATAATACTACTTAAGTCACTTTCATAAATTATAGTGTAAGCACAAGACTTGAGTGAATTTTCTCAAAAGCTTGAAGTTTACTTGAAAAGAAGAAGATCTCCACTTAGTATGTTGAAGATGAGAGTGAGAGAGGAGAGGAGTTCCTTAAATACTTGAAGCAAAGAGCTCACACTTGAATAATTTTGGAATGAGGGTGGTCAGACAAGAGAGGTTTCCTTGCACACTTAAAGAAAAGAGATCATGCTTAAATATTTTTGGATTGAGGGTCAGACAAGAAAGGTTACCTTGAATACCTGAAGGAAAGAGATCACACAATAAAAATTTTGGAATAAGGATAAGAGGGTCTTTTGCAAGTAAGAGTGAAGTCACAAAAGCACTTCATTAAATAGAAATGAGCTATGCTAGGATCGAGTCAAGAGAAAACAAATAGGAAAAAATGAGTCAAAAATAAATACAAAAATTATTTTTTTTGAAATTTAAAGCATATTTAATTTAAATATTAATTAAGTAATTTTAAATTTGATGTGTAACATGTGTGTGGGAAGTGGATTCAATGCTCTTTACATAATTAAATAATCTTAATTTGTGAAGACATTAATTAAGGAGGGGATTTGAATTAATTTAAAAATAAAATAAATTTAATAATTGCTAATGCATAGGATGACCGAAGCTTTTAAATAGGAATCAATCAAGAGTTAATGTGTGATATGATGTGTATAATTTAATTTATCATTTAAGGAATAATAAAGGAAAGCCATTTGAATTAAATCAAAGAAATCATAAGAGGGGTCAACCAAGAAGTTTCCATATATAGATTACATCTCTTAATGAAAATAAAATTATTTACAATCAAGAGAGATTAAATATAAATTTTAAAAATGATTTATATTTAAATAAAATAGTAAATGGGTTGGCCAAGAAATTTTAAAAATAAATGAATTAAAAGTAAAGTATAATTAATTCAAGATCATTTGATTTTAAAATTAAATTAAATGAAATTAATTAAAATAAATTCAAATTAAGTCGATTTAAACAATTATAGGGCCAACCAAACCATGCCAAAATAAAATAATGCAATTTTGAGGACAATTTAAGTCAATATTAAAATCCAAAAAAATCATTAAATAAAATAATAAAATAATAATAAATTAAATAAATTTTTCATACTAAAATCATTAAAAATTCAACCAACCATCAAATATTATGAAAATCAAATAAAAATAATTAATATGAGAAAGAAGTAGAATAATAGGAGAGCAAAAAGGATAACTTGGATAATAAATAAATAAATTATGTCACATGCAAAAATAAATAGGTACAAATTTGTTCAAGAATGGAACTTAATTAATGTAGTAATGAATAAACTATAGTAAATTTTAGATGTAATGGATAATACTTAAATAAAAAAAAGTGATCAATTTTTTGGAAAATGATAATTTTATAAAAATTGTAAAATAATACAAATTAAGTATGTAAAATATTTTAAAAATCAAAATAAATGAGGCAAAAATATTTTAGCAATTATTTTCATTTTGTTAGCTTCTATTTGTCTTATTATTTAATCCCTAAAAAATTTCCAAACAACCCTAGTTCGAGTTAATATGACTTGCTTGATTTGACTGATTAAGATGAAAATAATGAATATTTGGAAATACTTGAAATAAATGAATAATATTATCCAATCATGTGTTTGCATCATTAAAATCAAATAATTATATCATGGAACTCATGGAGTCATAAATTTTAAGAACTTAGATTTGAGATGATTAATCATTGAAACTTTAGAACTTTTAATAATGATGACCCCCTTGATTTTTTTTTTTCATAAAAGTATGGATTTCATTAAAAAATGTTGTTTCAATGTTATCCTCTAATGTAAGGTAAGTTGAGTTTGTCACTAAACATAAGTGGTTTCATGCTATTAAGAGCACAAAGGAGATGGATGCAACTATAATACCTCACCAATTAGCTATGGTCATCTCATTTTCCTTCATGGAAGATATGAGAAAACTTGACATCTTTATGCGAGCATGGCTTCAAAATAGAATCAAATATGTAAACCAAGTTCCATGGAGGTTCAAAAATTCTATTGATGATGTTGAGAAGGAAAATTGAATAAGTTTCTATCCATGTATGGTTGGGGAAAGCTTGAGAGATTTTCATTGCATAATGTAGGTCGTCTGCTTTGGCATATAAGGAGTTTATTAATTTGGATGGTTTTTGGAAGGTGCATATCAAGTGCCATTATAGTCCCTGAGAATTCTTCTCAAGCCTATAGTATTACCTTTAATGTTAAAGGAACCATAAATGTTGATCTTGAGCCAAGGAGGTTTTGGTTTAATCCAGAAGACCAGTTTACTAGAACCTTAATTAAAATGAAAATGTGGGTTGTTTCCATTATTTTCTCAATGCATGCATCTATAAAATAAATCTCTCTAAATTTGAGTGAGAATTTGATGGACAATGGCTTCAATACATCTTGAGTGGTTATTGTAGTTTGCTTCATTCCTATCCAGCCAAATATGCAATAATATTAAAATTAGGATGATCCTTAAATAGACTTTATGATGTTTATGGTTGCTCCTACTTGTCCATGAGAGGAACAAATCCTTGATGCTACTGATTTGGATTAAATTCAAGATCTAATGAGATAAGCTCTCCCATTAAACTCTAGCTTTATGGAAATGCAGGAATATGCTCAACCTCATCATTACAAAATTGAAATTTTGTAGCTAGATGTACCTCTTTCTTTTAGAGTTCTTCTAGTAAAGCATTGTTAAAGATCTTCAGCATAGGAATGAAGTGATAGATTTTTAGGAACTATGTCAAATGAGCTTTCCCCATGAATTGGAAGTTAAAGGTGATGTAGCATGCTGATGAGCAATCCCCCCTCCCCCTCGCTCCCCTCAATGTGATGTGTAGTTTATCCCTTTTGGTATTGGTGAAGGGAATGTGGATAATTTCAGCAACAATATCCTCAGGTAGTACCTATAATATCTCATCACTATTCAAGGTGGTATTGCTAGCCAACTTGATGAAAAATCCTTTAACCATATGCTGGTGAATACCTAATGGTTCCTCTTGAAACCAAATGTCATGCCAAAAGTTGATGCTTCCTTCCCCCAATTATCCATCTTATAAATTTCTCAACAATATCTCCAACTTTTAGTAGCTTCTTCCATGAGGGAGTTAGTTGATTTTTTGTTGATATCCATTGGATGTATTTTATTGCAATATTTTGTGATCCTAAACTTGGCCCATAAGGTAGTGTCTTATCTAAGTTTTATCCATTATTTCAAGGAGTTGCAATGAATGTAGAAGGATTTAAATCTAAGGCCGCCATTGTCTCTATGCTTGCATGCCCTCCAACTTGTCCATTGATATCTTTTCCATTACCTTCCTAAAAATATGTAATTAAAGTATATTCAATTATTTTTTAGATGTCAATAGGAATATTGACCTTCTGGAGAATGTGTAGAGGGAGGGAACTCAATATACTTTGAATTAGAGATAGTATGTCCTCATAAGAAATTAGATGGTTATCCCTTGAAAGTATTCTATTTTGGATTTTAGTGATTATTTCATTGAAGTAAACTATTTTCATTCTTATAGCGTATATGGTGTTGCCTAAATATCTAATGGGGAATTTGGTTGCTTTAAGGCCAATGTGTTACTGTATCTAGCTTTCTTCCATTCTATTGATCTTATTGCTAAGATATAAATGTGAGTTTTCTCAATTAATCTTTACTTTTGAGTTTCCCTCAAAAATCTTGATGGTATTCTAGACTTTCCTTATAGATTTCTTTGCCCCCATTACAAAATATGAGAATGTCATCAGCAAACATTAGATTAGAATAGGGATGTCTCCTCTAGTGTAATATTGCGTGGATGGAGTGACACTTATCATGTTGTTCGATATTTTGGAGAAGTAATCCATTATTATGATGAATATGGTGGGCAAAAAATCATCTCCTTACTTTGGTCCCCTTGTGTATTTGAAGAAGCATGCCTTGGTACCATTGATTAGAATTTAATAGAAGTTATTTGTGTTGGTTTTCATAATAAGATTGATTGACTCACCAATGAAACCTTTGGCATGCAAAACCTATTCAATGAATTTCCATTGAATTTTTATCAAAGGCTTTATGGATGTCTAGCTTGATTCCTAGGTTATGGCTCCTACTCATTGAGATCCTTGAAAAGTTCTTGGACAAGCAAGGTGTTTTCACTAATGTTCCTCCTCTTGAGGAAAGCACTTTTATTGAGAGAGATAATGTTGGGAAATAATGGTTACAACCTCAAAGATATAATTTTGCCTACAATATTGCTAATAAGTAATGCTTATGGGTCGATACATATCCATTTGTATGGAAACTTTGTTTAGAAATAAGGATGATGGTGAAAGAGAAAAGAATTTTAACATAAAACTACCTTTGAAGAATTCTTGAATAGCTTGGGTTACCTCATTTTTGAAAATATTCCATGATGCTTGGTAAGAACATGCATTAAATCCATCTAGACTGGGTGCCTTATCAATGGAGAAGGAGAATACTACTTGCTTGATTCCTCTTCGTAAAAAATTTTGTGAATGCTATTACGGTCATCATTAGGAATAAGAAAATCTTTAATATGGCAAGAAGGTGTGATGTTAGGTGTTAATAGTTTTTTTTATAAAATTAAATACCATATGCTTGTTTCTGAAACTACTCTAATAGCAATTTATTTTTAGTAGACTTGATTCTAGAAATTGAGACTTGTTCTTTTCTTTTCTTTATCAATGCTTGGAAATAATTGGTATTATTTTCTCCCTCAAAGAGACCTTTTCTAGCAGATTTATGGGCCCAAAGTAATTCTTCCATCTTGAGCTTTTAGTTTAAATCTTCTAATGCTTATGTGAGGTCCTCATTAGCTTTTTCACTATATTAAGATATCAATATCTCCTCTAACAATCTAACAATTTCTTATGCTGGGCCTAGTTGGTTGTGGAGATTCAAGAAGAATTCTCTATTTTATCTTCTAAGCTGAATTGATGCCTTCTTATGTGTATAAAGTCTACACCAACCTCTCCCAGCCTCTTATAAATTCTAACATAGGGACTACATATTATAAAATTTGAGATATAAAGTTTTGGTGGGTTGAGTCCTTGTAACCTAAATGAGTAAAGGAGAATGGTTAGAAGTAGCTCTTGATAAGTGGTGAGTGCAAGTATTCTACATTTGTAGTTTCCATAAAACATTAAGAAGCACTTTATCAAAAGTTCATGAGTTCTTCCTCTCCTCCATGTGAAATTGTTACCTATGTAACTTGCATCAAATAAATTTGCTTGAAGGATTTGACCCACGAATTTATCAACTAGTCTTGGGTTAGGTGGCTGTCTTCCACTCTTTTCCTTAGTTGATGTTATCATATTGAAGTCTCCTCCAATAATCCATAGTGAGTTGATTAAGCTCCTAATCTAAATTAATTGATTCCAAAGGTCCTTCCTCCCACTATGAGAGCATGCTGCATATACAACCATTGCAAAGAGAGTCGTATCATCAAAGGTTACTTTGTCATGGATGAATTGAGAGTGGTCAATCATAATTTTTATATGAAAAGGAGCTTTCTACATAATCCAAATTTTGTTGCTCAAGATGATGTAGATGCCAAGCATCTTATATATTTTCTTTAAACTTGATGGTTGCGGATTGAGAATCATGGGTTCTAGTAAACCAATGATACTTAGCTTGTATGTATTATTGAGTATGTTTAGTCTATATTTCAATTGGGATTTAGCAATATCCCTTACATTCCAAATTAGAAAATTCATGGGGGTGGTTTAGATAAGGCTTTGCTGCCAAGAGTTGGTAGATTATCATTACTATTAGATCTTGTTAATTTGGTAGGATGATCCTTAAGTAATCCCTTAGGTTCCCTTGCTTCTCTACCTCTCCTACCTTGAACCCACCCTTCATTTATTTTGGATTTTAGTTGCCTAAGCAAGTGTTTATCTGCTATAATGTTTGGGTTATGGAGTAGTTCAGATTTAGTATGATCCATTATATTTTTCCCTTTTAGTTTCTTCTTGGTAAGTTTAGGAGAAAGCACTTGGCTTGAGTTTATTGATTATCATTTTGTAATTATTGTATAGATTGGTGGATTTAATTTATAGTTGAATCACCAATTATTTTCTATTGTAGTTATTATTTTTATTGTAAAAGCTGTATATAGTATTGGGATTCTTGCTACTATTGTTGTGTAATTTGGTGGACCTTATTAAGAGTTGAATCTCCATAGGTTGTGGTTTCAGTTTTGTCTTGACTAGTGGTACCATTATGCGGTTGAGTTATGGGAGTAGTGTGTGTGTGTGGGGAGTGGGGTTGGCATATTTTCACTGTTTGTTCTATCTAATGATTGTTAATATGATTGAAATCTAATGAAAACATCATTATCATAAAGGTATTAGCTAAACATAGTTATTCGATAGTCATATGACAAAAACATCTTATCAAAGATTCTCTCAAAGAGAAAATGTTATGATAATATTAATGGGCTTATCTCATAATTACAAGATGGAGTTAGCTCTTTAAAGATTCTCTTAGAGGGTTAATACTATAACAATATTAATAGATTTTTTTATCTACACCTAATCCAAAGACCAAACTAGAAAATCATTAGATAATCTATATTAATTTTATATTCAACCCACGCAACATCCTCATATACTAGCTATATAAATTTAACACGTGTCATGGCCCATGTGGGTTATTTGGTTTGATTGATAAATTAGAATTTAAATATCTTTACAAGATTTCAATATGTTCATGCACATTTCAAAGTAAATTGAAACTTATGAATGAGTAGTTTTAATTTGTGCAACATCCTCAAACACTAAATCTAGATAATTAACACATTTCAGCGGCATATATGGGTTATTTGGGTTTGATAGATAAATTTAAATTTAAAAATCTATATAAAATTTTAATATGTTTATGCACATTTCGAAGTGAGATGACTTAAGTTTGTTTAATTTTAACATGTGACAATTAACACATGTGTAGAGTTGAAAAGATGCATTTGCATTGATAAAGAAAAAGACTGGTTACAAGTTATAAAAGTTGCAAAAGAAAGCAAAAACTAGCTACTAACAAGATGTTTCCTATCCTCCTCAAAAGCACAAAAAAAGCTGGAGGAATAGTGTGGTTGTAAGCTATGCCATAAAAAAATCAAAGCAAGTAGCTATATGCACAAAAGTCCTAAGCTATTGTTAGATCTTTATGTGTAAGCAAAATAACCGGTGGAAGTTCTTCAAAAGCTTATGTCGTGAGCCTCAAGAGGACTACATATCTCATTAAGAAGAGCTTGAGGTGGTCCACCACCCGATGTTATCCCCTTCAATGACTATACCTCATTCATCCAAGGCTCCATGACATTCAATGTAGAGCATGGCCGAAATTCCAGTCGTTTGTCCCAATGTTGGAAACAATGACCCATAGCTTTGATGAAGTTTCCATTATCATCCCTTAAGACCATAGCAATACCGGCTGACCCATTAGAAAGCAAGGATCCATCCATGTTCGCCTTGATCCAACCGAGGGGAGGACAAAGTATATTTGATCGCCCATATGGGTGATGTCCCATTGCTTCTGGAAGGGGAAGGAGGAGGCATGGGTGATGGATTCAAGAATTGAGGCAGCAATCATTTTGGGGGTGCAATGGGTTGAAGGAGATCAATTAAGTTGCTGAAAATAGGAATTGAGAACACCCATTTTGCAAGAATCTGAATTATAGCATTGGTAAGGGTGCAATGGACAGCAATATGCTCAATATCTTCCTCCTGGTTGCATCCCCAAGGGCACATAGTGTTTTTCAAATGAGCCAACCAACAATTGGTTGGTATAGCATCTGATGAGCCTCCATTTCTTTCCCTAGGGGAAGTTTCAGCTTTTGCAATTGGAAATATGATGTTTCTTTTTCAGCAAAGATACCTTGGTAAATTATAGAGGTGATGGTGGTTCCCAATGGGTTCTTGATTAGCTCAGGTTGATCCTGATATTGGTTGGTCCAGATTTGTATTTTTGGAGATGCGACCATAAGGTTGCCAAACAACACCTAAATTTTCTCCAAATTCCAACATTTGTTGGTAATCAGTTGGCAAAGCTCCAATCAGAATTTTCCATGTTAAGGAGGTAGGCCATTTGACTCTAGGTCGATCCATGCAGATTGGTGAAGTCAATGTCCTCACCGCTAATTTTCCAACGCAAATTGTCAGATTTTTTTGCCCCATCGGATGATTTTCCATATGGAGTCACTTTTTGTGTTTTGCCAAATATTCTTCCCATATCTTTCCAAAAGACACTTGTGTAGGAGTGTGTTTGGTTTGTTAAGAAACTCCCGTTAATGGATCGGAGGTCCATGCTACCTCACAATGCTGAATTTTAGAGGGTGTGTGTAGATTTTTCCCAAGCAATGTAGGTAGTTGGTTGGGCCCCTTGCCAAAGGAAACACCAGCAAGTTTCTCTATCTCATTGGTGATGCTTTTGGGTACCAAGGTGTGAGTAACTTGATACATGGAAATGAGTAAAGAAGACTTGATTAGTTGAGTTGACCCGCCATAGATAAATGCAATACCCCAATGGCTTATCCTTTCTCTTGCCTTCTTGGTTAAGAAAATCATTTTCAATTTTCTCATGGCCAACTTAATGCCTAAGTATTCAAGCTCTTGGACCTTTGAACCCCATGAGTTTGGCAATAATCTGCTTGCTTTCCACCTGAATGGCTTTGTGAAAATGATAGACTTGGTAGTGTTAATCTTGCCCAAATGCAATAATCATCTAGAACTCATGATGCATTTGGCATGGGTGATGGATGCTTTGATGAGATGAGGATGTCATCATAAAGCGTGTGGGATATATTAGTGCTTTATAACACCAATTTTGGTTTCGTTGATGGCCATGGAGAGGAGTTAGCAAAGTATAAAGAGGTATGGAGATAGTGGGCATTTTGTCGAAACCCACAATGGGCTTTTATCCAATTTGTTCTTTGGCCATTGAGTAGTAGTGCAAAGGAGGGGAAGGAGACACATTGGAGAAGCCAATTCTGAAATTTGTTTGGCATTCTCATTTTATGGAGGAAAGAGCAAGAGTTTCCCAACTCATTTTATCATAAGCTTGCTCCATGTCAATTTTGAGTGCCATGAAGCCATCTTTAGATGTAGAGTGTTGAAACTTGTTGATAATCTCCTGAGCCACCAAGCAATGGTGTGATATCGATCTATGAGGTACAAAGGCCCCCTGCTCCTTAGAGAGCTGTATTAGATTGGTTATAGTTTATTTTAGTTTTTTCCTGTTGAAATTTCATTTACCATTTATAAAAGAAAAACCTAACTATTTTCCAACCTTAGCGAGACATAATATCAACAATAGAATTGAAGTTTTTCAAAATACTATTTGAAATGATGTCCCCTCTTAAGGTAGTTTTGATTTTTCAATAAGAGATGCTTACTAAAGATTTGTCGATGCTTTTGCTTATCATTATGGAGAGATCATTATGCAAAGTCTAATTGAGGGAGTTATGTGTCATTTGGGTTTCCAACATTAATGTAAGGAATTCCACCAGTACAACCTAATGATACTTGATGCAATAAGCTTGAGCTTAAAAGTACCTCGAGATATGTAAATTTTTTTATTATTTAAATTCTTGTACAAATTTTAGATTGTTTGAGCTACACATAGTATCACTTCATAATGCATGCAAGGTTTCAATTAAAGACTTAATTAATTCCTTCAAAATACTTTTATTAGGAATGTAGATTTGATGGCATATTAATTTAATTAGGAATAATTTTTAAACCCGAGTGATCTTCACATTTAATCACAAATTTGAAAATCCCCATAGATATTTATTTTCAAGTAGCTCACATGAGTCACATTTTAAATTTTATGATAACTTCTTCATGTTGGTGCATATGGATGAGTTATAGGTTCAATGATAAACTTTATTAATCAAGTCTAATCCTATATTTTTTATTATTAATGAGTGGTAATTTCTATTTTTATATGGTTTAAATTATTTAGTAGCCATGACAAATCATCTTTCATTAATTATAAATAAAGGGGCAGGTTCAATTTGTTTTATTCAAATTTGTTCAATTCTTTGAGTGTTCTAAAGTTTCTAGTGCAAGAAGGTGATGCTCATCACTTAGGAGAGAGTTTTCAAGTCAATTTTGACTACCCTATAAGTTCATTTAAGTTTGAGTCTTCTTCTTGAATTAATTTTTATGTTAATATTGATGTAGCACATCAAGGAAGATATTAAGAAAGATGACCTATTACAAGATCCCAATCAAAAGAATAAGGCTATTTAGACATTTTATATGTATTTTATGTGTTTTAATTTTAATTAGGTAATGTGTTTTATCATGTTTAAGTGTTCAATTTATATTGTGGTTGAAATAATGTAATTTATGTTTTAGCATGTAGGTGTCAATGGGGTGCCTTGGTGTTGGCCTTCTAGTGCCATGGCACTATGTTTGTTATATTTTATGGTTAGATATAGAGAGTATGATGCCTTGGTACTAGTCTTTTAGTGCTTAGGCACCATGTTCCATTTGGTTCAATTTTTAGATGGTTTTGAGATCCCATTAGAGAGTTATTTTGGGAAGATACACCCTTGAGTGTTTAGTCAAGAAAACCATCATATTTCTTTCTTCAGTAAAAAATTGAATGACACTAAATGAAGATATTGTACATATTATTGAAAGTTTTATATGATCATTTAAACTATTAAGCACTAGAGATATTTTCTTTTACATAAGGAGTTTATTTTGAATAAGGTTCATCATGCTCTAAAATTCATCAACACCTAAAAGAACCCAAGTTATAGATATGCTAAGTGGGTCAAATATCACCAAGAATTATTTTATACTTAAACATAAACTTGGTGCAAAAAACAAACAAGCATATATCTTATTTAAAGTATCTCTACTAGTTTTATCCTTGGAATTTCAAATGCCTAGATTTGAAACTTTAAGGGAAGATGATAAGATTTGCCTTGATTTCCATATGATTTACCTAGAGCATGAATCCAAACTCTTAACTTTTAAAAGCTCCTTTGTCATTTTTGATAGTTATCTTCACAATGGAAAGAAGTTATGAATCCCTATAACATCCATGAACAAGAAAATTTTAGTAAATCAAAGACCACAAACTTGGTTAAGCAAAGATTTTACTAGCCATCTCTCAGAAGAGACGTTGAACATATTATTGCCCAAGATATACATACATATCATCAAGTCAAAGCTACAAAACAAAAGGTAGGATATTACTCATCTTTACCTACTCCTTCTCAACTTTGGGAATATATATCCATGGATTTGATTTTAGGTTTTCCGAGGACACCTAAAGGATGTGAAAATAATTTTATGGTTGTGAGTAGATTTTCTAAGGTGACACACTATTTACCTTGCTCAAAATCAAATGATGCATCATATATATTAGGGTTGTTATTTAAAGAGGTTGTAAAGTTACATGTTGTTCCATCTATCATAGTGTCTGATAGAGATGTTAAAATTGTATCATATTTTTCTAGAAGACCCTATTAAAGTTAATGGGTACATGATTGAAATTCTCATTTGCATGTCACCCACAAATCGATGGACAAATAGAAGTAGTCAATAGAACTTTAGGAAACTTATTAAGATGTTTGGTTGGGAAGAACTTAAAAATTTGGGATTTAACATTGTCAACATCTAAAGTTGCTTACAATAGTACCAGTTCCAGTCAACCCATAACGCTCGATTTGAAATAGTTTATGGGTATATTCGTAAGATGTCTATTGATCTAACTAGCACACCTACTCATGTATTTTTTGATTCAAAATATATATATTTGCATATAATTTTCTTAGCCTCATGAAAACATAAAAGATAATTTGAAACATAAAATTGTAAGTATGCTAATAAAAAACAAAATAAAATTTTTACGAAATATATGATAGTGATTATATCCTAGTATGCATCTACCTTGAGAGATTTCTTTCTACCAAATATTAAAAGTTACAAGTGAGAGAATGTGAGCCATTTAAAGTTATTAGGATACTTGGTACTAATTTTTATATTCTTGAATATCCTCTCACATGTTTATTAGCTTCTTTTTTATGTGGAAGATCTAATATCTTTTAAAAGAGTCATCAAACCTCCAAATTTGTAGGATGCTACTTTTATAAGAGAAGATAAAAATTAATTCTAGGTATCTATCCATCTAATATTTTTTAAAGTGGAGAGCATCATTATAGTTGAAACAACATCAAATAGTGACACTACTTAATGATTCCTAATTACATGGAAAGGTAATGAACCAAGTGAGGATACTTGGTTAACTTTATACAAGGTGTAGAGTCTTCCTCCTAGGCTTCTAGAAGACCTCCATGATTCCAACTCTTCAAAGAAGAGTTCTTTAGCATCTTGGGGAATTGATGTACCACACCAAGGAAGTAAGGAAGGAAGAGGACCTATAAGATCTTAATATAAAATCAAGGCTATTAAGACTTTTTATTTATATTTTTTGTGTTATAATTTGTATTAGGTAATATGGTTTATCATGTTTAAGTGTTGTATTAGGTAATACTTGAAATCGTGTACTAACATGTGTAGGTGTTAGTTTGGCACCATGGCTCTATGTTAACTATATTTTATCCTTAGAGATAGAGAGGATAGTGCCTTTGCATTATTTTTCTAGCACCCATGCTCTACATTCCATCTAGTTCAGTTTTAAGGCAATTTTCAAAACTGATTAAGGAGTTATTCTGAAGGGATACACCCTTTGGGTGTTTAGTAACTTGTATAAAGTGTTTTATCTATGGAATAAAAATGACTATTATTATTTTGTGAAAATATTGGAGTGAAGAAACTCTTAGATTAGAGCATAGTGGTTGGCTAGCTAGGGAGATTGAGTGATCTCTCCTTTGCAGTCAACTTTAATGAATTAAATTACTTTATGCTTCTTACTTTGACTACACTGAATATCCTAGAGATTTAACTTATAATTTTAATATTTATTCATTGCTTAATTTAAATCAAATTTATGTTTATTTTTAGTTCACATAATGCTTTTATTAAGTCCTGTTCAAGTCTTGTATCAATTTAGAGTTTGAAATGTTTTTGACAATCTACTAGTGTCATCCCCATATATGTGTACATCTAAAGTCTAGGCTACCCTCCATGCCAAGAATGGCATGCATAGTCGATGTAGTAATAAATCACAACTATAATTATTAAAAATCTCACTAAATTAGGAAAGGAGTACATGGGGTATCTACACAAAAATTAATAATTTATAATTTCCCTATCATGCCAAGAAAGTGACTATGAGAGATTACCAACTATGTTATGAGCATCTCATACGAGCTTTCTTTGCCTTGCTAACAAAAACATGCACAAGTTCTAGTTGTCCCACCAAACATGTCACATTAGCAATTTTAAGATTTTGGTTTGGGGTATTTTGTACCTTATCACATAAATCAATGCGATGATGAGATGCATGAATTTTTTAAGAAGAGAGAGAAAATAATAAGGAGAATAAAAGTCTTTATGTTTTGTGAAAGAGATATGAAAGAGTGAAAGAGAGAGTTGTTGGGTGCTTACTTTTGGAATTTCAAGCTTGTTAGTGGGTTGTAAGTGGTTAAGAGGCTATAGGTTATTTGAATTTACAATGAAATGAAGAAATGAGAGGGGGGAGAGGTGATGCATTAGATTTAGTGGAGGAAGTTAAGCAGCTGGCCAGTGGTAAGAAAGAATAAGGGGAGAGCACATAGAGGGCTTGGATGGATGTCCAGAATTGCATGCAATCAAGATTTACAATTTGACCTAAAGTGCTATGCAACATAGAGATGAGATAATCATGGAGTGATTCACATCATGTGTAGCAAGGAGTTAAAGGAGATGAGGGCACTCATAAGGTGGCTTGCAGTGTGGTTACCTATTATCATCTGAGTAGAGGGGATAAAAGACAGAGGAGATGTGCATGTTGGGAGCTCAAAGAATTGAGAGAGAGGGAAGTTTGGCTTTGGTGGTCTGCAATATGGACAAATGAGCAAGGGAGAAAAGAAATAAAAAATGCTCAGTGAGGATGAACTATGAGATAAGAATGAAGAAGATTTAGAAAATAACATGTTATTTTAGGAGATTATATTGATAAGGAGATGAAAACAAGTTGGGCAAGTGAAGGAGTGGGCTTAACTTTATTTGGGTGGTGGTGCCTGAGAGAATTAGGTTGGATTAATTGATCATTTTCTTGAAATACATGGTATTTTTGATGAATTTTCTAGTGTGACTACCTCGTGTTGACTTCAAGAGCCTCACCTTACATGAGATGAATTTGATGATAACGAACACATGTTCAAATGCTACTAATCAAGTTAAATTCAAGTGTGCAAGAAAATTCTTAATGCTAGGTTCTTTAGTCATTTCATGATGCTAAAGCTATTAGACTTGAATTAGGTGGGAATTTTTCTAGAGTTAAGTATATTAAGGCAAATGAAAAACTCACTAAAATAAAATAAAATCAAATTTACCACCATGATAAAATTAACTCCTTGTGAGTTATTATTTGGTAAGAAACCTAAGATTAGTTATTTTGATATCTTTGGTTGTAAAAGCTTCATTTTAAATAATGGTAAAGATTCATTAGAAAAATTTGACAGTAAATCCGATGATGGTATCTTTTTAGGATATTCTTTGAATGGTAGATCTTATAGAGTCTACAATAAAAGAAATATGATTGTTGAAGAATTAGTACATGTCATATTTGATGAAAATCCTATAGATTCTATTAAAGATGATGTGATTGAAGATGAGGTAGATGATTTTTAGAAAATGAGTTTAGAAGAAAATGTAGTTGATTCTTTACCCAAAGATTAGAAATTCATTAGGAATCATTTTAAAGACTTGATTACTAGAGATCCTTCCCAAAGAGTTAGACCTAGAAAATATATCTAAGGAAGTGATGAATCATTTATCATTTTTATTTGAGATTAAAGCAAAGTCAATAAATGAAGCTTGGGAGGATAACTATTGGATTGTAGCTTTGGAAGAAAAGTTAAATCAGTTTGTAAGAAATGATCTCTAGGATCGAGTTCCTAAACCTCAAGATCAAAATGTTATAAGAACAAAATGGGGTTTTTCAAAAGTAATTAGATGACTTGGGACACATTGTTAGGAATAAGGTAATATTATTTGCACAAGATACACTCAGATTGAAGGGATAGGTTTTGAAGAATCCTTTATCATATAGCTATATTAGTAACTAGTAGATTGTTCCTTGCTTATGCCCATTACAAATACTTTAAATTATTTCAAATGGATGTAATAAAGCTCATTTTAAAATGGGCTTATAGATCAAGATGTCTTTGTAGAGTAGTCTCCTAGTTTTGAAAACCTAAAATTTTTTTGATCATGTTTTTAAAATAAAGAAAGCATTGTATGAATTGAAACAAGCTCTTAGAGCTTAGTATGATAGATTGAGTAGCTTTTTTAAAGATCTTGGCTTTAGGAAGGGTAGAGTAGATGCCACCTTTTTTCTTAAGAATTTAGGTGATGACTTGATCATTGTTCAAAATTATGTGGATGATATTTTATTTGGTAATATAAATGATTTTTTGTGCATTTAGTTTTCATCTTTAATTTCTAACAAATTTGAGATGACCAAGATGGGTGAACTCAAGTTTTTCTTGGGGATTCGAGTAAAGCATTAAGAAAAAGGCACTTTCATTTATCAAACTAGCTATACTAATGACTTCATAGAGAGATTTGTTATGAAAAAAATTAAATCCAATAAGACCCCCATGATCCCCACTAAACTTAATTTAGATGAGTCAGGAAAACCAGTTGATCAAAAACTTTATGGAAGTATGATAGGTACTCTTTTGTATCTTGTTATTAGTAAGCCTAATATTATATTTATTGTATGCTTATGTGCTCATTTTTAGGCTTCTCTAAAAGAATATCATTTAATTGATGTTAAGTGTATGTTCCATTATTTAATTGGTACTTCTAGGTTAGGTTTGTGGTATCCTAAAAATTCACTTTCATGTGACTTGATTGCTTATTTTGATGTTGACTTTAGAGGCTGTAAAGTAGATAGGAAAATGCATCTCGAACATATTAATTTTTAGGATAATCTTTAGTACCATGGCCATCAAGAAAATAAAACTCCATTGCTCTTTCAACTATTGAAGCTAAGCATATAGCTGCTAGAAGTTGTGTTGCACAGGTTCTTTGGTTGAAGCAATAATTAGAAGAATTTAAAATCATGCTAGATCAAATTCCTATTAGATGTGACAATACTAGTGCAATTTGTTTGACAAAAAATCCTATCCAACACTCTAGACCTAAACACATAGAAATCAAACATCACTTTATTCAGGATCATGTGAGTAAAGTAGATGTGAATATTGATTTTATTAACACAAAATTGTAAATTCCTAATTATTTTACTAAGTAATTACCTAAGGAATGATTTTGTACCCTAAGATGCATGTTAGATCCAAGCATGTAATTTTATTGTTGTTCATTTTTAAATCTTTTTGATGTTGTTAAAAGGGGGAGAAAATAGTATGGTTTTCTTTCTCTTATAATTCATAGTTTTATGGGGATCTTTTTTCATGTTATACTCATGTTATATTCTTACTTCATTTTGGCTTAAAATTGTTAAATTATTTAAAATCTTGTTTATTTACTTGCTATAATTTATCATAATGTAAATTATATGTCCAAAGGTTGATGAAAGGTCATTATGCACCTTCATCACTATTTAACACCAACATAGGTTTGTCATCAAAAAGGGTAAGATTGTTGACTTCATGAGCCCCACCTCATATGAGATGGGATTTGGTGATAACAATCACTGTTTAAATGCTATTAATCAAATTCAAGTGTGCATGAAAATTCTTCAACTACAAGTTCTTTAGAAATTTTAAGATGCTAAAGCTATTGGACTTAAATTGGGTGGGAATTTTTCTAGGATTAACAATATTAAAGCAAATGAAAAGCTCACCAAAATAAAATAAATCATTCATTTATTTCAAAATAATTTATTTTAGAATTATTCATAAAGTCTACATTTCATATTCTCAATAATTCTACAAATTATTCATTTTCGATAATGTGAACTACATGCATAAACTTAGTTCCATTTATTGTGTTCTCATGCACGTTAAATTAATTTTAAATTTCATTAAATTATTTTATCGATTAGTCATGTTCATTATACATTTATTCAATGCATGAATCTAAATTATCTAAAAATTATTTAATGTATTATTTTTCTCTCTCCTATTATCCTAGTTTTCTCTCTCCTATTCTATCTCTCATCCTAAACCTTTTTACTTTAATATTTTTATAATTATTTGCAAAATAAATCATGTGAGAGCTATGAAAATTATTTTCATAATTAGCCCTTCTTTTTCTAAATTAAAAAAATTCATTAATCTAAATCTTTAATTTAAATTATTTTGAATTCAAATTAAATATTTTTTTTCTTACATGTGCAAATTTGAACTTAGCTCTTTATGGAATGTTTGTGGCTGATCATATGCTACTCTAATTGAGCTAATTTGATTTAATTTAATTTATTTAAGTTAATTAAAATAAGCTATAGAATTATCTTCTTTCCTTTTATATAAATTTTATTTTTGGAAACTTCCCATGGACGACCATATCTTTAGTTAAATTTAAATTAATCACATAATGAATATTGATTTGAATTCTCCTAAGATTTGATACATCATCATTTAATTAAAATTAAGTACATTAAAATAAATCTAATCTATTTTTGAAATGTGTTTTGGACAAATTTTAATAATTAATTTGGATTTAATTTAAAATGTTCTAGAATCATATCTTTCCCTCCTTCATTCAATCAAGATAGTTTGATTAAATATTCCATGATATTGAATTGAATACTAATTGAATCCCATCATAAAAACTCCCTTGGCCGACCCTATCTATTACATAGTTTAATTAATCAAATTTGAATTATTTCCCTATTTACTTACCTAATTAATGGTTTTATGCATTGTTTGCTAATAATTCAAATTCATCTTTTTTTTCTCTCTTTCTTGGCCGATCCACATGCTAATTAACTTTGAAAATTAATTTGGAGATCTTGTCATGAGATGAATTGATTAAAATTTAATCACTTTATAAATCATTCTCTCCAAGTTCCCTTAACCGAATTTCCATCATTCAAAATCTAATTAATTTGATTGATTCAACTTGAATTGCTTGCCATATGTATTTAACCTCCAAGTTTCCTTGGCTGAACTCTCTATCATGCGAATTGAAATTCAATTTGATTAATTCAAATTAAAACTTCTTACAAATAGGATTTCCCTCTTCTTTATCTTGGTTGAACCCTTCATCATGCAAATTAATTTTATTTTGATTGGGTTAAGTTAAATTACTTCCGAAAGTATTTTTCCTCATATTTTCCCTCTTCTTGGCCAAACCACTTGATTCCTTTTCTTATTTATAATGCTCTTAAGACTAAGTTGTTCTATCTTGATTGAACCCTTGCTAAAAAATTTTCTTGGAGATTTCTCTTGGTGAATCGAGTGCTAACCACTTCATTATTCTTTCTCTGCCTTACTACAAGTGATTGCTTTGAAGCTCACCCAAAATAAGTTGGAGGTGCAAATCCTTTTGGCCGAGAGCCATTCAAGAATCTTTTAATTTATTTTTTGCTATTCACGTGTGTGACTTTGTTCTCTTTCTTGGCTTATGGTTTCTTATAGTTTGGTCAATTTATTTTGTGCTTAAGTCATATATTCATACACATTTTTAGGTTAGCTGAAATCTTTAATTATGCTTGGTTAAAGCTTCATGCTTGCAAATCTTTGTCTCTTCATCATTCTTACATATCCTTAAATGAGATTAATTTTGTGTTGATTATTTCATAAAGAACTCTTATGAGTAGGTAAGTGTTCTTTCCTTTAAATTATCTCATCTTTTTCATTTGCAATAGTTTTTTTTAATAGAGACTTCAATTGAGTTTATGTGCTTTAATATTGAATATTCATTTGATTTTTTCAAAACTCAACAATTTAAAGAAAAGTTGACTGGTTTAGTTTCCAAATTTTTATTGTGCCACACTTTAGATCATTGATTAAATCATTATGATTTCAAATTTTATATATTCTTTTCAAACATTTTAAATATTCACTTGCATCATATACATCTTTCATGTTTTATCATTGCATTCAATTTTAAATACAAACTAAAGTGAGCTCTCTTTCTTACTTGTATTTTCACTTGCTTTAATATTGTTGTAGTTGGGTTATGAGAGCAAAATACTTTTAAATTGAGAGTTAGATACTTTTATATTCCTCTTTCTTGTTTTCTTGTTAAGTTGTACTTGCCCATTAATGAAAGTACATGGTTGGGTTGTACTTGCCCTTTATAAAAAGTATAGCATTGTGTTGTGCTTGCCCATGAAGGACAATATGAGAGATTTGTTATAAAATCACTTTGATTTAGTAAATTTCTAGCCCGCGTGGGCGTAAGCTAGTTTTTTGGGTTTGGTGGAACCACATAAAAGTGTTTCTTTATTATTATTATTATTATTATTATTATTATTATTATTATTATTATTATTATTATTATTATTATTATTATTATTATTATTATTACTTTAAATTATTTTGATAACCCACCCCCACATCACTTTGGTGCTATAGTTGAACAACACCTCAGGAAATATGTTTGTTTATTCTTAGTAAAGTTGATATTTCAATGTAATGATGTAGTCTATTTTATACTAAGAGGTTTTTTGGATTGCTTTAGTATTAATCAAGGTTATTTTAGCTCCTTCACTTGGCACTCACACTAACCTAGTTGAATAGATTGCGGAGGGCCCTGTTTGATAAATTTTGACATTTCAATGATATAAGCATAATTAATTTTGCAAATGGAGGTTGCTTGGTTATCATCAAGGCCTTTTGACTTTAATATGCATGAAATTATACTAAGGACACATCACCTCAATTAAGTGATCATTAGATAATGTGAGAGGACTCCTATAGTCTACTTTTATATTTAAGACATGTTAACATAGTTTGTTTGGAAATCTAAGAATATTTTGATCAATTTTGATGAATGATGATCGAGTCATTTTGACTTTAATCTAGACATCATCACATTTGTAGTTAGACAAATTTCCTTTATTTGCCTGATTCATTGTATGGGATATGTTTAGAGTTCAACGATTTAAAGTATAAATTTTATCTAAAATTTAGCACATAAAATCAAATTTTGACACAAGAAAAAAATAGTTAAAAGAGTTATCATCTCATAAGGACTTCTAATAATTAACTACAAAAGTTGAGTTAACCTTAGAATTATTTAAATAATATTTTTAAATTTAGTTATGAAGTGGTAAAATGAAGAATAATAAAGCACCTAATTTAATTGGGTAAATGATAAAGGAGAATCAATATGTTTGTGTGTGTTTTTATTTTAGTATGAAAAAAATTAAATTTCCTTGTTTAACTCTTCTTTATTTTAATTAAAGGCTACAAATTTGTTTTAAATAAATATTTAACTAGATTTTTGAAATGTTAAGAAACATATTTCTAAGGGCACTCTATTAATATCTATGTGATATATTCAACTAAAACATAATTTCTTATAATGTGAATACTATTATTGCAATAATACCATGATAGGAATATTTTTATTATATAGAAGTTTCAATACTTTTCAAGCACAATGACTTTAATTATTACTCCTTTATTACACATTGATTTTAAATAATCTCTAATTTATGCAATTGTTGGTCATATAATCAAATGCATAAATAAGAAATCAAACTATTTAACCAAAGTTGAAGGAATTAAAAGATTTGATCAAACTTGAAAGATATATTGTACCCTAAGAGAAAAAAATTTATAAGTTGATACCAACAAAACACTCAATTATAAAAATATTGTGTATCTAAAAGAAGAAGATTATTGAAGAAGAGGAATAAAAATTAAAAAGGTGAACTCCAATATTTGATAACATTTTCAATCTTTTCTACCATAGTGTCTCTCCTTAAGAACTTAATTTAATCCCTTTAATAGCTTCTCAAACTCAAGCTAAAATTACACAATTCCTTATAGTTAGAATATAAAATAACCTATTTTGATAGCAAATTTCCTTGATGACATGCTTTTTTTTTTTGCACAAAAGAATGAATTTCAAGGGATTTGGACTATAGAGCTAAATTTGACATTAAAATAATAAAAAATATCCTTTTGAATTATGATGGTGTGTAGCTAGTTTAGTTATCTTAACTTAGTTAGGAAGTCTAGAACTTATTATTATCACCCTAAAGCTAATTTTAACAATTTCTGGATTTTTACATATCTTGTAAATTGTAATGAGCAAAGGTTCCAAATGTTGTAAACATCTACCTCTAATATGGTGCAATGCTCTTAAGAAGTTGGTAGTTAAGGGTGGGGTAGTAGATGTTAAAGGTGATGTTGCTTAAGCCATTAAAATGAGTCATACATAAAAGCATTCTCTTTAGGTATACAATTTAGAGTTAAATAAATAAGAGGGTTAATGGCATTTAAGTCACTTGAAGTATGAATGTATGGTAGTGTGTTTATAATGGATGGCATAACTCTAAATATTTAGGTGTTTGTATATGGGTAGGAACTATGACTAGAAGTAGGAAATGTTATCTTTCTTGGGTGATAGAAGATGGGGATTATGATTTATTTAAGGGATATGGACTAGGAATGGTTTTGAAGATTATAAATATGTAGAATAATATGTTTTTATGAATTTAAGATTAGAATGAGTAGGCTTATACAAATAATAAAATGATTAACTCATTCTTCCACCAAGAAGAACTAAAGGACTAACCATTAAGCTCCCTCATAAAGAGAATAACTTCTTGATATTTTTTTGCAATTTAAAATTTATATTTTGATTTACTTTCTAAATATAGCATGCACCATAAATTAGACTATGCTTGATGAAAGGGGTGAGCTAGCAAGCACATATAGAAAAGTTTTATTATAGAATTAATCATTACAACCCCTCCACTTTAGACATGGCCTCCTACAAAAAGATGCATATATCTCTAATCTAGTGTGAAAATATTTAATGTAGTAAACACTCCATAAAATATATACATAAAATATATGGCCAACACAAAAATGTGCACAAATCAATTAACAATTTTATAGAAATTTAGCACATAAAACCACATTTGATCATGTAATAAAATAATTAAAGAGTTATCTTCTCATAAAGATTGATTGCTACTAACTACCAAAGTTGAGTTAACCCTAGAATTGTTTAAATGATATTATTAAATCTAGTTATGAGGTGGAAATAAAATGAAGAATAAAAAGAACATAATTTGATTGAGTAAATGACAAGGAGAATCAAGATGTTTGTCTATGTGTGTGACACACACACACACACACACACAGAGAGAGAGAAGAGAGAGAGAGAGAGCTATAAGATTTTTTCTTTCACTATGATAAATCTTAATAAATTTTTGTTGTTTAACCCTTCTTTATTACATTCAAATGCTATAAATTCATTTTAAAATTATCTAATCAAATTCTTGGAAGTTATGATACATATTTTCAAAGAGAAGCCCACAACATCTTTGTGATATATTCAACCTAAAAAAATTCATTACAATACAAAACTATGATTGTTATAATCTGGTAATACAATACCATAAATATTTTTTATATAGAAATTTCAAACTTTTTTAGCACAATGATTTTGATTACTACTTAATTTTAAAATAATCTTTAACAAGCTAATGTTGGTCATATATTTATATGCATTAATAAAAAATCAAGATATTCAATAAAGTTTATAAATATCAACAAAATCTTTGTATCTAAAGAAGATGATCTTTGAAGAAGAGGAAGAGAACATAAAAATTGAACTCCATTATTTGATCACATTATTCCCCATTCTAGTGCCTCCCCTTAAGAATTTAATTTAATTCTTTTAATAGTTTCTCAAGCATTAGTAAAACATACAAAATTTTCTATAAATTTAACATATAAAATAGTCAATTTGGGCACCAAATTGCCTCAATGCCTTACTTTTGTACATAAAAGAATGAATTTCAAGGGATTATTATGTAACTAGAGTTGACATTAATAAAACAAGATCATATATAATCATGATAATGTGATTCATGTAGTTATAACTTATTTAGGGAATCTAGAACTATTTGTTATGACACTAATGCTAATTTTAATAACTTATGTATTTTGATATAGCCTTGAAATGATAATGAGCAAAGGTTCCAAATCTTTGTTAAAATGTTACTCCATATGGTGTAGTGCTCTCTTTGGATGTTGGTAGTTAAGTGTGAGTAGTGGAAGTTAAAGGTGAGGTTGCTTAAGCCTTGAAAATGAGAAATAATTAAAAGCACTATCTTTTAGGTTTAAAATTTAGAGTTAGAGGAGAGGGTTTAAGGCTTCAGATTCAATTGAATTGGTTGGAATCTATGATAGTGTATTCTAGAATAGATGATATAACTTTAAATATTTAGATGTTCATATATGGGGAGGGACTATGATTATGTGCATGAAATGTTAGCTTGGTTGTGTGATAGAAGATGGGGATTTTGATTTCCTTAAAGGATGTGAGGACAAGTAATGATTTTAGAAGATTATAAACATATAGAATAAGAAGTTATTATAATTGTAAGATTAAATTTTGTAGGCATTGTTGACCTCACTTTTAGAGTGAAGATTAACCTTTTTTATTTGAGATTTAGTAACCTTCTAGACACTTGGATTTCCTTAGTGCTAGGACACTTCTAATGACTAAGGGGAGACTAAAACTTGAGCTTAGAGGCTTAGAAGGTGTGGCCCTAAGCTCAAAGTCCATCTAGGATAAATAGGTTTCATCCATCCCATGGAAATCAAGACTCATATCTATTCACTCATCCAAACTCAAGCTCATGTAGAATAAGCTAAACCAACTCCAACCCATTCAATTAATCTTACTCAAATTTGGTTTTCTAATCCAAGCTACAAAACTAACTTATGCCTTAACCCCCACCATAATCCTATAACTCAACTCAAGCCCATTCAAGTAAACTAAATCAAACTTAATTTTCTTTCACTCTAATTATTCAATAGATCATTTCAATCCATTCCAATACTTGCTATCAAGCCAATTGAACCAAAGGTTTCAAATGAAAAAACCTAGTGAGCCCAAATCAATTGTAATTAAAACCACCAATCAACTTTAAATTTATCATTGAACACACCCCAACCATTTATAACCTTAATTGGTCCAAGCTAGTTTAACCAAATCATTTGACCCAAAGTGACCAAAAAGGAGTAATTAGACCAAACTATAATTCAACTCCCATTAGATCAAATCAATCCATCCAATCCCTTCATTTATGATTATAGATCATTATTGAACACTCCACTCAATTGGACCTAATCAATAATTCACCCTTTCACCCAAGTTGACCCAATTTTGGCTAAAGGTCAAATTGAACTAAATAGAACCCTAAACTAATTTGATTGAAACCAATTCTTAACCACTCACTAATTCAATATTAAACATAATCCAACTTTCAATTGCATACAATTTGTGCAATCTAACTTAATTAACAAACTTAGCCTAATTTGAACTAATGGATTTTGAACTAATTCACTCCATAATCAAGTTAATTCAAATAAATTCATCCAATTGATCCTGATCAATTGAACATAGACAACAAACCCAATTTGGCCAATTTGGTCAAGTCATGCCCATTTGACCCAAATTGAACACATGAGCTAACCCAAATTAATCAAACTAATTACACTCATTCCTCCAAGTGCTAATTGAACTCACCCAATTATCACTTTGACCCAATTTGGTTAAATTGGTCAACTTAACTCAATTGATTGACCCATATGGGTCAAATTTAGCTAAACCAACCAAACTTGGCATGACTCATCCTTTGGCCATGGGCTTGCCCAAGTGGACCCATGGTGAACTCAATTGTCAAACCCATTGAACCAACCCACCCAAATGGGACAAAATCCACATTTGGATGGGTTCTCCACCTCCACCCCATGGCGACCACCTTTGGCTCTTCTTGGATAAGAGGACCAGACCCAACCTAATCCAAAGGTTGGCTTAGGCTTTAGCCAAGGGTGAGTTCACCCATGGAAACCCATTGGTCCACTAAGGGAGAGGGCACACCCCATGTCAAACTCTTACCTCTCACCTTGACCACTCGTAGTCACTGCCATCTCCAACCTACGGTTGGATGGTACCAAAAGCGAACCAATCTAACCCTTGATTTAACTAGGAGGAGGGTATACTCTCTCCATGGATTCAAATCAAACACACACCTTCAGAGCATTACGCATAATATCAAGACCAACTCGACAACCTTTGTGCGGCATTTGGTCCACATAGCAATTGGGGAGGCAACTTATGATCTTCACAACATGGCTTCATCTCTTCAAGATGAAGCTACCTATCAGGACCACGATCTATAGCTATGTCAGGTAAAAAATTTGGCAAGCAGCTTTGGCCCATAGGGTTGGTCTATTTTTTAAGCGAATCATGTTTTTGTGTAATTTTCATAAGATCCCTTTAGATTCATTCCCCATTTTGGAGTCAATTTCTATCAAATGAGCTTTAGTGAGCTTCAAATCAAGTGACAAAGATATAGGCGTTCTCAACTTCTAGCGCTCTGGGATGACAAATCATTGGCCATCCATTCGCATGATTAGAATGGATGACCATGATTAATCGCATTAGAAATTTTAATTTAATTTTTTTGGAATCATGAGATTGGATTGATGAGATAAAACTTCAACCACCTCTGCTATGTTAGCTACTGCATCAGATAATTTAAGTAACTAATACTATGGCATGGGAAAGCACTTCAGCGTCATTCATGTGGCACATAGTTTAAAGCTTTATTAGGCAATAAAAATATAATTAAATGGATAGAACTTAAAAAATTATAACTAAAATAAAAAATGCAAATTTTAGAAAGTTGATAAAGGAGAATTTAAGAAAAATAAAATCCCTAATTTATGTATAGTGAATAGTGCTTAATTAGAATTTGAAGCCTAGATTAATTACTTTAACTAAAGCCAAATTACTTGGCTAATTAATTCCAAATTTCATGGGATGATTCTATGGGATGTCCTCTACCTCCCATAATTTTCTTAGAATTATTTTCCATGTAATTTAAAGAATTTAAAATCTCAATCCTAATTACCTAATTAATTAATTTAATAATTATTGATAAATAGTAGAAATTAAATAATTAATAATAATTAATCATTATGAATAGTGGGAATAGTGAGGAAAAGTAATTAGGACCCATTCCTTAATTATTTTTCTAAATATATTTTCTTAGGAGGATTAATTAATATATATAATAATTAGGGATTAATTAAGAAAATTAATAATAAAAATAGAAATCAAACAAAATTAATGATTGGTTCAGATAATTTAAATATAATACATTGATTTCTATTTATGTGTTAATAACATAAAGTTACTAAGAAAACTATGGTTAACCCATTAGTATGAGAAAATCATAAGAGTAGCTAACTTAGATTATTTCCTTCTTTAATATAAGTAACTCTTAAACATGAGCTTAATTGCATTAGATTTCTTTAGGTACATTGCAAATTTTATTTCCCTAAAGCATATCATTGAAGGGTCATGATCAAGTAGTTAACTAGATTTAAGAAATTTAGGGAAGGGTAATTAAATTGATATGCTTAATGACTTGAACCTAATCAATCCATAAAATCCATTTAATTAACCTCTTTAAATATATTAAATCTCCAACATGGGGTGGGGTATGTGTTAAGTATCATCACTCCTCAATAGGTTTCAATAACTCAATATCAAAATCAAACATCATATATGTCCATGCTATTTGTGTCACATGTTCATGTTTTCAAAAAAAAAAAGATGATCAAAGGAACATGATTACATCTAAGTTGCATGTGTTGGACAAATATTATTATATGGTGTGGCTATTATCACTAACAAATACCAAATTATTTTCAAAATTATAAGCTCATGATGTAAATTTTAAGCTAATGTTGGTTATAAATATTCAATAAAGTTTACATTTAATTATAATTTTAAAATAATAAAGAATTTGTTTTATCTTTATGCTTCATGTACAGGTCTACATACATTTGAATTAGCAAGTATATAGTCTAGCTTTAGGTAGCCCCATTGAGGTCTTAGATAACCTTACTTTCCTAGTTTAAAAATGGCATGTACATGCTTAATTTCATTTATATGTATTCATGTGCTAGAATTTGAGATAAAACTTTGCTTTTAGTGTCACTAAGCTTTGCATGAATAAAAAGATATGTTATTATATAATCTTTGCAAGATTTTCATCCCTAAGCTTTTGTATATGTTTACATGTATTTAATTTGGCAAGTATATAGTCTAAAATTTTTGAGAACATGAGGCTTTAAATAACCTTCTTACTGGTTTAACAATGACACATTGTTGACCTCACTTTTGGAGTGAGGATTGAATTTTCCCATCATAGGTCTAGGGTCTTCTAGACACTAAGAGCTACTTAGCCATAAGACACTTCAAGTGCATAAATGAACACTTAACCTAAGACTACAGACTTAGAAGGATTAGCCATAGGATTAGGCCCTAGGACCTAGGAAACTTACAGCCTATAGCTAACCAAGTCTATGCCAATCTCCTTAGCCAAATTACAACCTCAAATAAATTACAATCAAATCCAATTGAATCCCAATTGTATCCAAACTTCAAACCAAAATCAAATCCACTATAACCCAAACTTAAGCCCATGATTCAATCCAATAGCCAAATTTTCCTTCAATATAAACAAATTCAATTTATTTTCTCATAAATCAATCAATTCTTCAATTATCATTCCAAATCAAATATATAATCAAATCAACCAAGCCAAAATCAATTCAATTAAACCTAACCTAACCCATTTGACTTGAAATAAATAAGCCAAAATTCATTTGAACCCAAATCAATTGCAACAAAGTTATAAACCAATCCCAAATCAACATCAAACTCAACACTCAATTCAACTCAAAATCCAACTCAATTAGCCAGTTGGTCCACTTGACCGAAGATATAAATTTGACCAAATTGAACTAAACTCCAATCCAACCCAAATTGAACCAAGCCTTCAAATCTTCACCATGATAATTTTGATCATCTTGGATGGAACTACAATCAACTCAATTCAATCAAGCGGACTATTTAAGCTCACCCAAAGTGACCAAAAGACCTATTTGAACCAAATCTCAATCCAACCCAAATTAGTTTGAATCAAACCATCCAAAACCTCCTATGATGATTGTTGATCATCCTTGATTGATCAATTACAATTAATTGGGTAAAACCAAGTCAACCTAGCCATTTAACCAAATTAACCCACATGAGCCAAATGAACCAAACCTCATCCCAAGCCAAATTAATTGTAACCAATGATTCATACTAACCTAAAATCAATCCTTGAACATGACTCGATCATCACTTGAGCCAAATTCAATTAGCCCTTTGACCCAAGTTGATCCAATTTGACCTAAAAGATCAAATTAGGTCAAATCAAAATTTAATCCAAATTGATTGCAACCAATGGCTTAATTTCATTCCAAATTGACTATTATACATGATCTAAGCCTTGATTGAACCCAATTTATGAAATTAACCAATTGACCCATTTAGCCCAAATTGTCCTAATGGGTCAATTTGGCCTAAATCATTTCTAAATCAAAATTGATTGAAATCAAAGCCTACAATCATCTTCAAATGATCAATTAAATCTAAACCAATGCTTAGCGCTAATTTGGCCAATTGGTCAACTTAACTTATTTGACCCATATAAATTCAAATGAGCCAAATTAAATCAAACCAATTAAACCAAACCTTGAATACTCATTTGAACTTGACTCAACCCTTGGTTTGACCCAATTTGACCAATTGGTCAACATGACCCAACCTAGCCCATTTTGACCCATATGGGTCAAATTGTGCCAAACACATTCAAACCAAGCCCAAACCCATTGAAACTTGGTATGACCCATCCTTAGCTCACATTGGGTCAGCCCAAATCCAACCCAACCCCTACTTGACCTGAATTATCCCAAAATCCAATGAGTCAAGCTTGTTAAATAGGATAAATACCCCCATTTGAATGGCCAAACTTACTCTCCTCCATAAAGCTGCCTCTTAGGCCTCCACCTTAGCAAGAAGGACACTTGCTCACTTGACTCAAAGGTGGTTGGGTGAACCATGAGACAAGTGGAGGTGAAATCACCCCTCTTTTCCCATTGGAGCAAATGCAAAACCAAGGACTCCCACTTCCCCTCTCATGGTAGCCACTCCCCTTCACTCACACTCAAAGCCCGAGCAACTCGGCACCTCTACCACCCACAACCACTGCGTGGTTGGACTACCACTAGAGGCCAGTCCATATCTAATCCCAATAGATGAGGGGTATACCTCCCTCATTGATTCAATTGACACATTGAACATCCTCGAGCCGACTCAAGATGAGCTATTAGAGGATTTCCCTGAGATTCTTAAGCCTCCTCCTTATCAAAAAACACCAACCCAAAATAAGACAACTCCCATCTCTATCCAACTCCACCAAAACTCAACCCCATTCAAATTAACTCTTCCCACACATTCACTAAGCTTCTGTTAGGTGAAATGAATCTTCCCTCAAGCATTTTGAGCATCGAAAGAACCTTCTAGACCAAGTCTAGTGAGGATTACGGTGACATTTGATCCGAGCCACCATCGAGGAATCAAGGTGTCATCTTCTCAGAGCTTCACTTCAAGGTGAAGCTACCTCGACATCAGTTAGTCTGAAACTCATGGTATTTTTTTTGGCAAGCGAGTATTTTCCAATTTATTTTGGGCCTTTTCAGAAATGTAAATGCTGTGTGAATCCAATTGTAAGATCCTCATAGATCACTCCATTGAAAGAGTGGGATCGATCCCGAGCCTCCCGACCTTTGATGAGCTCAATTTAGGTAGAGGAAGCCAGATGGTGTCTATCTTCCATCTCTTAGGGGATGATAGATCATCAACCATCCATTCCACATAATTAGAATGGATGACCATGATCTTCCATTAGATTTAATCCTATTTTATTCTAAGGGAACTACGAGATTAATCTCTGCTATCCGATCTTAGATCAGACGATGGGGATGAAAGCACATCCATTGGCGCCACGTCAATGATGAGTCAGAAAATTTTAAATAACAAATCCCGTTGTGCAATGTAGAAAGTGTGCCACATCATGATTGCATACCAGGATTAATCATCTTTTTAATCACTAAAACTTTAAAACATAACTAATTATAGAAAAATAAAAAATGCATATAAATACTCATTTTAAAGGTAAAATGGAGGAGATTTAATTAAAAATATTCCCATTTGATTTTGAATAATAACCAAGGCTTAATTAAGGCTTGAATGCAAACTTAATTAGTTGAATTCAGCCCTAATCACTTGGGTAATTAATTCAAGATTTGGAGAATTGATTTAATGGGATGACCTCTACCTCCCATGATTTTCTTGGAATTTATTACCTAGGTAATTAGAAAATTGGTGTTTTAAACCCTAATTACCTTCTTTAATTAATTTAATGATTAATTAACATTGAAAATAAAAAAAAATTAATTAAAGCTTATTAATCACTAAGTAATAGTAAATGGATGAGGCAGAATGATTAGGACCTCCACAGCCTCTTTCCTAAATTCATTTCATTATTAAAAGGATTAATTAAAATGGTAATTAATTAAATGATTAATTAATTAATCAAATGGCTAAATTAAATCAAATTGAAATGCAAATCACATCAGATAATTAATAATGAAATAGAGGGTTCCTCTTTATGTGTTTAATAGCATAAAGACCCTTAATAAAATTATGATTAACCCAAAAGTGTGGGAAAATCAAAAAAGTACTTAATTAGATTCTTTGACTTAATTAATCTTTAATTATGAGCCAATTGCATTAGTTCTTTTAGAAATATTGCAACTTTACTTTTCTCACATGTTCATATCTTTTTGTGGCTCATGATTATGATTAATCAAATTAAAGAAGCATAGAAAATGGTAATTAAGTGATTTAATTAATGATTCAACTTAATTATTTCATAAAATTCATTTAACTACCTTTCCTTAAACCAATTATGATTACTAATATGGGAATAGGATCAAACAACAAATATTTTCTCTCCTTATTAAGTTCAACTCAAATCCAAAATCAAATTAATAATGAACTTTGTTTTCTTTAAATAATTTTTTTAATGTGATTGTCCTTAGGAATTAATATATTTGAATGAACCATGTGTTTATATTTAGTTATTCCTTTCAAATCACTTCTAAATGTTGTATGTCATATGAACCCATGCATTCATGTTTTTAAATCTATATCAATCAAATAGATTTTGTTGGTGTAAGCTTGCATGTGTTAGCTTAACTTAATGATATGTGTGACTATTATCACTAATAAATTCAAATCTATTTTCCAAAGCTTATAAATCGATAATAATATGTGGAAATGATGATAGTTATAAACTCATATAAGACTTGCATGTGCTTATAGCTTAGTTATGTGAATGTGAAACTCTCTTTCTTGAATTCATATATAGATTTACATAGGTTTGAATGTTAATGGGTATATAGTCTGGACATCCAGAGAATATGAGGCTTTAAGTAGTCCAAGCAAGATCATTTGATTATCTCACTTCCCTAGTTAACAAAGCCACATACCCATTTGATTTTCATTATTATGTATTTTAGTATTAGAATTTAGATGAAGCTTCAATTCATATGCATAAATAATTCAATTGGAGAAAATACAATCTTTACATGATATTCATCTTTATAATTATGTATACATTTATATGTATTTAAGATAGTAAGTGTTTAGTCTGGACATAATGGGAATATGAGCCTTTAAGTAGCCCCAAGGAGGTCATTTGATTACCTCACTTCCCTGATTAACAATGGCACATACTTGCTTACATCTTTTATACATGTGTATGTGTGCTTAATTAAATGATGAAAGTCCCCTTTTGTTATCAAAAAATACATGCATCCATAACCATCTAAGTCATTGGCATACATTACATGTAAGTTAGTGCTCTCTTCTTATGATTCATATATAGATTTACATAAGTTTGAATGTTAATAAGTATATAGTTTGGACATCCCGGGAATAGGCTTTTGTTGCCCCAAGGAGGGTCATTTGATTACCTCACTTCTCGGTTAACAATGACATGTACTTATTTGATTTTATTCCTATGTATTTTGGTATTAGAATTTAGATAGAGCTTTAATTTGCATGTATAAAATAATTCAATCAAACACAAATGTAAATTCCAAATGCATGCATCCATTCATCATTCAAGTGTGCCAAAATATGTTGTGTGTTTAGGTATGCTAAGTGTTAAATCATGTGCATATTAGATGTGATGGAAAGGAATGACTTGATATATGTTGTGTGATATTAATTCAATTATATTAATCTTAAGATGCCTTTCATATTGAATATGATTATTTAAAGTTAACTTAGGATTAATAAGAAAATACTTAATAAACCATTCACTAAAAACTAAGTCATAAAAATATTCTTTAGAAAATGGTTTAAGGTAGGGATGTGAGGAGGTGAACTCCTTTCCTCTTTTATAACACTTAGATGCTAAGTGTAAATCAAATGAAATTAAGCAAAATACAAACTAAAATTCACAAATCAACTAAACAACTTGAAGTGGAACAACCTTTATGTTAAATTAGATTCTTTCACACTTAGAAAATCACAACTTTAATGCTTAGTTAAGACATACTACACAAGCCTTAGCACACTAGAATTAAATTAACCACAGTCCTAAGTTAGGAGGTGTATGTAATGGCTATTTTGTTTTATTATGTAATGTTTTAGACTGAATGTTAAGGTGCATGTTTCATAGAGTGGATGTTAGACTCTTAGCCTCATATTATTTTTTTCAGAGGTTATGCTTAAAGGGGTTGCTTAAAATAATTATAAATACTTAGCTTGTAGGTTGCTTAAACCCCAAGCATAACCCAAGTTAGGACATGTGGGCTTGGTTACCCATGTGTGGGGTTCTAAGTCTAAATTATGAATATAATTGCTTGGGATTGTATGTATGTTTAGCTAACCTCTATTTTGCAGGTGTAGTTAGATTTACTTTTCCTATGTAAATGTAATTTTTATAATAGGAATTAGGATTAGTGCTATGGGGATTAGATGAGCGGTGGCTAGAAGGCCTTGTCGGGTGCCCTCGATGCCTTTGGAGCAAATCAAAACTAAAAAGGAGAAAGAAGAAATGAAGCCATAGCATATATTCATTTTAATTGTAATTATTCTTCTTACGTTATGCTGGAAGAAGGTTGACTCCCCTTACGGCGGTGCTTTACCCATACATAGCCTTTAATATTCTATCTCTAGTCTGTTATTTGGCATGAGTGAGATAAAGACTAAACTATTACACTACCAATAACTCTACTTGGTATATGAGTTAGATCTCTTTAAGGTTCCAAGCGATTAACCACTAATTGCTTCCAATATTTCATTTACAACTCTTTGATCGGGTGGAAAATGTGGGTCACATGGAGAAGCACATGAGATTGCTATAAAGGAATGGTACACTCTGAAGTCGGGTAGAGATACCTTCTCTTGTGAAAGAGTTTTAAAGGTCACTTATGAACTGGAAATCCAACATTTAGTCCCTACTCAAAGAATGACTATTCTTGTAGCCCCTATTAAATGATAAGTGGTATCATAAGGTCAACAAAATATGTTTTTTAGTTGCTAGAGAAGAAAATCTATAGTACTTCCATGATGGGACACAAGACCAACCAAGAAAAGAATAGAAGAATGTCGACCAATGTTTGAGCGAGTGTTAGACTTAGAACAAGAAGGTTTTCCTATGGCATCCTATATAATAAAAAAAGATCCACTTATTTTTCTCAATGCATTATTTGATAGAAGAAGTTTTGCAGGGCTATCTATCTTAATAATGAATGCTTTCCTACTTTTCTTTCATAACCTTCAAACCTTGTTAAAAGTTGAGCGATCCCCAACTTCTCTCAAATTTTGAGATGAAATAGAAATGGAACTATTTTGCCAGATGGTAAGCCTTCCACATAGAAATAGGCATTGAACCGAGAAGATTGGATTTGATTGCCTACTATTGACCTACTCAACTAGGGTCATGAAAGCCCAAGTAGACAAAAAAGTTTAAAAGTGATTGAACGATGTCGTCAAGTTTGGATAATCTTTCTGGATTCGATCAAAGAAAGGTGATCGATATTCTTTCTTCTTTGGCTAGTCAGTGGGAGGTTGGTCCAATTAGATGAGTTGTACTTTCCACTTTCCTTTATGCTTGGTCACATACATATTCTATTTTACTTATACATGATAGAACTCATATGTCATAGATCATATAGAGAGCATGTGTTTCCTATGTGAGGAAAGTCAATCTAAGATAGGTCTATACTTTTATTAGGGGCACCGATGCTTTGACTTGACATCTCATTGAAGAGAGTGGGTCATCCATCCAATCCCTATGTTCATGAGTGAAAATGATGCACTACACATGCCATTTTGACCCTGAAAGCAAGCTACTCATGCAAATTAGCTTTAATTTGCCATGTTGAGAGCTCTGAAGAAGCTAATGTTGGAAAGCTAGCATGTGCAAGAAGAAAGAACTCTTAAGCAATGAGGAGTAGAGCAAGGAAATTTCTCGCATCTGGTAAACTCAATGCTTGATTTGGAAAAGTCTGATCTAAGAATACCAAGCTCACTATCAAGTTTGAGCTCTTTCTTCTCCCAGGTAGTAGGCTCGTTGTTAATAAGAGGACAAGTGATGACTTTCCTTGTACACCTAATAGAGGAAATGGTAAGCAGGGGTAAAGCAAAAAATAGAAGTAGAAAGAGTAGGAGTAGGCGAGAAGCCTAGAAGAAATTTTTTGATTGAATGAAGCCTTGGGACAAACATGAAATGCTTTAGGGAACAACCAAGTACCATCCGACTATCTTGAAGAGGGAAAGAAAGAAGTTGGTATTCATAAGCAAGAGGTCATGGGATGACAACTCTAAATCATACATTTAGCTTTACTGACCCTTAATTTTCTTTCAAGCGAGGGGAAGGAAAGGAGGCTATCAAGTCACTTTCCTAGGTTAAGGTAAGTTTTGTGGTGTGTAGCTAATCTCTAATATCTCGGATCGAGGGACAACTCCACTTACGCTCATGCACTCATGAAAATAAACTCATGGCCTAGCCTAGTTGGTGAATGAGCTTACAAGTGGTAACTTCTCTGTATCTGTCATCACTTTTGAAGAAGCTGTTAAGGCTCTTTCAAAATCTTGTGACTCACATTAAGGGAGTAATTAGGAAATGAATTAGCAATTTTCCCAATTAAGCCACTAAATCCCAAGAAAATTAGGAGAGGCAGTCATCCCCAAAATACAATCAAGAAGTTTGAGATTAATCAGTGGATTAATTAGGGAGTAATTAACAAATTAAGATTTCCAATAAAACCCAAATTTAGAGAAAAGAAATATTCAAAATTAATTAAAATAAATTTTAAAATATTCTATGTTCAAATATCTTTCTAATGCAATTTATTTCATATTTTCTTTATTTTTTAGGTTGAGATATGAATTTTAGAAATTTAGGTAATTAATTAAGAATTATTTAAACCTTAATTAATTCCCTAATCTTACGGCATGCCACGCATGCGACTGACAATGTACTTTACATGCATCACTCCCTGATTTGCATTTTAAAATGTCACATCATAGCATCGTGTGGTGGCAGCGCTATGCGCTTTTCCCTGATCACGATTAAGAACCGATGGTGAGATTAAATCCAAAATCAGAGGATAAAATAGATATAAAATGCATTTTAATCTTGGATCCATCCAAAATGCATGGATGGATGGCCAGATCTTCCTATGAAAATGGGGATCCACTTTCAAAGTGAAGATCCGAGCTCAGTTGATTGGATTTAAAATCAACCCACACCATATAAACCTAATGGCACATCTAATGGTCAAAATTCTATGGGATCAAAATTTCTTTCATAAAGCTCCACACCACATTGAGTTTAATGCTAAAAAATGGCATACCTCATTGGAGGTGATCACCGACGCTTGATTCCTTGGAGAAGCTTTGCAGTTGAGGGAAGCTTTGGTGAAAGTTTTAGCTCTTGAGGTTGAGTGGATGGCTCTATGGACCAACTCCTCCTTGAGTTTAATTTTGACTGAAATGGATCTTCCCTTGCTTCAAGAACTTGGAAGAAAGCTTAGGCAAGCTCGATTGGGTTCTCTGATGGAGTGTGCAAAGGGAATTTGGTTGAATTTGAGTGTAGTGGAAGTTGGCAATTCAATGGACCTCCCCTATTTTTACTTAAGGAAAACCAAGAAATGCCAAATTCAATCTCCTTCTAGGAAGCTTAGAACTCTTGCCAATGACTCTATCACTCTCTAGGCTTCAATTGACAATGAGTGAAGATTCAAATGAATTAGGGGAGTATATCTCCCCATGGCAATCAGGATGGCCAGAGAAGGGAGGAGCCATTTTGATCCAATTGAGCTTAGGTGGGTTTGTTAGGCCATTTAGGCTCTTTGAGTTTGTTTTAGGCTAGGAGTGGATTAGTGGAGTAGCCATATGCTCAAAATAAGTGGGAAGAGGTTTTCCATGTGGCCATTTCAAGCCATGTGCTCGATTTGGCCATATGGTGGAGTTGGGCTAACCCAAACCCATTGGGTTGGGTGCACCACCCTCCCTAGGGTTTACTTGACCTATTAGTAGAGTATCAAGTAGGTATGAAGAGGGTTTGACCAAATTCCAAGTGGAATTGGCCAAAATTTGTTCTATGGCCTAGGGGTAAAATGGTTATTTTGAATTTGAATATATGTTGGGTATGTTGAGAAAATAGGCTGGTTTCATTGGATTTGGAGTTCATTTGGTATGGTTTGGCTCATGTTGACCCATTTAGGTCAAAATGGGTCAACTTGGTCAAGTTATTGGTCAAATTGGTCAAACCAAGGTTGGGCCTAGTTCATATGACCAATTGAAATGTTTTGGTGGCTTTAGTTTGATTCAATTTGGTTTAGGTTTGAATTTGGTTCATATGACTTCATTTAGGTCAAATGGGTCAAGTTAACCAATTTGACCCATTTGACCTATTTAAGCTAGGTCATGGGTAGGTTTAGGTTTGGTTAGTCATATGAAGTGGATTTGTATCTTTGTTTCTAATCAATTTTGGTTCAGTTTGAATTTAGCACAACATGACCCTTTTGGTCAAGTTGGGTTCAAGATCAATTGGAGGCTAGTTAGGTAGTTGGCCAATTGAGGCTTTGGTCAAGTTCAACAAGTGATTTGGAATGAACTTGACCCATTGGTTTCAATCAATTTGGCTTAGATCAAGTTTTGACATATTTTGACTTTTTTAGGTCAAGTTGGGTCAACTTGGGTCAAGTGGCCAATTGGGGCTAGGTTAGGCTCAAATGTTGACTTGGTCAAGTTCAAACATAGTTCATGAATGAACTTAGATCAATGGTTTCAATCAATTTGGACTATGGTGGATTTTGGCAATGTTGGGTTTCATTTTGGCTATGTTGACTTGGTCAATTACTTGGGTCAATTTGATGATTTGATATGATTGTTATTGACATAGTTCATGATGATTGATTCAATCAATTTGAATGGATTTGGCAATGTTGGGATGGCTAATTGATCAAATTTGAGGATTAATTTAAGATTGTCATGAAGGTCTTTGGTCAAATGGTTGATTCTAAGATTTGATTGAATTTGTAATGGACTTTGATTGAAGTATAAATATTTTGAAGTGTTTGATTGAACTTGTATATGGACTTTTGAAGTATAAATCCATTTTCAAGTGATTTGAAGTCAAATGGGTTTTGATTCATTTTCAATTTCAAGTTCAAAAGGGAAAACATGAAACGGATTTTGGCTTGATTTTTGAATTGATTTTGAGTCAAGTGATTAAAGTGTGTATTTATATTTGGATTCATGATTTTATGATTGATTGAATCATGAAGAAAAATCAAGAGTTTGGCATGATTTGAGGTTGATTTGGCTAAGTTCAAAATTTTGACTTGAAAAGCTTAGGTTGGATTTTGAATGAGTTTGAGTTTGATTTTTGGAAGTGGTTTTGATTGTTTGAATTTATATTTCATTTATATATGTGAATATAAATGAGAATATAAATGGGTTATGAGAAAATTTCAAAGGTTTTAAGTGATTTGATCATGATCTAGACTAAGTCCTTAAGAGGAAATTAAAGGATTTAGGAAAGATTTGGAATTTTGGATTTGAGTTTTGAGTTTAGTTTGATTGATTTGAATTTATATTTCATTTATATATGTGAATATAAATAAAAATATAAATGAGTTATGAGAAAATTTCATGGATTTGATTTTAGGTATGATTTTGGCTAAGTCCTTAGAGGAAATTTAAAGGACTTAGGAAATTTTGGAGTTTTAGAATTGAATTGGATTTAGTTTGATTGATTTATATTTATATTTCATTTATATATGTGAATATAAATGAGAATATAAATGAGTTATGAGAAAATCTCATGTGTTTGAATTGATTTAAAGATGATTTAGCTAAGTCCTTAAGGAAATTAAAGTCTTATAAAATTTTAGAGTTTTGGAAGGAATTTTGGATTTAGTTTGATTGATTTATATTTATATTTCATTTATATATGTGATATAAATGAGAATATAAATGAGTTATGAAATCTCATGAGTTTGAATTGATTTGAAGATGATTTTGGCTAAGTACATAAGAGGGGTTAAGACTTAAGAAGGATTTTAAATTTGGAATTTGAATTTGGATTTGATTTGATTGATTTGAATTTATATTTCATTTATATATGTGAATATAAATGAGAATATAAATGGGTTGTAAGAAAATCTCATGAGTTTGAATTGATTTGAACATGATTTAGGTTAAGTCTTTAAGGTGGAAATTAAAGACTTAGAAAAGATTTTCAATTTGGAATTTAAACTTGGATTTGATTTGATTTGATGATGATTTTGGCTAAGTCCTTAAGGTGGATTTAAAGACTTAGAAAAGATTTTGAATTAAGAATTTGAATTTGGATTTTGATTTGATTGATTTGAATTTACATTTCATTTATATATGTGAATATAAATGGGTTTTAAGAAAATCTCATGAGTTTGAATTGATTTGATCATGATTTAGGTTAAGCCTTTAAGGAGGAAATTAAAGACTTAGAAAAGATTTTGAATTAGGAATTTGGATTTTGATTTTGATTTTTTTTTTGATTTGAATTTACAATTAATTTATATATGTGAATATAAATGAGAATGTAAATGAGTTATGAGAAAATTTCAAGGATTTGATTTGATTTGAAGATGATTTTGGCTAAGTCCTTAAGATAGGATTAAGGACTTTAGAAAAATTTGGAATTTGAAATTTCATTCATGGGTTTCAATCATGTATTTCAATCATGGATTTCAATCATGTGGCATTGATTTGAGTTTGGAGAAAATCAAATAAGATTGATTTGGAGTTTGACTTGAAGGAAGGAAGGTGAGGTGTTTCAAGCTGGGTAGGCAAATTTTCCTAACACCCTAAGGCATGACCTATTTCTATGGCCAACTCTTCTAAGTCTCTAGGGAAAGTTGAGTGTCCACCTAATCACTAGATGTCTTACGACTAAGGAACTCTTAAAGTCTATGAGAAGTCACTGTCTAAGATGGAGGGTTGAGAGCTCATCTTAGTCAATAAAGGGCACAATAGATGTGGTGTGACGGGAACCCACATTGGTGTTGACCAAAATGATCAACAACACCGAAAGATCAGAAGCACCAACAGAAACAATCTATCCCTAACCCAAGGTGTAGAAAGAATCCAAAACTTAGTGCAATGTGGCTCTACTTATGTCCAAGACATAAAAGAGAGGGAGAGTATATGAACCTTCCACTAGGGAAGCAGGTTCAAGTCATCCACAAAGGGATGAGGAGTTTGATTTAATTTAAGACTCGCTGAGGAGAAATTTCCATTTGGGAAGAGGATTGAATTCATTTTAATTTTTATATTTGGATTTTGAGATGGACCTAGTTGGTTTGCGATGGATCAGTAGGAGACAGGAGGGCAAGACACCTTTCAGTTACCAATCTAAAGGTAGTCTACTAAACACATAGTAGGACTAGCCAACCAAAGGGATGCCTTTTGGTATGCATCAAATATCAAGAAGAAAGCATAGTAGACATCCCTAAAGTAGAGACCTTGTGGGGTAATCTATTGGCAAAATGACAAATTGAACTTAACCAAGGGCTGGCTATTGAGTGAATGTTGTTAGGGGACTTAGATCAACTCAAGGATAGTCAAGATTAATTTTATTTTTAGATTTGTTTTGATGGATTTTGTTGGTTTACAATGGATCATAATTCAAATTTACCAATCCAAAGGGGTAGTCTAGTAAACACTTAGTAGGACTAGCCAACCAAGGGGATGCCTTTTGGTATGTAGCAGCTGTACTAGGAAGAAAGCGTAGTAGACTTACATCCTCCAAAGTAGAGACCAGTTGGATAATCTATTGGCAAGATAATTGAACCCAACCTGGGACTACTATTGAGTGGGGCTCTAAGGGGACTTAAATTAACAGGATAGTCAAGATTAATTTCATTTTAGATTTGTTTTGATGGATTCTATTGGTTTGTAATGGATCATACTGAGAAGGAGCTTATACCCTAGACCATCTCTTTTCAACCAAAGGGTAGTCTACTAAACATATAGTAGGACTAGCCAACCAAATGGATGTCTTTCAATGTAGTAGTACTGGGAAGAAAGCATAGTAGACTTACATCCTCCAAAGTAGGACTAGTTCTTTGGGGTAATCTATTGGCAAGGCAATAGACTGAACCTAAGGCTGACTATTGAGTGAATGCCATGGGGACTTAAATCAACTCAAGGATATTCAAGATTAATTTCATTTTTAGATTTATTTTGATGGATTGTTTGGCAATGGATCATCTGAGAAGGAACTTATATGAACCTAGACCTATCTCATTCTTGAAAAGGGAGTAGCTTCATGGAGAACTATTCACCAAAGGAGTGCCTTTTGGTTTGCAATGATCAATTAAAGGAAGAAAGCTCACTCACATCTTCCACTACAAAAGACCAGGTGATCGTTGCTTTGGGCAACAAATCAAACCCAACTAAGCGCCTCAATTTGATAATCATGCTTGAAAGAATGCATCATAGTCTTACATCTTTCAAAGCGGGATGACTCGAGGTAACACATGGAAAAATAGATTGAACGACTAAGGGTAATGAGTGAGTGCCGGGGACTTATCTCAACTCAACTAATCAAGCAATTCCTATAAGGAGTTTTGCTGACACTTCCCTAAAGGTAGGATGCCTGCTTGGGAAAAGGGGCCCTTTAAGGGCTTGAATTCCTAATCCACAAGCAAATATTTTATTTATTTTGTTTAGTTTGTTTATCATGGACCCTATTAGTTTATGAGGGATCAAATTGAGAAGGAGCTTATATCAGCCTAGACCTATCTCAGATTTACTAAACCAAGGGAGAATTTATGCATCTGCTGAACAAATTCTCCAACCACAGGGGTGGCTACTAGGAAAGAGAGATTGTCCAACCAAGAGTAACCCGATAAGGTCTAAATGGGATCGCAAAGGACGTGATCCAAATAGAGTGCCCGTAGAGGATGGGCCCGCTAAGGGCTTGATCCAAAACTTAGAAAAAATGACATGGTTAGTCATATATCTAATAGGTATTCGATGGCCAACTCAAAGAGAAATCATAGGGACTCACATCTCCCAAGAGTGGTGTATCCACCGGGTGAGTCATTGTCAACATAGAGAACATCAACCAACCTAAGGTGCCCGTCGGTTTGCAATAATCAGTCTAGGAAGAAAGCTCGGGGACTCACATCCTCTTATAGCGAATTGATTGCTGGATAGTTGTCTTTGGCTAAATAGGTGCCCGACTTATTGAGTGAATGACACTAGGGGACTTAAATCGACTCAAACATAGCCAAAAAGAAAGGAGCCTCTGGGGGACTTATCCTAAATCTCAAATATACTCGACCTAGTTAAATCATGATGATTAGTTCAAGAAGAAAGCTGGGGGGACTCACATCTTCTTAAATAAAATCAACATGAGGTAGCTTTATGGCTGGGAAGTGAAGTCTACCATACTAACAAGGCACTCATTGGTTTGCAATGGTCAAGTTAGAAGAAAGCATGGGGACTCACATCCTCCAACAAGTGATCACTGGGGTGACATACTAGCAAGGTAGTATGTAGACCCGACCTAGAGCAGCTAATGAGTGAGTGCCAATGGACTTTCTCCCACATCAAAATAGCCAGATAAAATATTTGTGTTTTTTTGTGCATGTGTTAAAAGGGATAGGATGCCTCTAAGGGACTCTTACACCTACCTAAAACACGCTTAGGGATTTAGATGAAATAGTGCCATGGATGGAAAATAGGATTCAAACTAAGAAAGGATACCGCTTGGGTTCTCTCACACATATCTTAGCTGTGCTAATCAAAATAGAATGCCTCTTGGGTTATCTTACACCTATTCTAATATCGCCAGGAGATTGTGTTTGTGTTATGAAAGAGGGATAGGATGCCACTAGGGACTCTTACACGTGCCTAGACATGTCATGGATTCACAAGATAAGCAAAACAACTTCAAGAAGAGATAATTTTGATGAAATGGAATTAAATTTTTCTTCTTTTTATTAATAATTATTTTCAAACATGATTTATTTCATGGGTAATATTTCTTTAGATAGAGCCATTTAATTGGAAGTATCGGGTGTTCCCCTTTATAATCACTAAGCTGATAAGATCCTCCTTGGTAGGCCTTCTCTATGACATAGGGGCCTTCCCAAGTGGGTTCAAACTTGCCTCCCATCTTTTGGGCAACAATTGGTCTCCTTAGGACTAACACAAGTTCTCCTACTCAAAAAGACCTAGGGTAGACTAGCTTGTTGTGAGCTTGAATCATTTTGGCCTTGTATGAGGTTCTAGCACATAGTGACTCCTCAAACCTTGAGCTCTTCTAACCACAATTTTGCATTCTGCTCTGTAGTGATCTTGCTACCCAATGCTATCCTTAGTGACAGGAGTTGAACTTCTAAAAGTAAAATAGCTTTGGACCCATATACTAAGGAAAATGGGGTAGAATGAGTTGGGGTTTGATATGTGGTGCGGTAGACCCACAAGGCTTCAACCAACTGCTCATTCCACTTCTGCATGTTGTCATTAAGAGTCTTTTTTAATATCTGGATGAGAGTTTTGTTGAATGCTTTCACTAAGCTATTTGCTCTGGGGTAGTAGATGCTGGAGTATCTCCAATCTATACCATGTCTTCTATTAAAGCTATTGATTTTTTTGCTTTTGAATGTAGTACCATTATCATATATAATTTTTTGAGGCACCCCGAACCTATATACGATATGGTTCTTGAAAAAGTAAAGCACATGTTGAGTTGTGACCTCTTTGAGTGGGATGGCTTCCACCCACTTGGAAAAATAGTTTGTGGCAATTAAGATGAATCGATGCCCCTTGGAAGGAAGATCGATGGAATGTCGGTACCCCAACTTGGCCATGAGGCCAATGTAGGTGTAGAATGTTGGGTGGTTGGTGGAGGACCACGTGCGATGGAATCTCTAGCTATATCCATGGGTCTATAATCATCGAAGGCTAGTATCCAAGTCTCATCTTCATCTTGGATCGATTGATGTGTTCCTCATAGACAATGTACCTGATTATAATGCCATGGGCTTCATGTTTGTCTAAACATCACATTTGGTCAAAGGATCGGCGATGAGGTGCCATCAAGAACATAGAGAGCTCTGTTTCACGATGAGTTTATGACTTTTCTTGAGGTAGTTTTGGTGTTCAAATAATCTATGAATGGTTACCTCCAATCTAGCTCCTTGTCCATATGCAACAACCTCCCCTTCAAGAGAAAGTCTCTCGATGAGTTCAACATCAATAAAGGATAGGACTTGTCTATGACATTGAAATGGACTCATCTTAACATGCCAATTCTTTGGCAAGTTTGCCAAAGCATCTACTACTATTCTCTACTCAAGGAACCTTGTAGATGGTTAGAATTTGGGCCAACAACTTCATGGTATACTCGTGGTAATAACGAAGCTTGGGTTTGAGAACCTTGTAGGACCTGTCAATCTAGTTGATGAACTAAGAATCCCCAAAGATGTTGATGCTCTTGACACTGATAGTGATGGCTAACTCTTGACTGATAATCAAAGCCTCTTACTCGACTTCATTGTCAGTGAAGGGGTTGGATAGTATGAATCTCATCACATCATATAGAGTTAGAGAACTATTCTACCACCTTTCTTGGGAGAATAGATCATGGTGCTTTCCCTTTGTGAAAAGAAGCTTCACCATCAAAATATCATCTCCCATCGATGGTTGGCCTCCCAAGTTCATGATTTGTTCATCGGAGATCATCACTAAGAGAATTAGCGAAGTGAGTGTGATGTTAAGAAATCCTCTAATGCATGTCCTTTTTTATCACAAATGTGATATCAAATTATGAGAGAATCATGGACTATTGCCAAACATCGATAGCATTGGTGTGTTATGAGATACTAGTGGATTGGTTAGATCAAGTTCACCTTATGAAAGCATATAATGTTGTAGCTTTTGGGAAGCAAAGATTAAAGCTAGGCAATGTTTCTCAATATGTGGATAGTTCACTTCAGCAAGAATGATAGGTGAGGTAGTAGAGAGCGTTCTCCTTCCCTTCATCATTGGCTTGGACCAATAGAACCTCGAGAAAGTCATCTAATGCAGTGGTGTAGAGGATGAATGGCCTTCTGGATAGGCTAGAAGCGGACTTCACCAGATACTACTTAATGACTTCAAAAATATGGTGGCACTTATCATCCCACTTGAACTTGGCATCCTTTTTGACAATTACTAAGAATGGCTTGCATCTCCCTGATAGGTTGGAGATAAAGTGTCTTAGATATGCTAGCCATCCTTGGAAGGATCTGAGTTGAGTTAAACTCTTAGGAGGTGGAATTTCTAAGATAGCTTTGATCTTTTAGGATCTATTTCTATTCCGTCGACAACAAACCCAAGGAATTTTATTGAAGCTAAATGCACACTTGTGGGATTCATCTTGAGGTTAGATTGTCTTAATCATTTGAAAACTACTCTCAAGTCAAAGAGATGGTCTTTCTTTTCTATGCTCTTGACTACTAGATCATCAATGTAACACTCAACCTGATGATGATTGAGTTCATTGAAGATTTGAGTCATGGCCCATTGGTATGTAGCACCAGCATTTTTAAGGTCGAAAGGCATGACTCTATAATAGAAGAGTCTTATCGGGGTTCAAAAAGAAATGTTTCTTTCATCTTCAGGAGACATCTTGATTTGGTTATAGCCATATGACCCATCCATAAAAGACAAGAACTATATGAGATGAGGCGATGTCCACCATTAATTCTGGTATAGAGAAAACTCATTCTTAGGACATGCCTTTTTTAAGTCCCTTAAATTGACGCATATATAAATTTGGCCATTCTTCTTATTAACTGGTATGACACTGGCTAACTAGGTAAGATATTTTTCTTCCCTGATGAAACCAGCATCGATCAATTTTTTGACTTTAGAAATGACCTATATTATTCGATTTCTAATCGCATGCGTCTAGAAGCTTGCTTGATAGGGTTAGCATTAGGATCTATTACTAGCTTGTGGAATGCTACGTTAAGAGATAATCTAGGCATCTCTTCATAACTCCATGCAAAGTAGTCCTTAAACTCAGTCAATAGCCTAACTAAGTCATTGGTTTCTTCTTCATTCAATAATGAACTGATGTACATCGGGTGTAGATTTTCTTCTATCCCGAGGTTGATTTTTTAAGCTTGTCAATTATTGAATGGATCTCCTCTTCAAATTCTGGAGGTGCATCCTTGATTTGGAGATCATCTAGATCATTTGAGATTTCTAAACACACATTCTCATAAAGGTTCATGTTGTGAAAAGAACCTATCGACTCCAAATGATTGGTAATACTAAGCAATCATCTCATCGACTAGACCCACTGTATCAAATCCTAATCCTGCTCTTGATTGTGCTTCCCTTCCTATATTATTCCATAGCTTTTCAAAATACTCTAACCTTGGCCTAGAACATGTATGAGGAACCAAACCTTTCTATATAAGATTATGAACACAAGGTGAGTAAAAGTCAAATGATAATTCCATTAATTCTTTAAATGTATCCTCCTTAAGTTCAACATCAACTTCATGACTTGAGGATGATGATCCCAAAAAGAATATCTTCAGCTTCATACCACTGGAAGACTTAGGGACTTCCTTAACTACTAAACCTTCAACTTTCTAAGATGTAAGTGAGGTTAGAGCTAAGGTTCCCAAATACTGCCTGATAGTCTCACATAAACTTGATTCAAATACTTTGCTTTGTTTGGAGGCCCAGTCTTTGTCACCATCTAGATCAAAAGTCACCTCCAATGGAACCCGTTGAGAGGGGTTGGCTGGTATACTAATCACATTGGACTCATCCTCCGAGCTGGATTCTAAGTCTATGTGAATAGTAACGGTACTCCTATGAGCTGAAACATGACCTCTGTTGGCTGATGGCCAACTAGGGAGTCTTCCACCTCTAGAACTACCTCTATTTTTACCTCTGCCTCTGGTGGAGGTTGAGCCATCCTATCCACATGTCCATATGATGGAATGAACTATGGGTGGAATGTGATATGCGGATCTATTTCTTCTTCAATTCTCCTTTCTTGTTCATTTGGATTTCCATTTTTCTTTTCTTTTTCTTTTGTCTTCTCTTTTTCTTTATTTTCTTTTTCTTTTGATTTTGAATTTTATCTAAGTTCATGAGAAAGGGTGTTTGGAGGAAGATAGTAGGTCGCATCCTTATAAATATCAACCTCTCTAATTGAAAATGGCTTTTCATCTCCATTGACATGATATTCAATCCCATCTTTTCTAAACTTGATGCACTGACAGAGGGAGGATGGAATTATCTTGCTTTGATGTATCCAAGGCCTACCAAGTAAAGCAGTGAATGAAGTGTTCAAATAAATGATGTAAAACTTGGCTTCAGTCTTCCAGTCACTTATTAGCCTTGAAGGTTGCCCCTTCTACCCTTGCACCAAGATAGCTTTTGATAAATGGGCTTCGTAGCTAGTGCAAGTAGTCATGTACTACTCTTTTCCTAAAGATCATTTTTCCCAGACTCGGACGCTTCCACTCCTAGTAATGGATGCAAATGTACCTTTCTTGCAAGTATAGATTGTCCTCATCGAGCTTACCAGCTCAACTAGAATGATAGCTACCTTCGAGCTATCAACCAGAGAAGAAGCCGGATCCCTATCTATCTTCATATTCATATATCTAGAAGAGTATGAACTACTACTAGTAGGGTAACCAGACTTTCCATTCCTACTGTCCTTTAGATGTATCCCTAAATTTGATAAGTAAAGGGGTTATGGGGTTTCTGGTGGATCACCATTGCCATATCGGTTAGTGGTGGAATTCATATAAGCCCAATTTCCCTTTCCTTTTGATAAAGAAAACTATCACCTTTTCCTCCCATTCTTCTATCTACCCGGTATGAAGTACATAGTGTTGTATGACCATGTGCCAACACCCGAGCCCTTTAGGTGTCTGGGTTCCTTTGCTCTGCCACCCAACATAACCAAAGAAGCTACATACTCCTCAGTTATACCTCATTCTCCTATGAAGATAAAAGGTTCCCAACCCAACTCAAGGATTGATCACCCAACTTGATAGTTAGCCATATATAGTGGTTATTCTTGAATATGATCTGCTAGGTTGTCAAAGCCTATGGATGGTAAAATGACCGCCCTTTTGGGGTGGAGGTGTATACACATAATTGGAAGTTCATCATGTTCTTAGATTTAGCTTTGTTTTGAATCTATTCATTGAAACTTCTAGCTCATGAGATAGCATTGATATACTTTGAAAATGAAAACAAAATCAAGGGAAGCAAAGTGCATTGATTCTCTTTTAGATCTATGTGGGTACTAAGATAGATGCACCTTAATCAACAATGAAATGAATTGCATACAACAAAGTAAGGGGGTTCCATCTTACACAATGAGACTACGGATTTGGCTCCCTTCACCTTTCTCAAATTAGAATAGTAGATCCTAAAAGTTATGTTTCTTTCAAGCGAAAAAAAATCTCGGATTAAGGGTTATCTAGCCGACAATGCTCCCTTTGTCCATTTAGTATATCCTCCCCACAAAAACAAGATCATATTGAGAAGAAACTTTGAGGGAGATAACATTGGCATAGACACCTACTAGAGTCTATCTAGGTGAGCTCAAGCTATAGAAGAAAGTTAGCTTTCTGCTGAGTGTAGGATCTGATGCACATTAGATCAGAGCAAGCCCAATGGCACAAACACTTACTAGGATGAGGCATAGCGGGAATTGAACCCACATCTCATTGAGCTACTCCAGTAAGCACCTTATAGCTTTACTTCTAGGACTGGGGAGAATACTCGTAAGCGAGAAGGAATTTTGAGAGAGCAAAAAACTCTCACTTTACTAAGTGCTAGCCAAGCAAAAAGGTTAGCCTAAAGGGGAAGTGGTGGTTTAGCCAAAGGTAGAACGTGCAAGGGTTGGATTCATCAAGCTCTTAGAATAGCTGTTCCAATACAAAGGCCAATCCCAAGCTTATCTTCTCCACTAGATCTACATAAGGCACTAGTCAGTCTATTCCAATCTTTCTTATTCTTCAGCTTCTAATAGATTTGCTCCTTTACAAACAGTGGAAGACATTCATGAAGTGGATGAACTTGGTGAAGAAGGGCCTAAGGGAACCCAGCCCATGAACTAGATTTGAAAGGAAATACCTTCTAGTTCATTGACTAAGGCTTCTCCCAGGGCAGAGGAAAATTTACATGATCTAGAAGAAAACCTTGCTGAAGGTGGTCCAGCCAAATGAGTCTTTTCAAAGCCAAAAGGGTGAGTAAAGATTCCATCACTCAAACTATCTTATGAAGGTGAAGGTTGTAGTCTGGAATGTAAGGGGGTGAAACATAAAAGAGAAAAAGAAAGAGTTGAGAAAAGGTGACCGGTAGAGAGATCGACTACTCAGGGAATTTTGAGAATTTGAGCTGTTGAGACAAAAGTGATAGAATCCAAATCATTCAAAGAATTTGGAGTGGCCTATCCCACATTCGATTGATTGCCTCTTCTGCTACCTCAGAAGAGGAAATTCCACGTTCAAAATCAAGTTGAAGCAGTCCAATCTTGAATTAGATATCTTGGACTCGACTCGAGAGGATCAAATAAAAGACAACGCCATGTTAATGTGATCACAAAATAAAGAAGCAGGGATGATAACATGAACAAAAAAAGGGTTTTTCATCACTTTTCTCATATTTTGCTGGGACTAGTCAAATGAAAGTGGAGATTGAATGTTGGAAGGCACAAATAGAAACTATGAGCATAGAGCACAAGGCGAGCAATACGTAACTGAACGAAGTACAACAGTGTTTTTTTTTGAAGTGGGAAATGTTATAAGGAAAGAGATTTAAAGACATAGCACAGTCTATAATGAGAGCGAGATGGGGATGGAAAGGGTTCCCCCTCTCCTGCAGTAGTGAACCAGCCAATCTAGAATTTGAGAAACCATAGCCCCAACAACAAGTCCTCAGCAAATATAAAGATGTGAAAGCTCAACGGTGAGTGAACTAGTGAAGAACAGAAATCCATAATAGGCTTAAGGCATCAATAATCCAAGTATAAAGTAAAACCCACTCCTTTTTGCAAGCCAAGGAGAGATTGGGGTCACATACTCAAATGAAGAATAGGTGGCCCCACTCCTTCATGTGTACTATCCTTTGATGAAGCATTGTGTATGGTGCCCTTTAGTACTGAAGGAGTAATCCTATCATCCTTTTTCTTTTAGGCTACCTAGCACCTTTTATGCTACTTCATTACAATCACTTTTTGTTAATTCTTTTTTCTTTCACATTTTATGATATCTGAAAGTGCCCCTACCTACTTTATCAATTGATAGACTTCATCAATGAGAATGAGTGAGTGAAGGGCTGCTCGTTTGATTCTCAATTTTCAAACAAAGGCACGAAGCATTCAACTTGTAGAATAAGGGAAAGGGGTAAGCATATTGTTTGTTCTATTCTTTTCAGAATGTCTTCACTTCGTGTGTCCTTATCCATAGCAATTCTTGTTCAATGTAGCTTTGTTAGTTCCTATTTAGATGATAGTAATTGAAAGGCTAACCCATTGATTTGAGGAAGAAGAAGTGAACTTTTTTTCTTTCAATCGTCTCTTCCTTTCTTTATGACGATTTCCTAACGGCTCTCCCAACCAAAAGACAACACTTTTGAGTCAGAGATTCTCGAGTTTGTTCGTGGATCAGTCGCAGTTGAGTTTTGTTCATAACTGTCTCAGACTAAGTAAAACTTTTCCCTATCGACCTTTCCCTGAACTCTGCCTCTGCATAGAATATGAAATGTATATAGAGAAGGATGGTCAGACGTACAGATTATTGATTGTACACCCAAGAGATAGATAGGTTATCTATATCAAAGTAAGATACATAGTAAAGATATACAAAGACAGGCTTAGTTACACTTCAGGGGCTTTGATTTCCCTTTCATCATTTCTCAACTAAGCAAAAAAAGGAAAACTATAGGCACCAAGAGCAATAAAGTATGTTAGCACCATTGACATTTGACTAGTGAAAGCTTAATCTCATCTCTAGTTGTACCAATAAGGAGGTTCAATCTCAACTACTCTAAATAAGGATTGAATTGAAGTTGTAATGCCCTGGGTATAAGTGCTAAAGAATCTGTGGCTAACTCTATTAATGATGCTATAGGTTATGGATTTATGCCGCTACTATCTAGTTCTAGTAAGCTAGGGATCTAAAACAAATTGGTTCCAAACCTTTCGAAGAAAGAGCTCTTGCCTTCAAGTTAGAATATAACATTCCTTCCCCAAGACACTATCAAAATCTTTCATAGTAGATGAGTATGATCCATTTGTTTCTTGTTTAAACAAGAAACTAAAGAGATAAAAAACACCATCTTATAACATTCCTGCTACCACACTTTTTTTTTTACATAGCCAATGATGGATTTCATGCCATGGAATGAATCGAGAATCCAAAAGTGTTTCCAATACTGACAACTACTCCCACTGAAGCAATTATAGCTACTCTGACACCCATTGATTATTATTTCCCTACCTGAAAGATACTTATACAAAGGTTCTATGAGTTGGGGGTTTTCTTTTATACAATCAATGTGTGCTCGTAGTTCTGCTTCCTTATTTTTAATCTTTAGATCCTTGAAGATTATGTCCACACACTCATCAAGGATCACTTTAGTTTATGGGTCATTGGGATCTAAGAGATTGTAATTTTGTTTCCCTCGGTCACAAAAATGATGTAATTGCTTCCATATTAGAGTATTGAGTTCTATCATAGTCCCCTCTGGATCGAAAGAAGGTTGGGAAATTTCTTTAGCAATCTCGCCCCCACTGAGGTTATGATGTTGTCAGGATTCCAAGGGACCAGCCGGATCCTCTATCTCTTTCGCCACGACTATTGGAGAAACTACTAGGGTAAGATTGGGCATTTTTACTTCATCCGAGAAAAGCTCAGAGAGAGCATCATCAAGATTTTGGAGCTCGGATGACCTTTCCACCTAATTTTACTCCTTCATGCTATTCACATAGCAATTTATGGCCAAATTAGACAAAAAGGAAAGGAAAGAGTGCTCCGATAAGACCGCCCTCCCATCTAAGTCTCAAGAAAATAAGAGAGAGAATCTTCTCCATAATCACGGAATGATCAAATCCTAGCATTTGATAAAAAGAAAGTAATAGAAGGATTATAAAGAAAATGAAGAAGACTCAAAATCTAAGCATTCTCATTTCTAAATTGTAGGAGAATGTGGCTTATTATAAGTTCTATCTTATGAATATAACATGAATTGAGTATGAACTATGGTTTAGATCAAGTCTGATCGAAATTTGATTCCCTTTTCTTCTTTCAGAATCAAACTATTGCATTTTATTTTGGTTTTTTTAAAAAGCACTCCTAGATATGAAAAAGTGGATCATGTAAATCTACTAACTGTTGAAGCTACTACTCATGATGATGATAGTGATTAGCGAGATGTCTTATTTTTCTTATGCAAAATATTTTCCATATTCTCCTTCCAAGACACAAAAGCTACAACTCAAAAGAAAATCTGCTAGTAATGTGCATCCACTGTGAGGAGCGCCCCCAGCCCCATAAAAAGAAGGATTCCCAATGTAAATCCTGAGGCATGTTATTCTTATAGGAGGGGAATAGATTCAAGAGCCAGAGTCTCTTTTACCCCATTCTTTGATACCTACCCATAAGATGAAGATCCTTTACCCTCTCTTCCTAGTTGGAAATGGAAGACTTTTGAGATCATGATAGGAAGAATTCAGTGTTAGAGTAGAACCAGACAAGGGAGAGCTTTCCTCTAGCAAAGAGGCAAAGAGCTTAAGAACCAACTAGGATCTTTTAGTTTAGCCAATTGAGTTCCACTTGCAAAGCCCATAGCCTGAGAAAGGCCCACGTAGGGATGGGAAGTGGCTAAAGCAGGGGTATCTAGAGGAGTAATAAATTTGGTTGATCCAGTAAGAGATGGTTAGATGGATAAGGTGGGAAAAGTATCTTCAATCTCCCACAACATAAACATTTGTGGTAAAGTCTTCATGAATTAGTGGTTAGTGCCTTAAGAAGCATATCAATGAGTTTCATACCCTATTTTTGTAGTAAGAGAGGGCTTAATATTGTAGAATACCTTTCTATTGATTGATAATATATGAAACAATTCTAGTTCCTTTAGCAAGCGCCTTTTCCTCTTACTCAACCACACAAAAATGACATTCTTTTGATGGATGTGATGAAATTAGAAAAGTCTTCAATGAGATCTTTCCTAGCATCTTCTTAGAGTTTTCTCATAGGTTTAGGAGAGGAAGATCAGAAGTTCTTTTTCACATGTACAAAATTGGGAAGATTTGGACCACTCATTCAAGCAGATGTCTTTGGTAGAGAAAGTATATCCACTCCATCATGCTTCTAATTACTCAAGCACGAGGTCACTTTCTTCTATTAGAATTTAAGGGAAAGGCAATACGAAGCTCTTCAACTAACTTGAATATTAGCAAAGTGACCCTTACAACGTCTAAGTAATGAAAAAGAGTTTTGGAAATAAGCTTTCCTATAGCTTGCTGACTTACCTCAGATCAATCCCTAGCCCCATTAGTATGACTGCCTGATCATGAAATGATCAAAAATTAGATAAAACTTTAGCATCACTCCAAGGAATCCAACTCCATAGAAGAAAATAAGCAAACTTGGTTGGCATGCTGCGATCTGATAGAACCTAGTGATTATCTATGAACTCCTCTTAGCTAGACTGTAAGCACTAGTGAAAGCACTATGGAGAATGTCATTACTGCAACTCCTACTTGGGCCTCTTCCCCCAATGGCACCATTCACTAATGGCTCAAAGCAGTAAAAAGCATATGATTTGAGAGTCAACCTTCGCCCCAAAAACCCATCTTTCTTGCTCAAAACCTTGAACTCCTATAGATCCCTCAAATTTTTAACATTGCCCTCAATATGTTTAGTGTCCATTTTCTCTTACCTACAAAAGAATTTCTTCTCATTTCTTTACTACTACGCACCTTATGTTTCTAAAGCCTGCTCCTCTACATAACCCTAATTTCTTTAAATGAGTAGTATGCCCTTTAATGTAATCTTTTTTTTTGTCTATATGTGCAAAAATTGTGCCCTTGAACACATTTTTTTCTAGTTGTAAGGTGTTTGGTAATTGAATTCTAGTCAAAATGAATTGAATGGAAAGTCTATGTCTTTTTCAGTAGGCTTTGTTTTAGGTCATACAAGCTTCTCTTCTACTCTATGTTCCAAGGTTGCCTTGAGAGAAAAGATAATAAGTTTGTAATAAGGAGTTTTAACTTTGAAATTATGTCACTAAATTTCTCTTAATGCGCTATCAATTTTAGTTCAGATTCTTTCATTGTACATTGTACGATTACAGAGAGAAAAAGAAAATTTTGATGAGCCTTGGAGTTCACTACCCTAGAGTCAAAGAGTGGAGGTCTAAGGACCACAAATGTGATGTGTGTACCCAATATATGAATGAATACATCCTATGGATACTTAGCCAAAAGGAGCTCTAATGACAAATGCTTGAAAGCTAGACTCTACCTACAAGTTTGTTATCATTCTCTTCCATCATCATGTTGTAGGTGCTCTGTGATGAAAAATGACCAGAATTCTTTCAGTTCTTTTTTAGGGCCTAATTCCCTTACCATGATAGGTGTGAAGCAAATGAATTAGAGTAGATCTTCTTATGGTTGGATGCTTGAAAATTGGACAATCAATGCTTTGTCCAAAATGTACTGTTAGGTTTCCTTTTTCTTCAGTGGTGAAACTTTTCACCGATTGCATAAGAAACATAAGAAATATGATTCAACACTAATGAATAAACTATTCAACCCATAAGTAGGTAGGCTCAATCTCTACCATAAGCATCGAGCTATTGATCACGCCATGTGCTAATACTGAATGGAATTCTCCATCCATTAAAAAGATCATATCTTGTAGAATAAATGGTGAAATCGCTTCACTGATCTGGACCTTACACTTCTCCTTCTCTGGCTACTCATCTTGGTGAATCCAGCCTTTGAGAAGAAATCTTCCTTTCAAAGTGTTCCCCTTTAATTTTTTAAAATAACGATCCTTTAAAAATGAACTTGAAAATCCATAGAGACGAAAGTCAATTTCTTTAATCAAGAGTATTATTAGAAGAGTTTTCCCTCTTTTAAGATGTAATTAACTATAGGGGTTTTCCCTTATAGGGATCTATAAACCTAGCATTAAAAATAAATTATGTTATATCTCTTTATATTATTTAGAGAAAAATTCTTTGATACATTAAAGACCCATTAGACTTAGAGGTCCTTATTATATAATATTTCTATCTCTCAAGATACTATATTTATATCTTAATAATGTATTTTGTTACCCAAATAAGTATCCCGAAGGTCCATGTGGTGTTCCAAATAAAAACTCCATAACTTAGAACTTGCTATGGCCTAAGCCACACATTGAACTACTTGATTGGTAAATAATAAAGTAAATTTTGGAATATTGATCTGAAATATGAAACATCATACTATTGTATGAACTTCCTATTGAAAGTAGAACACTCCCCACTCCCCTAAGGTGCAGAGCAAAATAAATGGTCTGCTAATTGGACCATGGAGAGTGAGGTTAGTGACCATAGTTCTGAGAGAAAGATGAGTTAAAAAGTAAACTAAAGATAAATAACAAATGAAATGAAGAATGACTCACTATACAATTTGGGTAGGCAGTCATCTCGGTTACTAGTAAGAGCTACACAATTGATAGATAAGGAACATAGTGTCCCATGAACTGCTTTTGCAGATTGGACTAGGCTACCCGACACTACTTAGCGAACATTCCTTCATGACCTTCCTGATTCGACCTAACCATCTGACTAGCTAGTTGGATCTGGTTGACCAATGCCCCACTCTTTGATAAAAAAGAACGCTTTCTTCTTCCTTTTCAAGTTTTGAAAAGTGAGACTCGAGCCTCCTAAGGATAGTCTTAGAAGAAGTGATATAGAAAGAAAGAAACACTTATCTACTCATATCCAGGAATTCAAGGAAGTAGTGGAAGCTACTTCATTTATGATTTCTTGACTATCCAGTAAGTATAACTACTTCTTTCATTTAAAACTATATTTCCCTTTCTGTAGATAAAAGATAAAATTGTCTATTCCCCCATGGGAAATTGTAGAAAATGTATTTATTTACTTCAATTTGGATAGGGTTAGGTTTTTTTACTAGATATCATCTTGTCATTCTTTATGGACTAGGAAATAGAGTATATAATTTCTTTCAGTATCAGATATGATTAGAGAACACAAATAAGTAGCTATATTGTTCTGTATATCCTATATAATTGATTGAAAGGAAAGTCTATTCTATCCTTTCGCCTCTTCGTTTAGTTGAGCCAGTATATACCTCCTCTCTTTTTGAATTCTCTTTTCCGTATAGCCTATATACCACCAAATACTCCATGGGATTTTCATCTGATACATTTGTTGCTAATCTTTCAACTCCATGAAGAAAGATTTCATATTTACCTAAACCAGCCATTTAGATACTAGCTCTCAAACAAGAAGCTGTGAGTAAGGACCTTACTCAACTTCCAGTGCATTAAGGAAAGGAAGCTACAGGCTTAAAGAAAAGAAGGAGATAGATTCTAGCCTACATTAGACTAGTAGACATAGACGAGAAGATGATGAAAACTCACGTCTTCCTTCTGCTGTAGGGATAGATCGACATCTCAGCTACGACAGGGCATAGGGTATACAAAAGACTAAAAGGTTACTAAACCCCTTTTCATTGGATTTTCATCAATATGTCCGAGGCACAGTAAGTGATAGTGGGCTCAACCTTATAGTAGAGGGGGCACTACTTTACTGGATCAACATTCCATTTCATAAGAAGACCATTCCTAGTCTTTCATCGATTGGAATGGAATTGAGTCCTTTCAAGCCAAGCTCCAATTGGGAGGGAAAGTACATTGAGGATAAAAATCTACAACTCTTCATACCAGTCAAAAATTGAGGAAGAGATAAGACCTGAACTAGGTAGCATAGAATTGACATAGACTCTTGTATAGACCATTTACTAATCATAGCTAATAAAAAGGGCAACCTACTAAGAAAAATATGCTCCAATTTCATTTGTAAATTCATGATAAGCAACTCCTTATGTTGCTTTTGAGAGATTAAACCCTTCCCTTTCCCTTTTTAGGTACATATGGCTCACTTTGGACATGGATCCTTTGCCTCTTTTGGATAAACTAGAAGGCTCACTGGTTCAGTACTTGAATTGGCAATTTATATTATATGATATATCCCTAACTACTATGCTTCTGATGCGATGGATTCAGATGTTGATTTGGATGCTCGCATTTTAGATGATCATTTGGATGTTGAACTTTAGGGCCTCAAAGAAGAAGAATCTACCTAAGAGGACTACATATGATGAGGGAAGCAGTAGAAGGGAATGATGAAATTGTACTGAATGTTCTTCCTGCTAGTCCCAATCACTGGATTTTCACCGAATAGCTAGTGCTTAGCAGCCCACCTACTGAGACTCCAATTTATATTCTCATGTCCTCGCTTAACTTAAATATGAGAAAGACATGCGGGTGAGTGACTACCTATGATAGATGAATTCACTCATACTTTTCTTTTCTTTTCTGATCTAGGAGTTTTGAACCCATGTCAAAACCAGGGAAGTTAAAGACAAACTTGAGACAATCAAAAGAGTGTTGTGAAGGATGATTTGAACTTCTCAAATCATGTTGTGAAATGCCTATCATTCTCTTAGATCTGTGCTTGAAAATTGAGCCTAGCATCATGTGAGAAAAAAGCGATTTTCATAGAATTGGGGGTCATTCCCATACCTAACAGTAAGTATCTCATGGAAGACAAGAAAGAAGAATTTCTCTAAAAGAATCCCATTTGACTCAACAGTAATCTTATTTTCTTAATAGTCAAAGCGAGTGTCTCTATGCCATTTTTGTGTTCTTTATTTCATTGTAAGAATGATGGAGATCCATAGTAGTGAGTCGCAAGGATGATAAAGATCTATAAGGGTTCCTCTGTGAGGAGGCAAATCAAGTCATTACACCAGTATACCTTTCTTTCAGGAATAGGTCAGACTGGACAGATGAATGAGGAATCTCGTTCAATCATAAAAAGGGATATAGCTCAAAGAATCAGTATTTTCTTCAAATGGGAATAGTTTAGATAGATCTATGCAGATTGAACTGATTCATTTCCTTTTTTTTTGGTCTCCCATGGACATAAGAAAATTATCCTTCTTTAGAGATGAGAAAAATTGAAATAGTGAAGCAAGAGTGCCCAGAAGTCCCTCTTTACCTGAGACAAGTGTCTATTCGCCATGACATGAGAGTGACTAACTAACAAGAGAATGAGTCTAGCTTCTCATTAAGATTTGTATTTCTCTTTCTTACTTCTTACCTTTCTTACTTTTATAGGATAAGGTGAATCCAAAGAATGGCTCATTATTTGATAAACTCATATGTCACTGAATAGTTCGCTATACTTTCCCTGTTTGTCCATACATCTCATAGTTTGAGTTATCATTTGAGAAATTTGATTCAGGAGAAAGAGACCAGGTAAACAATATTGTGTTAGGGATCAACAACCAGGTCACTTAAAAGAAAGGCAGGAGCACCTCCTCGAACTTCATTTTATTCTTGCATAGCAACGTTCAAAGGTATCTCATAAGTACTTCTCACTGTGTCAAGGCAAATAACTATAACAAACAAGATTAGATTCATGTAGATATACTTGCTTACTCCTTTCCTTTCTATGCATAGAAAGTTTGTTATGCATAGGGGTTTGTTATAGCCCTTTGTGCAAGAAGTTATTGAAAGTTCTCTCTTTTCTTTCAAGTGATTGATAAACTTCCTATGCTGAGTAGCTCTCTATCTCTATGCACCTAGCTAGTGCCCTCTCATTCAGTTGTATAGTTTAGCTTGGTTGGAAGAAAGGGAGATCCATAATGGAAGTTGAACAAAGTCTGATTCTCTAATCCTAAATATAGTCTAAAAGATGGTGGAGAGGATTTGACCAAATAGTGCATGTGCAAGGCTATTATTTTGAATATATTAGCAATAGCTGGTTTCCATCAATACAACATCAAAAAATTTTCATGAGATTCAAGTGCTGTAAAGCAAATATGATGCATATCTAATTTAGAAATTAGGGGTTTTCTTGGTTTGATATGGTGGATAGATACATGACGGTGATCATTACACCATAATAGTATACCCTACATATAGCATGAACTTTGGAATCAAATTTTCTGGAAAATAGTAGAATACAAAAGTCAACTTTTTTCTCCTTTTGAATAGGTAAACGTCTTTGATCATTTTCTAAGTCAATGTGTATGTGATATCACTCATACGCCCCTTCTTTGTGTTTATTTCATAACCATATAGAAATATGAGTCTCTGATCCCGAGCGATGATGGGGGATCCACCACTAACCAATCCAACTTGTAAGGGTTTTGTATAACGGTAGGTTACCATCTTCCTTCGATCTTTCATTTGTCTTTTAAGGTGGATGGAAAATCTGATTGTTCAAGAAAGTGTGTATTCAATATACCAAGCACAGACTGACACCTCTCTTTCTTATTATAGTTTCAGTCAGTGGCTAAATAAGCATAATTCGTAACCTCAAGTTGTATAAGAGAACTAATAAGAAGTCTTCTCATCTTTCAAACACCTTAGTCCTAACAACCTACCAACCTTATTGTACTTCCAGATAAGTAAGGAAAGCCATATGCTGGTGTTGAGTGAAACAAACAGGAGTAAGATAATAAGAAAATAAAGACTTCTAAAAAAATAATGGAAAAAGCAAAGAGATAAAGAGTGTGTCACTTAATTGCTTGCTAAAGGTAGGGCTAGCTAAGTAAAGTTTGCTATTGCTAAGGTAAACTTAAGCTAAAGACTTAGGAAAGAGGGCAGCTAGTCGCTTAGTGGAGCTCATTCTATGGACATGAGTTAGGCATCTTCGATTGAAGAGCAAAGAATAAGGCTAGAAAGTTGCCCAGTGGACAAGCTAGCTTTGAATAAGAACATGATGAATAGATTTAGCCTTTCTAAATAAGAAATGTAGCAAGCATCATGTCAACAACCCTTGTGACTATGGGGAACCAATCAAGAATAAGGTAAGAGAAGACTCTTCTAAATAGAAAATCCCTAAATTTCACTCCTAGTAATATAATGAAAGCTACCTCTATTGTAGTGGCTTATGTAATCCTAAGTCTAGTACTCGCAAAATTGAGATCGCAAAGTAGCATTCATCTAGTTGAATTTAGTTATGGAATTTGATTCTCGTAAAAGAAAACCATTGTCTGGCCTGGGCAAAAGTACTTTCTTTTTATTGCATTATCTTTTTCATACTTTCCTAGGGTGGGACAAGTGATCCTCTAAGGACTATGGACAACAATGTCATCAAAACAAGAAAGCAATCAATATAGTTCTATGAAATTAGAAAGGAAATCACACATCAAATTACAGAACATAGCTGGGTCATTTGTAAGCCCAAATAGCATGATAACGAACTTGTAAAACCATATATTGTAATAGAAGTGGTTTTAGGCTTGTCTCCTTATGCAATCCTAACTTTCTAATAGCCCTCCCGAACCACATAAAAGGACATGGTTTGTGATCCAGTTCCAGATAAAGAATCTTGAATAGAAGAAGTGCAATCGATCTCTCTGTATTGTAATCAAGGATCTAAATCTAGTGAGGCATCCAAATTTGTATCCCTATTCCCTTCCAACGGGCCAAGGGGAATGTCTTCTAGTGAAGGTGAGCTTGCTATCTTGACTAGAAGTACTTCTTTCTATGCCTACCTCTCTTGGTTGCCTACTTTTATGGCCCACATGACTTAAAGCAGAACTTAGCTTTTCACTAACAGAATAATAAGCTTCATTTTATCAAATAAATAAGACTCAGAAAGAGTGGCATGAAAGAAGACTAGGTTGCCTCTTGACCAATTTAACAAATGGTTAGGTTGCAATTCCTTCGCTTATGAAGAAGCTTGGCTAGTTTTTTTCTCTATATTCATCTGTCTCATTTCTAAGGTTAGTTTCAAATTTTTTTATTAAGAAAGAAAAGTGTTTGCATGCATGTTTGCCTGAAACACTGTGCTATTTCACATAGACATCTTTTTCTAGTTGAGCTAAGGCTTTAGTCAATGCCAGTCCTAAAGATGACCTTTGCTTGTCTTGTCTCACCATAACATGCTGAGCTAGATGGGCCTGAACCTACTCCTTTTCTTTGGGGTTCATACTTATCCGTGGGGAGAATATGGAATTAGACTTGAAACTGGCATATGCCATTTCACTTTAGTTCGATAAGATGGACAAATTCTTGCTCTATATGAGCATAGATGTGTATGGTATATGAATCAGTCAGATAAGACCAAAGCCTTCCATGGATTATGAACTGGATTTTTCTAATGAATGAAATGTGAGAGCAGGCTTTACTTGGTTTGCTTGGGTGTAGAAGGGGCTCTTGGATCAGGGAACAGATTTGTTGATGATTTCAAGGCTAGTGAATATCATTCCATTCTTTGATTAATTAAGCTTAAGCTAGCTCTTACTAACCTAATTCGATTCAAGTACGTTACTAGAGGAGCAGAATAGAAATAAGACCAAAAGGATTCTAAAGGGGAAGGGGTTGGCAACCCTAGTACTCTATTCTTAGGTAGAGGACCCTTTATGATCTGAATTCTGAATAGTAGTTATCTATATATAGAATATATACATATATAGATAAGTCAATCTAAGGCACGTAGTGAAGTAACCATGCAAATTCCTACATCGATCGATGTGCACAGAAGGAGAGCTTGTACATCAAATAAATGCATATGTAAAGTGAAGTTGAGTTGGTCAATTGATCAAACTATGTATAGGGACAGTCGGGCTGTATTAGCAAGCGTGACATGCCTGGCTGACCCAACACGTCTACCTTTTTTGGCAACAGAAGATAAGATGTACAAGTAAGACTAGCACTATCACACTCATATAAGCTCTTTTTTCACCAAAGGAATCCATGGGGTTAGTATTGGAATTCATTGATTGACATTAGAGAGTGAAGCAAAGTTGAGAGTGGAAGGGAGTAAATTATAGAAAGAGTAGAGATGGATATGGGGATTATAGCTCTAACCATGTCAACTATGATGCTCTTGTCTTCCACCGTGAATCTGCAACTTCCTTAACTCCCTATCTAGGCCCTATCAAAAAGGATTATAAATGATTTACCATCCATCCCACTTATATAAGTACATGATCGGATCGGGAAATGGATCAAACCGCATAAAATAGTCTCCTTGGAATACAGGGCACAATAGAGCTTTGAAAATGGTTCGAAGCATTGTTGGTCTGTTACATCACAAGGGCAAGATGAAATGCAAGGGGTGGGCTCCAATTCCATTCGAAGTAACATAACAAGATTCATTAATGCACAATCTTCAAAACTTCTTAGGATCCTTAGTTTTTTGAGCAAAGGTCCCATCCTTCAATATCATGATTAGGTTGACCAGGCCAGAGCCTAAGTGAAAGAAAATGATCGGGTCAACCAAGTCAGTCTTGATCATGAGTGAATAGAAACTAGAAAATGTACATTGTTGTTCCAGCAAAAATACTTGGAATAATTCTACCACTTTTACTAGGAGTAGCCTTTTTAGTGTTAACGAAATGTAAAGTAATGGGTTTTGTGCAATGTCAAAAGGGTCCTGATGTAGTAGGTTTATTTGGATTGTTACAACTTATAGTAGATGGTTTGAAATTCATTCTAAAAGAACCTATTTTACCAAGTAGTGCTAATTTTCCCCTTTTAAGATGGCTCTAGTTGCTACATTTATGTTAAGTCTGGTCACTCGGGATGTTGTACCAATTGATTATGGTATGGTATTGTTAAATCCAAACATAGGGCTACTTTATTTTTTTGTCATATCTTTGCTAGGTGTTTATGAAATTATTATAGCAGGTCGGTCTAGTAAGTCCATTCGTCATTCTATGATAAAAGGACCAATGGGTCAAAAATAAGTTTGTGTTGTAGGTGTTGAATGATCTACTCTACACAAGTCTGGGTTTACAGGGCTAGGGTTCATAAACCCTTTCATTCACAAACCCTAGTCATTTTCCGAGTAGACATGATTGAGAAATGGAAGTCATAAAAAAGAGATTTATTTTTCTCTTTGCGCCTCAGATCAATAGGAAAGGTAGCTTGGCAAGCTCGCCTATATGCATATATATATATATATATATATATATATATATATATATATATATATATATATATGTGATGATGATGTTGAAAAAAAATGTGAGTTCACCTGTTGTTATTCTTTGTAAATGGTACTAAAGAACTGACCATTCACCCACTTCATGAATGAAAAACATGAGAATTATCATTTCAATTTCAAAAAAAGAAAAATGAAAGACCACTACAGTTTAGTCGAAGTATGTGGCTGAGTTAGCCTAGCCTCACCAACTTTTTCTTTTAGTAGGCGAGGTGATTGAGTTAGTAAGGATGCTTAGGCTAATTGTTAAGAGAGCATCGGGGCATAGCTGAAATTCTATTATACTACACTACAAAAATAACTTAGCTCGACGATCAGAGAGTTAAGGTTCTAACATAATTAGAAGGAAGAACCTTTGTTTGCTTACTAAGGTGTACTTTCGCTCCCTGGGGGAAGCTACTTTGCACCACTTATAGACTACTAAATAGGAAATGAAATGAGAAAGGCTTGCAAAATAAGGCCTTTGTCATTGTAAGTAAATTAAGTAGGGCAAATAGCCCCCTACGAATCCATAAATCTCAGTGAGGAGCATGTTTCAAAAAAATGGATGTAGATTCCTTTGAGATGAGGAGTCGATCAAATCAAAGTTTTTATAAGTAGCGATTGACCTACAGTTATCTTGAAACTTCTGAGCTTGGTGGAGAAGTAGTGAACAAAGGTATGCTCACTTGCTATCTTGTTCTTTGTCATGGACTTGGATCATTCGCCAGTTAGGCCCTATAGAAGAAAGTTAGAACAACATTATTTGAGAACATATTACCCATCCTTAGGGACAAGAGGCAGGACGACCTCTTGAGCTACTTACTTATTCGCCCGTGATGGGTGTCGCCATCATCTTGCTCAAATCTCCCAGCCGCCTATGCCTAGTACGTCGGGCCAAGAGCCATAGTTAGTTCCTATTTTATTCATTTGATTTTTTTTTTCTCGTTGTTGATACTGGAAAGACCTAGCCAGATGATGATGTTATTTAGTTGGTAGTGAGAGGACTCTAAGTACCAAGCAGATGAAAAAACAATCATTTTCATTAGTTTCTTGTTTTCTCTTAGCACTTAGCAGTGGGAAATAAGTCTATTTATCTGCCTAGATTTGGTAGATTTCCTTTGACAATAAAAATATGGAAATTCCATGAATCCCTGAGGAGGATAAGTTTGATGACTCAATAACAGTGCCGAATGGAGTTTCTCGTCAGGTGGATCTGATCTATAGTTTCTAGTTATGGGGCAAGCCATACCAAAATGTTCAAAGAAGGAAGGCACAGAAGACTATATAACCAACCCACCCATTTGTATAACCTATTCAATGGCTACATGAATAAGGGGAATACATGTTTATGATACCTTAGTCGGGATGCATAGGGAAGCCAACCTATGAGCACGAAAGAACATGGGTACCACTGACTGTGCTCGGACTGCTGGAGTTGAAATTGGTTGGGTTGGTGCTTTGTCGAGTCCAAGAAAAGCGAATTCTAAGTGAGCTTCTTTTTATGAACAAAAAGTGACTATTTTCACACCTATTTTCTAAGATTATAAAATGACTCTCTTTTCATAACCCTAAACCCTAATCACTAAACCCTAAACCCAAAAACCCTAAGCACTAAACGCTAAACTAACCCTAAACCAAAAACCTTTAACCCTAAAAACCTTAAATCATAAACCCTAAAACCTAAACACTAAACCCTAAACCCTGAACCCTAAACACTAAACTATAAACCCTAAACTAACCCTAAACCCTAAGCTAACCCTAAACCATAAACCCTCAAAATACTAAACCTAAAGCCTAAACACTAAACCATAAATCCTAAACCCTAAACCCTAACCCTAAACATTAAACCCTAAAACCCTAAATCCTAAAACCCTAAACCCTAAACCATAAACCCTAAACCCTAAAAACCTAAAAAACTAAACCTAAAAGTAAAATAAATAAATAAACCTAAATCTAAATAAAATAAAATAAAAATTCCTAAACTAAAACCTAAACCTAAACTTAAAATAAAAATAAATAAAAAATAAATATAAAGTGAAAGAAAATAAATAAATACCTAATCTAAACTAAAAAAACCATAAACGTAAGAATAAAAAACCTACATAAAATAAAAACTAATTGTAAAATAAAAGAACTTAAAATAAAAATAAAATAAACAAAATAAAATAAACCTAAACCTAAACTATAATAAATAAAACTCAAACCTAAACCTAAAATAAAATAAACTTAAAAGCTAAACTAAATAAAATAAAATAAACTAAAAATAACCTTATCCTAAACTAAAAAATAAAACCTAAAAATAAACTAAAAATAAAAACCTAAAATCTAAATCCTAAAAAGCAAAAAACCTAAACCTAAACTAAATAAAACTAAAAAATAAAATAATTAAAACAACCTAAACAAAAATAAAGTGAAAAAATAAAATAAAATAAAAATATAAACTAAAACCTAAACTTAAATAGAAAATAAAATAAAAAAATGAAAAATTAAAATAAACTAAATAAAAACCTAAAGTAAATAAAAAAATAAAAAACATAAATAAAATGAAAACTGAACCTAAATTTAAAATAAAATAAACCTAAAATATAATAAAATAAAAACTAAATAAAAACTAAATAAACCAAAAAATAAAACCTAAAAATAAATAAAAATAAAACATAAACCCTAAACTAAAAAAAAAACTAAATCTAAAATAAAAATAAAATAAGCATAAACCTAAACTAATATAAACCAAACTAAAATAAATAAAACTTAAACCTAAACTTAAAATAAACTAAACCAAAACCTAAACCTAAACTAAATAAAATAAAATAAACTAAAAATGCACACTCATTTTGTTACCCATCATGTGTTTTTTGTTGTCGGGGTTTTATTTACCTAAAACTGACTAAGCGATCTATGGTATCCCGTGGAATTATACATAAGTAAAATTACCCTAAGGAAGTTTGGATTGGTTCTAAAAAATATGGGTACTCGAAAAAGGTTGAATTCGAGAACCTTCCAATTTTTTGTTCCCACTGTAAAATACATGGTCATGATAATTCAAAATGTTTTATTCTCCATCCCCACTTAAAAAAATGAATTCCTCCTAAAGAAATTGTTGTCTCAACCCATAAGCTGATTCCTACTTATGTTCAAAACTTGGCCTCAGATCCTAAGGATGGTATGAAGGCTGTTATAGAGGTTGATTCATTGGATATTAGGGTAATCTTGTTGAACATGACCTCAATCATAGGTTTCACTATCCATAGGCAGTATAACCTTCTTTTTCCCATCCAACAAGAAATCAAAGTGTAAAGAGTAGTCCATGTGGGGCAACCAATAAGCAAAGATGCTAGTTAAGGATCTAGGGATTTCATTGACTAGCAATCAAGAAGCTATCAAAGTAAAATAAACGGTCACCTTGGTGGAGATCAGAATCAAATGGAGCCCAATGATAAGCTCTAAGCATTAGCAATGGCAGGTTGTGCATGAAACATTGCTTCATTCCCTTCCTACCTATTATTGACTCCTATAATCAGGCCCCTCTTATGTAATAGGGCCGAGATAGATGAGTTGGAATATTCTTCCTAAGCCAACACTAGAGTGTTTCAAGAGGGGGAATCTGTTCTTTTGCATTCGACCACAGTGAAAGGCAATAGTTGAACTTCTATAGTGAAAGGCAATAGTTGAACTTTTATATTGAAAAGGATAGCTTGAGTCTTCATTTTGAATCCATCTGGTGGAGGTTTTGCATCTCTATACTTCTTTGACTGGGTGGGAGGGACATGGATGATCAATCTCTTTGATTAGAGGAAGATGACTAATCTAAATCTATTGACACTCTACCTATGCCATCTATCTCTATATTGGATCTGCAAGCCAATTCCATAATTACACATTTGGATCGAGAGAGATAGTCGATCAATAATCCAGAAAGGGATTTCAGTGGTTGATAAGTTTAGTGTGATTCCTACCATCCATGTTTAGATATCTCTCTCCAAAACTTCAAAGAAAAAGACATTGTTCTATTTACATGTCAAAAAATTCTTTTAATTATCTAGGTCTCTTGTGGAGATTGCATAAACTTGCCTACAAGTCCAACTGCAAAGGAAATTTTGGTCAAGTGTGTGTGAGATAGAAAAAACTCTCATCATCATCACATCACTCCTTTCATTAGAAAGCAACAACAACCTCATGCGTGCCTGAATTCTATGTCAATTTCCACTGGCAATAGAATAACATGAGAGACCTAACATAGTAATAGAAAACTTCATGAAGGTTCTCGCTGTGTGCCTTACTTTTTCTACTGTCTTTGGTGGTTAGCTCTAAAAGTATGGAACGATCAACATACTCTAAGAGTATCTATGCACACAAACAAGCATCTCCAACCAGCAATAAATTCCCTCTACTTCTTAATAGGAACTATTAGCATTGGAAGGGCAAATCAATGCTCTGTGATTTTCATCTGAAACTCAATTCGAGCATTCGAGTAGGTAGGTTCTTTTTGTCCAAGATAGTGCTATTTTGATAAAAGTGGAAGAAATATCGAGTCTTATGTTTATTGCCCTAGCTAGATCAATTTCTTTTTTGAATCAGAGGTGCTAAACAACGTCTAATTGGGGTTGGAAAGGAGAAAAAGTGATTGTCTTGAATTTATTTCTTTTGAGACTATCAATATTCATTCTACCGATCTGGTCTAATTTGTTGCCTACGAGAAGGAATCAAACCATAGGTTCAGTTATCGAAGAGGAGTTAGCTAAAGCATTGATACTTTTTCAGAACTAATCCCCAATGCCTGAACCATAAATGATAAAGAGATCTATAATGGTTGTTATAGCTTATCCACCCCCACCCAATTAAAGTTCCAGTCTTTATTTATTTATTCATACCATTGGGAGTTGGATGGAGGAATGCAGTTCTTTGTCTTCCTTGAGTAAGTCATAGAATGAGACTTTAGACTTCTCTTCTCCACCCACCGATCACTATGCCCTGGAAGAAAACTCTTATTCTTTTGAAGGTTTCATTGATGAACCAAAGATTAGTCTAATGACGATCTATCCTTTTAGTTCTTTGGGTTATGGAATGCTCTATCAAAGATAGAACTAATTTTAAACAAACTTGACCATCAGATCATAGAAGAAAGTGACTTCCACTTTGATTGCAGGTAAGCATTTTCTATCTCCATGATACTAATCTAAGAATTCTTCTTGTGTAGGATTTTTATTTCTATATTGTCCCAATGTTCATAAAAACTTTGGTGAGAAGGCCAAGGAGATTGATAGTTTAGATTTTAAACTTTGGTATTCAGGTAAAAGTTGAACTAGAAATGGTGTAGGTGTGATTATAGATAAAAGTTTGAAGGATAATGTTATAAGTATTAATAAATGTAGAGATAAAATTATAGCTTTAAAGATTATTGTTGATACTAAGATTATCGTGTTAAGTGTCTATGCTCCTCAAGTAGGTTTGGAGGTAAGCTCAAAAGAAAATTTTGGAATGAATTAGAGGGATTAATGCAAAAGATACCTCTTGAAGAAAAGTATTTATTGGGGAGATTTAAATGGACATCTGGTAGAGTGGTAGAAGATTTTAAAAGTATTCATCATTGGATGAGACTAATGAAGAAGGTAGACGTTGGTAGGGATTCAACCAATATTCAAAATGGAAAAGATGATTTACCTCTTATTCCTTCTTTGAATTTGAATATTTCTAATGTAGAGAATAATAAATTCTCTAAGTTATTAGAAGATGATTCTATTTCCTCTTATTCTATTTTTGCATCTATGCTAGCTTTGATTGATGAAAATAAATTTTTTAATGATGATTTAAATGATTTTGAGCATTCTGAAAACATTTATGATATGGATTTTACTACTTGTTCTTTAAATGGTTCTAAATCATCACCATCTCTCATTTCTAATCTTGATATTCATGTTAATCCTACTTTTCAACTAAATATGGATTTGAAAGAAGGTGAACTCCCCTCCAAACACTTGGAGATTTCTCCTAAATCTATGACAAATGTTACTAAATCTTACTTGAATGATGACTTTATGGAAAAAGAAAATGGTTTCCAAACTTATCATGCTAAAAAGAAAAAAAATTGTTAAAAATTTGCCTCCCAAATTGTCCAAAAACACTATATCTGCTGCGGCCTCTCACTCCTCTCTTAATTAACCTTTGCTTAACCCCCCATTTTATTTACCTTATGTTTAATTTTCTTGTTTAGAATATTAGAGGGATTAGTACCCTCCCTATTCATAATCATATTAGAAATCTTTGTCACATTCATAATATTTCACTTCTTATTATTCTGGAGCCTCTTATTCATGCTAATAAAATTAAACATGTTGCTAGAATGATGGTTTTCAATAAATTTTTCTGTAATGTTAGTAATAAGATATGGTGTTTTTGGAATAATTTTGTTGAGGTCTCTATTCTTGATGACTTTCATCAAGTTGTCAAAGCTTAAATCTCTTATGGTGATTATTGTGTTTGGGCTCTTAGATATGCATCTTGTTATAGATCTAGTAGAAATCTTCTTTGGGATAATTTAAGGAATTTTGCTACCTCTGTCAACAAACCTTAGTTTGTTGGTGGGATTTCAACACCATTTTATTCTCTTATGAACGAAGTGGTGGTTGCTCTACTAATATTCATTCCATGGAAGATTTCTCCAATATGATCCTTGATTGTAATTTGATTGATATTGGCTTTAAGGGCTCTAATTATACTAGGAAAAACTCTAGACTTTGGCAAAGGTTGGATAAGATTCTTTTTAATACTCATTGGATTACTCAATGGCCTATTACATCTATTGACCATTTAAGTAGATCCTTGTCAGATAATGATGATAATGATTTACTTACCATTGTGCCTAATGAAGATGAAATTTTCAAAGTTTTGAATAGCATGAACATAGATTCTATTGTTGGTCCGGAGGGTTTCACTACTCAATGTTTTCAAAAATGTTGGTTTATCATTAAAAATGAATTGAATTAATTGAATGAGGCTGTGATTGATTTTTTTAATGGCAACCCTTTCCCTAGATATTTTTCTAGTACTTCTATTATCCTCATACCTAAGAAAGATAATCTAGACTATTGGAATGATTTTATACCTATTAGTCTTTGCACCTTCTTTAATAAGCTGATTTCCAAAATTCTTACTAATAGACTTAGTCTTTTACTTAATAGAATTATGTCTCTCAACCAAACTAGTTTTCTTATAGGTAGATCCATTTTTAATAATATTTTACTTGCCCAAGAATTAATTCACGATCTTAATGTCAAGACTATGGGTGGCAACATTCTTTTCAAATTAGATATTACAAAAGCCTTTGATAACATCTCTTGGGATTTCCTTTTCCATATTCTATATTTATTTAAGTTTTTTGATAAATTTATTTATTTTATTAAAAATTATATTCACAATGCTTGGTTTTTTATTTTCTTAATGGGGAAGCCTTGGGTTTCTTTCTTTTATAAGGGGATCCTTTATCTCTTGCTTTATTTATTATTGTTATTGAGTACTTATCTAGGAGCATCAATGATTTATTCTTAAACAATCCTAGTATGTACTACAAAACTCTTGGTGGTCTTCCTATTTCCCATTTAATTTTTGTAGATGATTTCATTATTTTTTTTCAATGCTTCTATTCATCACATCAAGCATCTCAAGTCTTTTTTAAATAAATTTGGTAGAGAAAGTTTCCTTTCTATCAATGATAACAAAAGATATTTTATCACTTCCTCTAGTATCTCCAATAATAAAATCAATCAAATCCTACATATCACTAATTTTAAACATCAACACTTCCCTCTTAAGTACTTGGGTGCTTCTCTCTTTAAAGGCCCGAAACATTCCCATCTCTTTGATGAGCTAATTCAAAAAATTTCAAATAAAATTTCTATTTGGGAATTCCATTTACATTCCTTTGGTGGTAGGCTCACTATTCTTAAATCACTCTCAACTCAATGCCTCTTTAGTTTATTCAAACTATTATCCCCACTAATGCTACACTTATCAGAATTGACCGTTTGCTTAACAAATTTGTTTGGGGCTCCAATAATTCTACAAAAAGAATGCATTGGACATCTTGGCATAAATGTTGTGGTCCTTTGGGAGAAGGTGCTCTTGGTTGTAATCCTATTCGTGAAGCTATCACTGCCTTCTCTCATAAGTTCTGGTGGAATTTTAGAAAAATGATAGCCTTTGGGCTAATTTTATGATGGAAAAATATTGCCAAGGTAAACACCCCCTTAACTATGCTTATAAAGTTGGTGACTCTCCAGTTTGGAAAAGGCTTTGCTCCATTGAATGGGTTGCCGAATCATTAATATCTTGGGGTATTCAGTTAGGTTCTTCCTTTTTTTTTTATTCAGTCAGGTTCTTCCTTCTTTTGGCAAGATAATTGGATTAACAATGACTCTATTGACACCCTTTTATCTACCCACTCTACTGCTGCTATCAAAGTTAATTCTTTTTGGCTTAATAATAATTGTAATGAAAGCAAACTTGTGTATATCCCTATTTCTCTTTTTGACAACTTTAGAAATATTTTCATTTCTTTTAACAAAGCTAACCAAATTCTTTTTAAGCTTTTTTTTATAATGTTGACTTTATTCTTAAAGAGGTTTGGAATTTTATTAGAGATAAACAGAACCCCTCTAATGTTTTTATTAAACTTTGGAAAAATATCATTCCCATTTCCTATTCAATTTTAGTTTGGAGGATTTTGAATAACTTTATTCTTGTGGACTCTTCGCTCTGGACTAAAGGGTATTACTTACCTTCAAAGTGCCATTGTTGCTTTCATATTGAAAATGTAAATTATGTTTTTATCAATGGTGCTATTGCTTCTAAATTATAGTTTTGACATGATGATTTATTTAATACCAACTATTTTCAGGGTTCTCTTTCTTTATATCAACTTCTTGAAATCTATTTCAAAAATACAGTGAAAGGTCATATCAAACTTTTAATTGATATTACCCTTATCTGGTTCATCTAGATGGATAGAAATGATGCTAAATATTGTGGTATTCCTATGAACCATAAAAGGATCTTGGCTAGAACTAAAGAAAATATTCATGTTCTTTTTAATGCCAATCTTATTAGTAATATTCATTTTAGAGGTTATAAATTTGTGGCTAAAAAATTGGGTATCATTCATATTGAGTTTGACTCTTATCAAAGTGCTAGGATTATCGACTAGATCAAACCTAAAGAAAATTTGATTAAAGTGAATATTAATGGTTCTATTGCCTCCAATAAATATGGTTGTGGTGACATCCTTAGGGATTTTAAAGGAAATGTCATTTGTGCTTTTGCCTATCGTCTCAAAGCCTGTTATGTTATTCTTGCTAAGCTTATGGCTGTTAATAAAGCTATTGAAATTTGTTTGAATAGAGGTTTCCTCAACATCTAGATTGAAGTTGATGCTCTCTTGCTTCTTGACATGATTAATTTTAATAGAAATGGGAATGCTGAATTATTTTATCTTCTTAATCATACTAAAAATCTTCTTCCTCAAGTTTGTTTTAAAATTTCCCACATCCTTCATGAAGGTAATGCTTATGTTGATTACTTGGCTAACTTTGTTGCCAACTTAACTGAGTTCACTTTATTTGACAACCAAACTTTGCCTAAACTATTAAGTGTTTTGGTTAATTTGGATAATACATGATTGCCTTTGCTTAGATTATAAATTCTTTGCTTGCTTTTTGTTGTTGGTTTTTTATGATCTTTTGCTTTTGGTTTCCCCTTGCTAAAACCTCTTTGGGTTGTGGTTATCTACTTATTTTCTCTCTCTGGCCTGAGCTAGGTTATATTTTTAATCTCTTACTTTTGGATTGGCTTGGTTTTATTATCTAGAGGTTATTGTAAGTGTAGCCTAGGTTGTTTTGGTTTTTTTAGCTTGGTAGCTTCTGTCTGTCTGGCTGGGTGTTTACCATAATTTTTCCTTTGCTATTTTTTATATCCTCCTTTTGGGTTATGGCTATGGTTGTTGTAGGTTTTTCTTTCTGTATGGGTTTTTCCTCTTTTATGTGCTTCTAGCTAACTTACTTGAGTTGGATCTGCTACTATGTTGGTTGACAAGGTGGCTTTACTAGCTGGTTGGGTTGGTTGTATGGTTGATTGTTTTGGCAATTTTCTTTCATTTTCTATTTTTGATTGATCTGTAGGGCTATTGGTGGTTTATCTTTGGCATGGTGGGGTTGTTGGTTGGCTGTTATTTTCTTTATTTTGTTGACTGAGGCTTTATGGATGGTTTTACTGATTTTATTTTGTTTATTTTGATTATGGTTTTGACCTCCTTCTGTATTGGCCTTCCTCTCTTAGCTGCAGTGCCTTTGGGTTTGGGTATTATTCTGGATTGGCTGGTTGAAGGCTATTTTGTGGCTGTTAGTTGGCCTCGGGTGCTGGTGGCTTGGTTGGGTGCCTTTATTGCTGTTGTTCTCGCTATTTGGCTTGTAGTCTATCTTACTGGGCTTTGTACCTTTTTGTCTTTGGTTGACTGTTCTACTTACCTGGATCAGATTTTCTTTTGCCTTAGTTTGGTTTGGTGGCTATTGTTTGCTTCTACCCTTTCCGCTGTCTTGGGTGATTTTGGCTTGATGACTGTTGTTGGTCTTTACACTAACTTGAGTCTTTTGCTGCTGTGGTGGTTGGCTAGGAGGATATGTTGGTTGGCTGGTTTGGTTGGTTATATTGGTTGGATGGGTTGGTTGGAGGGGTGGTTGTTTTGGTGGGTTTTTGGTGCTCTTTTGGTGACTATTCTGGTAATCTGCTAGTGTTCTTTTGTGACCTATATTTTTGGTTTCCTCTAGTAGTTGACCCCCTTTTTCCTGTTTGGGCATTTTTACTGGCTATTTTTTCTGCTTTGTTGGTGGAGGATATGAGCACTTGTGTTTTTCTTTTTTGCTCTTTTTTGTCTCTAGTTTGTGTTGTTACCCCTATCATGATGCTTGCTTCTTTTTATTTTATCATTCCTTTTTGGTGGTGAGTTTGGTGGTGCTCTATTGTATTGCTCCTATCCCTGATGGTTGGTTGATTATCTTCCTTATTGGGCTTGGTTGTTCTGGTGGCTTGGTGGTTGGCTATTATTTTTATTGTTTGGAGGATTTTGTAGCCTTGCTAGATGACAAAATTTGGATGATGGGCAACATGAGGTATGCTGGTTATGATATCCTTGATGTTTCCAACTCTTTTTTCTTTTGACTGGTAGCACTATATGTAATTGTAACCCTTCTCCTGAAGTTTGGATGCTTACATATACTGTTGCTCCTTGAGATGAATGTAACTGAGCCTGAGCCTTTTCTTTACTATACTCCTTTTATTTGCTCTTACTTTTTATGCTTGCTTAATTGTAATCATCCTTTCAAAAGTATGTTGCAGATTTCTTTATAGGTTGGGATAGTCTTATAGGTGGATCTTGCTAGTATCACATGGACCAAAGGAAGTTTGTTGCTGCTCTGTTGACCTCACTTTTGGAGTGAGCTTTCAACTTCTTCATCTTAGACATAGGACTCCTCTTAGAATTAAGAGTTCCTTAGTCTTAAGACACTTATAGTACTTAGGTGAACACTTAACCTAACACTAGAGACTTAGAAGAGTTAGCCATAGGAAGAGGTTATGCCTTATGGGTGTTAGGAAAACTTGGCTACCCTATAGCTTAAACCAAATCCTTACTTCCTTCTTTCAATCAACTCCAAATTCAAATCAACTCTAAATTCAAATCAACTTCAAATCTAAATCAACCTCAAATTCAAATCAACTCCAAATTCAAATCAATTCCAAATCAAATCTTAAATCAATTCCAACTTAATTGATTTTCTCAAATTCAAATCAATTCCAAAATCCAAATCATGAATCAATTCTATGTAATTTAAATCCATGATCAATTCTAAATCCAAAATCTTTCTTAAACCATTTTGATTTCATCTTATGGACTTAACCAAATCAAAATAAAATCACTTCAAATTCAAAAGATTTTCTCATAGCCCATTTATATTCTCATTTATATTCACAAATATAAATGAAATATAAATTCAAATGACCAAAACCAAATTCTAAACTCAAATCCAAACTCAATCAATATCCAACCTAAACTCTTTCAAGTCAAATTCTTGAACTTAACCAAATCAAACTCAAATCAATTCAAACCTTTGGATTTTCTCTCCAAACAATCAATCATTCAATCAAAAACCCAATACAATCATAAACTTCAATCATCAAATCAAATCAATTCAAACCAAATCAAACCCATGTTCACCCTTTTGAACTTGAAATTATCAAATGAATCAAAACTCATTTGACTCCAAATCACTTGCAAATGGATTTATATTTCAATCATAAGTCCATATGTGAGTTCAATCAACTTGAATCAAGCCTTGATCAATTCAATTGACCCACTTAGGCTCACTTGACCCAAAGTGATCTAAAATACCTTTTTGAGCCAAATTCTAATCCTACCCAAATTGGATTAAACTAAACCCATGTAAGCCTCACATTGTGAGCAACAATCATCATAGGATGATCAATCACTCAAATTGGGTCAAACCAAATCAACCCTAGCCTTTGACCAAGTCAACACCTAACCCAAATGGAACCCAAACTAGCCAAAATCCACCATAGGCTAAATTGATTAAAACCATTGAGCTAAACCAATTCATGATCAATGATTGAACATGACCAAGTCATCATTTGAGCCAAACCTAGCCAAATTGCCCACTTGACCTAAGTTGACTCAAGTTGACCTAAAAAGTTAAAATGTGTCAAATATTGATCTAAGACAAATTGATTGCAACCTATGGGTCAAAATCATTCTAAATCACTTGTTGAACTTGACCAAATCCTCAATTGGCCAACTAGACCCAACCTAGCCCAATTGACCATGAACCCAACTTGACCTAAAAGGTCAAATCAACTTGAAACTTAACCAAATAAAAATTAATTAATACCAAACCATGTAAAAAATTTCAAATGATCAACCAAGCCTAAACCAATCCAGGACCTAACCCAATTGGCTCAAATGGGTCAAATTGGTCAATTTGACCCATTTGACCTAAGTGAACTCAAATGAACCAAAACCAAATATAAATCAAATCAAACCAAACCAATGATACCAAATCATTACAAATGGTCATTTGAACTTCACCTAACTCATGATTTGATCCAATTTGACCAATTGACTTGAGTTAAGTTGAATTTTGACCTAAATGGGTCAACTTGAGCCAAATCATATCAAATCAACACCAAGTTCATTGAAAATTGGCACAACCCATTTTTCAATCATTCCAAATATGTTGAAATCAAAATCAAACCCAACTAACCATTTTACCCTTGGGTTAAAGGGTAACCTATGGCTAAATCCACTTGGAATTTGGTCAACTCCTTTTCATGGCCACTTGGCATCCTCTTAGTGGACCATTTGGACACCTAGGGTGGTGGTGCACATGCCCCAATGGGTTTGGGTCAGCCATGACCCAAAACAAGGCCAAATACAAACTTCCATGCTTCTGCCAAAATTGAAGCACATGACACTCCTAACAACCAAAATAACCCATTCAATCTCCTCAATTTTATCAAAATGGTAAGGTGGGCTTTGGACGTCTGATCCAAGTAGGGAAATATATACTCCCCCTCATTCCACTCAAACCAAGTTCCTTTCATTCAATTGAGCTCAGAGGATCAAAGGTAAGCTTCTCCAAGTTTACCCAAGCATTCCTAAGCTCATTCCAATTTCCCCTTCTTGGATTTTTTCAAAGCCAAAACAGGGGAGGTGAGGGAGATTTCCACTTTGCTCAATTCTCAATCAAACTCCAATAGCTCTTGGAAGCACCATCAAAGCACCAAGTTGAGCTTACCTAAAGCTTTTCCCAAGTCTCCAAGCCATGGGAAGGTGGAGTTCGATCGAAGCCACAAGCCATTGAAGCAATCTTTGGTCAATTGGAAGATCCACTGCAAATTGAACCTTGAAACCTTCAACAGGATTCATCTCCACTAGATGAAGCTACCTCAACTGTTGGAAGCACCGATGATAGCCTCCAGTGAGGTATGCCTCAAAACTGAGCTTAAGTTAAAAATTGCTTGGTCCTTTGTGAAGGGAATTATAATCCTATAAAAATTCAATCGTTGGATGTTCTTGTCCTTGCTTCTAGATGGTGAGGGTTGAATCTCATCCTTATCTGAGCTCAAGTGAGCTTAGATCAAGTCATGGAGGATGGGTAGTCTCCGTCTCCCATAGGCAAAGATAGGGATGAATCATGGACCGTCCATCCCGCATATTTTGGATGGATGGCCCTGATTAATCTACGTAGATATGTTGATTTAATCCTTCATAACCACGAGTTTGATCTTGACCATCTGATCCTTGATCAGACTACCCAAGGGAAAGTGCATAGCACCACCGACTGACGTGGAAGTCGATTTGAAAACTTAAATAACCAATCTCATCACGCCATGTGAAAAGCGTGCACCGCATCAGCAGCCCACATGGTGCCGACCAGATTAGTTATATAATTAGGTTATTTAATTACCTATTAATCACTAAAACTTCATAAATTCATAATTAAATGTAGAAAATCCAAAAAAAATACAAACTTAACTTCATTTTAAAGATAATTCAGAGGGGAATTCAATAAAATTATTTCTAATTGATTTTAAATAGTGAATTTTCTTTAATTATAGATTAATTAAAAATTTAATAACCTTATTTACTCCCTAATCATTTCATTAATCAATTCCAAACTTCTCAGACATGTTTAGGGGGATGACTTCTGTCTCCCCTAATTTTCTTGGAATTTATTAATGAGTTAATTAGGAAAATCAATTAATGAATCTCTAATCACCCTCTTAATGTAATCAAGAATAATTAAGCATATGAACAATAGTTTAATGACTTAATTAAGATAATTAAGCATTATTTAAGTGAAGAGGGGCTTATGGAATGGGTTTGGGGTACATTCCATAAGTTATTCCCTAAACCCCCTTTCTTCCTTAATCCAAACATAATTAAGGATTAATCCACTGATGATCTACTTAATTAATCTAATCAAACTTTCAAAACTAATCTGAAATTAATCAATCTCTTTCTGAGTAGATCCTTTGGTGTTCAAAACCCTAAGGTAAACTTAAGGAAATCAAAACCTGACTCACATGTGTGGGGAGGTTATGAATGTACTTAATGAAAACCCTTTAATTTAATTAATCAATAATTATGAACTAATTGCATTAGGCCCCTTTCTTTCTTAGGAGCATTGCTGATTTAAATACCATGTGGTTGCATATCATATGTTGGCTCACAATTGTTTGAATAATTATGTTAAAGTGGTGTAGGTAAGGGGTAATTAATGAATTTAATCTACACCTTAACCTAAACAAAACATAAAATCAATCTAATTATTCTAAAAATTAAACTAAATCAATTCACACATGCGGGAAATGGGTTTGGACCAACATACTCTTTTCACTTTTCCTAAATCAAATTCAAAACAAAAATAAAAAATCTCTTTAAGAAATGTTGATTTACTTTAAATGATATTATTTCATAGGATTGTCTTTAGGAATTAATTAGGGTGAATGATGTTACATGGTTACATCACTTTATTTCTTTCTAAGTATGCTAAAATGTTGTACGCCATATGAAATCATGCATTCATATCTTTTGAAAAATCAAAATAAATGAAATGTTTCCCTTATGTCAAATTGCTTGTTTTGGCTAAAGTAAGAATATGAGTGGCTATTATCACTATTAAATCAAAAATTTATTTCAAAACTTATGAATCAATGATTATAAATGAAGGTATGATACTTATAAATACTTATAAGCTTGCACATGATTATAGCATAAAATGTGTTATGTGATTTCTTCTCTTTTCTTAGCATAAGTTTGTATAAGATTTACAAAGTGTATAGTTCATTTGAAAAGAACATAACACTTGCTTAAGTCCATTCCTATACACTTCTATGTTATGGCTTAAGAAGGATCTTCACATTGCACTTGTAAATTAAGAAACCAAAATCAAACAAAAAAATAGAAATCTTTTGCGTGATTCTTCATCCATTTGTTTTCCTTTTGTACATGCACATGTACTTAAGAAAAGTGGTATATTAGTCTGGACATCCCGGAGTTGTGAGGTTTTAAGTAGCCTTAAGAAGTTCTTGTACCTTATACCCTTAGTGAAAAAAATAATGGCTCTGTACGCACTTATATCTTTCATACATGTAAATGTGCATTTGATTAATGGATAAAAGAATCCCTATCTTTTCTACTTAACAAAACCATGCATCATTAAACATCCAAATTTTTCCTAAATAACATTTCTTAGCATTCATCATCAAAGTGTGCTAAGCTTTGCATTTGCATATATAGATATGCTTAGGATCATTCATATGCATGATACACATGTTGGAAATAAATAAATGGTTGTGTGTTTTGTGATAGTAATTCACTTTAATTAATCCTAAGATACCTTTCTTATTGAATAGGTTTATTTAGAGCAAATCTAAACTTATGATTAATTAAAACACATAATAAAATATTCACTAAAGAAAAATCATTAATGAATCTACCTTAGAAATTACTTAAGGTAGCGAGGAAAGAGAAGTTCTCTTCTCTTTTCCTCTCTTTACAACACTTAGTAATTAAGTGTAGGTTCATTCAAACCAAATCAAATCATCAAATAAGTTTAATAAATCAACTAAATTACTTAAATGAAACCACCCTCTAAGTTAAATCCTTCACACTTAGAAAATTCTAACCTTAAAGCCTAGCTAAGACATTCCACACAAGCCTTAAATGGCACACATATTAGGGTAAGTCACCATTTCTAGCTCTATGTTAGGGCAATGCATGGTTTTATGCCTGATTTTATTCTGAGATATAATATTTTTGTCTAGATGTTAGGGTGTATGTGCATAGACTAGATGATAGGATGATCTTAGTCTAATCATTATTTTTTACAGGAGATTGTGCTTAAGGGGCATTGTAATAAAAATATATAAAAATTCTTTTGTTATGCAGGTTGCTTATACCCCTAAGCATAATCCAAATTAAGATAGGTGGACACGGTTACCCATGTGCAGGGTGCTAAGTCCAACTTATTTATATACATGCTTGGGATTGTGTGGTATGTTTAGCTAATCTCTATTTTGTAGGTTTAGTTAGATTTACATTCCCTTTTTCAAGTAATTTTGCAATCAAGTAATCCAGGTTGTATAAGGGTAGATCTTGACTGCCCATTTCTTTTGGGTTTGTGCGGTTGAGCTTGACCACAAAGGCCTCTTATTCTTTTGTACTAGCTTTATAAAATTGTTTGATGTTTATTTAGCTTGTACATTAATGGTTTATTTTTTCTAGTTTCTTCCTTGCTTTGATGAATGACCTGGATGCGTTTAAGCTCATAGGGAAAAATAAATTTTCTATCCAATTAATCAAACCAAAATTAAAAATTAACAACTCATAACCTCACCTTAAGCTTAGGTTATAAATCAAGATAAAAGATTTAGAAACCCCTTAGGTCGATGTTGTATGTCTCACATCATGCATAAAAAACATTTTGCTTCACTCTTGCTTATGGAGAGCTTCCACCTTTGCTAGAGAACTTGGCTAGACCTTTGAGAGCCAAGGTGAAAACACAACTCCTTCTTGCTGATTTTGGCCCATAACCAATTTCTCATGCTTTAGGCATATGAATCCCATAGTCTATGTTAAAATTTTTTTCAAAAATCAAAATAAAACTTAACAAAAATTTGCATTATATTTTAGTCATTAATCATGCCCTACATGATCTAGTATTTTAGAGAGTGTGTTTAAGGACTTAGTCTCATTCTAAATAAATAACAGTCTAGCTATCTTGCAAAAGCATATAACTTGCCTACATATATTTAAAATTGTAGGAGGAGTTAGTTAACGGCCACTCCTAGGCCATTGTAAGTCCAATAGTGGTTTATCTGTGGAGGTAAACCATATGCCCATTTTTCCTTAGATTTAGGTCATGCTTTGGCCTCACCAAAGCTCCCTAGATTTAGATCCGAGGTTGTTGTTTCCCTGGCTACAAGCATAAATCCTCACCAGTATTTCCATGATCTTATGTTGTGGAATTGTAAGCTCTAGATTTCTAATAAAAATTCAACTCAAACACATAATTCCTCTCAAATTTCAAAAATATAAAGCGTAACCATAGGATAGTTTGGTATGCTCGCTAGATTTCCTAGCATCGTGAGCATCCCCTACTTATCTCCCTTTAGTTTCGATAATAACTCCCTCCTCTTGATCAATCCAACTTGATCTCCTAAAAATAACCAAGTTTTTGATTGTCCTATCTTTGAAATCTTTGGAGACAATGATCATTTACCTTAATCGAGAGTATTCTTAAGGAATCTCATTCCTTAAGATGTAATTAACTATGGGGGATTGCCTCCATATTAAACTTAACGAACCCAATTTAAGGTAAAACCTGCTTTACTTTTCCATGTAAAGTAGGGGAAGAATCTCTGGTACATCCGAAGACCCATAGTCTTTAGGAGTCCTCATTAGGTGATTAGGTCCATTGTAGGATGGTGACTTTTGTCTCTCGACATAGTACATCATTGCTCAATGTCATACCCGATCACCCTAATCAGAATATCTACGGATCTACATGGTGTCCACCAAGTGTGTATTTTTATCTTCATTTATTTTTTTTGAAAGATACATGAAGATGAAAATATTTCACCATAGATTTTTTTAGCGACTCCGCTAGGGATAGTTCCTCTCTCCATCTTTGGTAAATGATCGTTGTCTCTAAGTATCGATATTGGATTTGTATTTCATATGAATCCGAGACTATCCTTCTTTTCCATTGGCACTTAGTTTATTTCGTCCTTAAGCTAAGCTAGCCAACATCCTTTAGGTTTTAGGACCTCACCATGTAGGTCTTGAAACCCTATGAGTTCTCCTAATAGGTGAAAATAAAAATTTAATAAAAATAAATAACTAAAGACTTTGTCCTTAAGGAAAGGTTCATTCCAAAAAAAATACAGAAAAATAAATCCTTTATAAAAATAATAATTTCCAAGATGCACTTTTTTAAAATATACATAATAAAATATTTCAACCTCATCCAACAATCTTCATGATTATTACATGTAGGATCATTTCAAAAAAAAAAAATAATAAAAAATCATCTTTCCAAAAGAGCAAATGAACATTTTTCATTCAATATACCTAAATTTATTGAATGAAGAATTCAGTTCAAATAAAAAATCAACGATCATCTTTTAAAAGATAAAATCAACAATCATCTTTTCAAAAAAATAAAATCATCAATCATCTTTTCAAAAAATAGAATCAACAATCATCTTTTCAAAAATAAAATCAACAACCATCTTTTCAAAAACAAAATCAACAATTATCTTTTCAAAATAAAATCAATAATCATCTTTACAAAAACAAAATCAAAAATCACCTTTTCAAAAATCACATATTTGAAAATGAACAATTCTCTTTCAATATTCCCAAATTTATTGAAAGAATATTTCATTTCAAAATAAAATCATATCATAACATTGAAATTCCATTTCAACATATCTCACATATGTTGAAGTTAGAATTTCTTTCTTTCAAAATTACAAATTTGAAAATAAGCCTCTACATTCAATATGTTGGATGGAGGCTTTATTTTCAAATAAATTACACCATTTGGAATTCCACTCAACACATCCCACATGTGTTAAGTTAGAATTTCTTTCTTTTTAAAAAAGTAATAATCACACACAACAAAATTCCATCTTGAAAAATAAAATATAATTGACATACCCAAATTTGTCAAATGAGTTCAAAAAAATAAAAATAAAAAAATCATAAAAATAAAACATGTTTGGATTCTTTATTTAGCATACCCAAATTTGCTAAGCGAAGATCCTTTTTTCAAAAATTTAAAAAAAAAAATTCAAAACACATTTGGATTCTTCATTTAGTATACCCAAATTTGCTAAATAAAGATCCCTATTTTCAAAAATCAAAACATCAAAATCATAAACACATTTGAACTCATACACAAATTTGCTAAGTAAAGTTCTCATTTTCAAAAAATCAAAATAAAAAATCACAAATCAAAACACATTTGGATTCTTCATTTAGCATACACAAATTTTCTAAGTGAAGATCCTCTTTTCAAAAATCAAAACATCAAAACATGAAACACATTTGGATTCTTCATTTAGCATACCCAAATTTGCTAAGTGAAGATCCTCTTTTCAAAAATCAAAAAATCAAAACACATTTGGATCTTTTATTTAGCATACCCAAATTTGCTAAGTAAAGGTCCATGTTTCAAAAGTAAAAAATTGAATAAATTTGGATTCTTCATTTAGCATACCTAAATTTGCTAAGTAAAGATTCTCCTTTCAAAAACTCAAAATAGAGGAAAACATTTAGACTTTATTTAGCATACGCAAATTTGCTAAGCAAAGGTTCCATTTTCAAATTCACACATGATTCACCAAACAAGCAAAAGAAGAAGAAAATTATTTTCAAACAACTCATTTAGCATACCCAAATTTGCTAAATGAGTAAATCCCAAATAAAATCAATTGACCCTTTATTTTAACATACTCAAATTTACAAAATAAAGGGTCCCCAAACACAAAAATCAAAATCAATATGAACCAATGGAAGCATCAATCTCTTTAAAATATTTGAACCCATTTCCAACATACACAAATTTGTTGAAAATGGATTCTAAATTCAAAAATATCTTCCCCAATTCTAAATTCAAAAATCTCTCCTAAATTAAAGAGCCCCACTTAACATATTCAAATTATTGAGTGTGGGTTCAAATTCTAAAAACAAATTAAAGAAAAAATCTAATTTGAGTTTATTTTCCAAAAATTGTAGAATTTCAACTTAGTTTCAGTCAGCTTTCAGTTTAGTTCTAATGAAAGCTTATAAGTGTGTGTTTACTTTTCCTTTTGGGATAGATTTGGCCTTGGATCGGGCCAGCCTCCCATAGACTGACTTTGCCTACCTCATTTTTGGTTGAGGCTTCGAGGGAGCTAGGATCACTTGTGAGGGGACTACCCTCACAACCATCGCAGAGAGTGTGAGGGCAAGTTGATCATCCATGTTGAGATGTCATTAAATGAGTTTCCCTCAAGAAGAAGGGTGGCGTTCCCAAGTAGTTTCAATGCCAGTGCGTTCAATGGTTCATGTTTCTGCCCCATTACATGCTAGCACCCACTCATTGGCTTCTTCCAAGGGGAAGGCTTCCCTGGTTCAAGGGATAGTATCCCCTACCTACAAGGTAGGGTCTAATTCCCATACTGCTCCTCCTAGCAGGACCGGCCATAAGATGCGCAAGATCAGATCAAACATCATGTGCATAGCCAAAGAGATGGAGGCTGCCTCAGAGAGAGGAGTTACCAGATAGTCTCTCCTCTGATCAGATGAGAACAAGTTTCATCCCCTCTCTGGATCTAATGAAGAGGAAGATATTAGGAGGATCTCAGTTTCACCTCCACATGTAGTTCACTTTGAGGCTCCTATTAGAAATAGGAGAAGGTCATTTTCCATTATATCAATTCTGCATCGAGTCAGCGGGGCTTATGGACGATCAGAGTCCAGGGCACAATTTGACTTATAGTCGGGCATCCCTCGCAGTATGGGTGAGCACATCAAATATGAGAGGGTTAGAGAACCTCGTGTATCAGTACATGTAACCAATAGAGAGAGATGGATGTTATTTACACACCCATCAAGATCATTGATTGACTTCACCATAAGAGGAGCTCCCAAGACAGAGAGTTAACACCCACCCATGCCCACAATCCATACAAGTACCATGAAGGCCATGAATCCGGGAAAAGAGAGCCCCAATGGTGATCGCTATGGCCAAGAGATCCCATTCCATCTACACCGCCGATGAAGGCCGAGCTCTCCGCCCCTCCTACCCAATTGTGGTGAAGAGGTACCATGGAGCATCGTAGTTGTGCCATCACCACCACCACCACAACATGGCATGGAGATTGCAGTAGTAGAGGGGGAAAGAGATAGTACAATTTTCCCCATGGTGATAGATCCTCCCAGGAGTAACACTCCTCCCATGATAGATGATAGCCATGAGCATATTTCTTCTAGTGAGCATAGCCCTAACATTGTTAACTCTCTAGCATCATAGGGGGTAAGATGTATTTCTATTCATTAGCATGATCGGTCAGCCGCAATCATTTATTTTCACATAGTTGGACCACACCCTATATGTTATTGTAGCACAGTATCTTATGGAAATGAAGGAAATTCTAGGATACGACTAGTCTGACCTAGAGGATTAGAAGGTAAGTTTTGATCCTAATGAAGATGATCTATTGGAGGATTCAACAAGAGTACATATGGTTGACACTAGGGGTTCCCTCCTTCAAGATCAGCAGAGTTTGGAAGGTGCTATGATCTAGTAGGATGATACAGCCTACTCAACCCAATAGCTCCTTCAACAACTAAAATAGAAGGATGAACAAATTGACAAGATGGGAAAGAGGCTTGAAGTCTTGCTAGGAATAGTTTTGGCACTTCAGAACCAAGCCCCAGTGCATCCTACTATTGCAAAGACCGGTCAGCCTGAGTTATTGCATGTTTTGGATCAAGCCAAGACTTCACCTCCAATAGAATAGGGCAGCACTGGCTTTTATAAGAAGGTAGTGGACAATACCTCCATATAAGAAAAGAATATTAAACTCATGGTTGAGTGAAAGAAGACAAGCTGCAAGCTGAGGAGGATCATCCCAAAGGGAAGACCCTAACTAGAGAATGTCATCCAAGGTATCCTAAGGGTTTTGTGCCACCTTCCAAGAGCTTTGATGGCTGGAACCCACGGTAGCACATAAGCACTTGGGCCAGCGCCGGTGCATGCATTACCATTCTTCCTTCATAAATTAGTAGGCATAGCCTTTGATTGGTATGCTGAACTCCCCAACAATTTAGTGAAGACTTTTACTGAGTTGGAGGAACTGTTCATTAAGAGGTTTACTGGAACTCAGTAAAGGGTGATTGTAGGTAATCTCGTGGCTTAACAACACCCGGTGAGTCCTCATTGATTATATTCTCGATGCAATTTGAGTATGAAATGCAACCATGACAACAATTCACCATTGAAATTACTAAAGAATATTCATGGCCCCTTCATGCTCAAAGGTTTTACCATCAAGATATTGAAGCTAATCAACAAGGTAATAGTAATGAGAGAGGACAAATAGCTGCCTTTTCAAGTTCAGCCAAAAAAGCTAAAGCTATAGAAAGCTTATGAGAAGAAGCCAGTGGCAGTAGTAGTGTTGGACAAGGGGAAGCAATCGACCAGAGATTAGCATAAGAGACCTCATACTCCACAACCATCACTTTCACCTCCTTTACTACCACCTAGGCCATCCTATCGGCCTCTAGCCTCCATTCACCACCTCTCTTCCATACTCACAAGCTACACACACATACCGCCAAGTAGCTACCATCCACCTACTCTTTTGGATAAACTAAATAAACCTTATTCATTTAAGAGGGAGGTAAACAAAAAATCTTTAAGAATCTCTTAAAGAAACCTAATTTTTAGCTACCCGAGCCTTGGAAGCCATAGAAAGTGGGCAGGAGCAATGATCCTAACTTTTTCCCTTACCATCGCATGTTAGCTCATATTTTGGAAGATTATTTTACATTCAAGAACTGACTTGAGCATAGCTACAAGACAGGCACCATAGTTATCCCAAAAGAATATCTAGTGGAATAACCATCTAGTTCCATTAGGATAATCCTTAGGGATACCTGTGATCCTCTCAAAACCAAAGAATGTTAGGATATGTCATTATCCCGAACCTCTAAAAAGATTGTTTCAAAATTCAAGAAACTTTTCTTGCAGGTGCCTGAGGCAGCTTGAACCTCCAACATCAAGGAAGGTTTGCAAGTTGCCAAAGATAACTTGGAGAAGGTAGGAGCTCAGCAATAGCAGCAGCCTATACTTGCATGGGATAGCCAAGTAGCAAACACTGACCGAGCCCAGTCTCCATTCCACCGTTATAGCTACTACTTCAGCTGATACTTCTACTTCAGCTAGCTCTTCTTCTAGTAGACATCTTGTACCGACAGATGAGGGCATCAAATCCCTCACCCCACTTATTTTACTAGATTTTTACTAGGTACCTCCTTTAAAGTCCAAGAAATTAAGGAATAAAGCTAGTTTGAATCACATATGTGTCACTTCTGATGGGTTGTCTAATTCTACTCTTACAAAAAACTCTCCAAGTCTAAATAATAATTATAATAATTTCATCTTCCTCTTTCTGATTTGGAGTTGTACTTTCCTTCTCTGAATGCTATGGGTTCACCTCTTGAGATAGAGTTGGAATCATCTGATTCTTAGGGTCCTATAGGAGAAGCTATAGGTGAGCCCGATGAGCAGGTAGAATCTTCCACTAACCTGCCACAAGAGATCACAAAAGTTAACCTATAGTAGCAAGTTCTACCTCCTGTGGTAGCACCTCAAGATAAGGGGAAACATTGGTTATGATGATTGAGAAGCCCCTCCACGATGCTCCACCCTTGATATGCTTGTGGAGGATCAACCCAGAGTTGATTACAATATCCTCGCTCACCTAAGAAAGTTGCTAGCTAAGTTAAGCATATATGATGCCCTTGTCTTATCCAAAGAGATGATGGAATCATTAATCAAGGATCTTCTTGATCTAGAGATATGTTTAGCTTAGCTGACTGCTGTTGGAGAGGAGGCACATTATTTAAGAGAAGCCCAAGGAGTCACATTCATAGATGAAGACCTTCTCCTGGGGGACATGGAGCCCAACCGTTCCCTCTACATTGCAGTGGATATGGGTAAGTTCAGAGTTTCCAAGGTTCTTATTAATCCAGGTGCATCTGTGAAAATTATAAGTCTAAAGACCCTTGCCTACTTGAGGATTGACATCTATACACTCTAAGGAGATCGGGTGATGTTGAGAGCATTCAATGAACATGGCGAGAGGGCTTTAGGTTCCATAGTGTTACCTTTGAAAATAGGTGGCTAGAAGACTGAAGCTAAGTTTTATATAATTGATTTGAATATATCATTCACTGCTTTGCTCAGTAGTCCTTGGATATACTAGAACAAGATGATTCCATCCTCCCTTCATCATTGCATCAAGTTCAAAAGGGATGGAATCGAATATTGTGTCAAAGGAGATGAAAGCCATTTTAAATTAGAGGGGTTGAGATATATGAGGATGCGACCTACTATCTTCCTCAAAACACCTTTTCTCATGAACTTGGTCAAAATTCAAATACAAAATAAAATGAAAAGAAAAAAGAAAAAGAAAAAGAAAAGAAAATGAAAATACAAGTGAACAAGAAAATTACATCAATGAAGAAGTAAAGACACGTGTCACATTCCAACCACAGTTCATTCCACCATATGGACATATAGGTAAAATAACTCAACCTCCACCAGAAGAGAGATACAAAGGCCAGGTGGAAGACCCCTTGATTGGCAACCAGCCAATAGGGGTTATGTTCCAGTTCATAAGAGTACCCCTACTATTCACATAGACTTGGAATCTAGCTCAGATGATGAGTCTAATGTGATTAGCACACTAGCCAACCCCTCTCAGCAGGTTTCATTGGAGGTGATACTCGAGTTGGGCAGTGATGAAGACTAGGCCTCCAAGCAAAGCATGAATATATTCAAATCAAGTTTATGTTAAACTATCAGGCAGCAGTTAGGAACCTTAGCTCTAACATCACTTTCCTCAAAAAAAAGTTGAAGGTTTAGTAGTAGGAAGCCCCCCTTTCCATGGATGTCAAGCCAAAGAGATTCCTATTGGGATCATCATTCTCAAGTCGAAGTTGATGTAGAACTTGGATAATTCATATAAAGAATTAATGGAATTACCTTTTGATTGGTACTCACCTTGTGTTCTTAATCTTGCAAAGAAAGGTTTGATTCCTTATACATGGTCCAAGCAAGCAATAAATACTTCAAGAAGTTTTAGAATGGAACAAAAGGTAGGATGCACAATCAAGATTACTAGATTGATATATATGGGTCAATCGATGATGATGATTACTTTGTTACCAATCATCTATAATCTGATAGGTTCTTCTCAAACCACACTAACTCTTATGAGGAAGTATGTTTAGAAACTTTAGGTGATCCAGATGATCTCCAAATCAAAGATACACATCTAAAATTTGAAGAGGAAATCCATTCAACAATTGACAAGCTCAAAGAAATCAACCTCAAGATAGAAGAAAATCCACACGCAACATACATCAGTTCATTGCTGAATGAAGAAGAAACCAATGACTTAGTTAGGCTATTGATTGAGTTTAAGGACTGCTTTTCATAGAGTTATGAAGAATTTCTTGGATTATCTCATGATGTAACAGCCCACAAACTAGCAATAGACCCTAACACTAACCCTATCAAACAAGCTCCTAGACCCATGCGATTAGAAATTAAACAACAGGTCATTTTTGAATTCAAGAAATTGATTGATGCTGGTTTCGAAAGAAAATACCTACCTAGTTAGTTATGTCGGTTAAGAAAAGAGAATGGCCAAATTCATATGTCAATTTAGGGACTTAAACAAGGCATGTCCTAAGGATGAGTTTCCTCTTCCTATACTAGAATTAATGGTGGACATCACTCATCTCATGCAATATTCTCCTTCATGGATGAGTCATCTGGCTACAACCAAATTAAAATGGCCCCGAGAATGAAAGAAACACTACTTTTTGAACCCCGATCAGAATCTATTATTATAAGGTCATGCCTTTCGGCCTTATAAATACTGGTGCTACATACCAATGGGACATGACTCTGATCTTCAATGAACTCATTCATCATCAAGTTTAATTCTATGTTGATGATCTAGTAGTCAAAAGCAAAGAAAAGGAGGACCATCTTTTTGACTTGAGAGTAGTTTCAAATGTTTAAGACAATATAACCTCAAAATGAATCCCCTAAAGTGTGCATTCAGAGTAGGTTCAGGGAAGTTCTTTGGGTTTGTTGTCCAACATTGGGGAATAGAGATAGATCCAAAAAAAATATCAAAACTATCTTAGAAATGCCACCACCTAAAAGTTTAACTCAAATCTTTCCAAGGGCGGTTGGTGTATCTACCATGCTTTATCTCTAATCTATTGAGAAGATGCACCATTTTCAGCACTTGTCAAAAGGATGCCAAGTTCAAGTGGGATGATAAGTGTCGCATGCCTTTGAAGATATCAAGAAGTATTTAGTGAAGTGGCCAGTTCTAGCAACCCCTATCGCGAGCAGGTCACTTATCCTCTACACTGTTGCATTAGATGACTCCCTTGGCAATTTATTGGCCCAATCCAATGACAAAGGGGAGGAGAGTTTTCTCTTCTACGTCAGCCATTGTCTGATTCCTACTGAAGCGAACTACCCACCTATTAAGAAATATTTCCTAGCTTTAATCTTTGTAACTCAAAAGCTACTGCACTATATGCTTTCTCATAAGGTGAACTTGATTTCAAGAATCAATCCACTCGATCTCATGACACAACGTTATCCATGGTACATTGGTCCATGATTCTTTCACAGTTTGATATTACATTCATACCCCTCCGTGCGGTGAAAGGTCAAGCACTAGCAAATTTCTTAGCAGCACACCCACTTCCTGATGATTCCTCACTTAGTCACGATCTCAATGATGAACAAATCATGAACTTAGGGGAGGTTGACAATCACCATTGGGAGATGTATTTTGATGGTGTAGCTTCCTTTAAAGGAGAAGAACCACGATCTACTCTTCAAGGAAAGGCTGGGGTAGGAATAGTTCTCTTAACCCCAGATCGTGATGTGATGAAATTCTCATAATATCTCTCTAATCCCTGCACCAACAATGAAACCAAGTATGAGGCTTTGATTGTAAGTTTGGAGTTAGCCATTACAGTGTGTGTCAAGAGCATCAGCATCTATGGGGATTCTCAGCTGGTTATCAACCAGATCGCTATCCTACATGAGTCTAAAACATAAGCTTTACCAATACCATGAGTATACCATGAAGTTGTTGGCCCAAATTCCTGAGGTCACCATCTACAAGGTCCCTCGAGGAGAGAATGTATTACCAGATGCTTTGGCCAAACTTGCCAAGGAATTGGCATGTCCAGAAGATGAGTTCATTCCAATAAGGGTCCAAAATAGACAAGTCCTATCCATTATTATTGCTGAACTCGTCGAGAGACTTTCTCTTGAAGGGGAGGTTGCCTTTTCCAACAAAGATAAGGAGCTGGATTGGAGGCAACCGTTTATAGATTATTGGAACACCGGCAAACTACCTCAAGAGAAATCATAAGCCCATCAGATGAAGCAGAGAGCTCTCTCCTATGCTCTCATGGATGGCACCTTGTATCGAAAGTCTTTTGATCAAATGTGGTTACGTTGTTTAGATAAACACAAAGCCCATATGATGGATGAGGTACATTTAGGTATATGCAGAGCACATTAATCTGGTCTGAAGATGAAAGCAAAGATTAAGAGACTAGGATACTACTGGCCTTCGATGATTATTGCATGAATGTAGCTAGGAGATGCTATTAATGTTAGGTACATGGTGTGGTCCTACATCAACCACCTAATGTTCTACATCCTACATTGGCCTCATGGCCATTTGAGTGTTGGGGTACCTTAGTGGGACGATCCTCCTTCTTCCAAGGGTCGATTCATCTTAGTCGCCACCAACTACTTTTCTAAGTGAGGGAAATCCCACTCAAAGAGGTCACTTCCAAGATGTCGTTTTTAGGAATGATATCGTATATAGGTTCGGGTTGCCTCGACAAATTATATCTGATAATTATACTACATTCAAGAGAACCAAGGTCAATAGCTTCACTAGGATACACAGTATAGATTAGAGATACTCCACCATCTATCCCCAGGAAAAATGGCTAGAAGCATTCAACAAAAAATTTCATCAGATATTAAAGACACTGAAAACAATAGCGATAGTGGCATGAGCAGTTGGTTGAAGCCTTGTGGGCCCCACATACTACTCCAACTCAATTTACCCCATTCTCCTTAGTGTATGGGTTCAAAGTTTACCATTAGAAGTTCTCATCACTAAGGATAGCAATGGGTAGCAAAATCACTACAAAGAAGAATGCAAAGTTGCGGTTAGAAGAGCTCAAGGTTTAGAGGAGAGACGCCTAAGGGCATGCCAGAACCTTGCGTTATACAAAGCCAAAATGATTCAAGCTCATAATAAGTTGGTCCGCCCTAGAGCTTTTTAGGTAGGAGAGCTTGTCCTAGTTCTAAGGAGACCAATTGTTGCCCATCGAAAGATGGGAGGCAAGTTTGAACCCATTTGGGAAGGCCCTTTTATCATAGAAAAGGCCTACCAAGGAGGATCTTATTAGCTTATTGATTGTAAAGGGAACACCCAATGCTTCTAATTAATGGGCTCTATTTGAAGAAATATTACCCATAAAAATATGTTTGAAAATAATTATCATCAAAAGAACAAAATTTCATTCTAATTCATCAAAATCTTCCCTTCTTTCAAAGCATTATTTGCTTATTTTTGAATCCATGACTTGTTTAGGATAGGTGTAAGAGAACCCAAGTAGAATCCTATCCATGTTTCACAACATGAACACAATCAAACAATTCCCAGCACTATTAGAATAGGTGTGAGAGAACCAAAGAGGCAACATATTTTGACTAGCACAACTAAGTTAGGTGTAAGAGAACCCAAGCGACATCCTTTCTTGGTGGGATCACAACTGCCATTCATGACACCATTTCATCAATTCCCAGTGTTTTAGGATAAGTATAAGAGTACCTGAGAGGCATCCTTTTCTTTCTGACACAAACACAAAAAAAATCTTTTATCTCGAGCTATTTTAATGTGGGAGCAAGCCCCCTATGACACTCACTCATTAGCTGCTCTAAGTCAGGCTAACATGCTACCTTGTTAGTATGTCACTAGTGGTCACTTGTCCGACTAATGTGAGTCCCGTGCTTTCTTCTGACTTGACCATTGCAAACCATGAGCACTTGTTAGTTTGGTAGACCTCCTGCCTGGTAAGCTACCTCATGTTGATTTTATTTAAGATGTGAGTCCACATTCTTCTTGAATTAACCATCATGCGACTAGGTCAGTATATATGAGGTTTATAAGTAAGTTTTGAGGCTCCTTTCCTCTTGACTACTCTTGATAAGTCCCCTAGTGGCATTCATTAGTCCCTAAGTTGGATACATCTGTCGGCAAGATAGACTATCCCAATAATCAGTTTTGTTATAGGAGGATGTGAGTCCCGAAGCTTTCTTCCTAGGCTTAGCAATGATAGGTTGGTTGATGTTTCTATCTATGACTTACCAATGGATACACCACTTTTGATGGATGTGAGTCCCCACACTTTCTCCTTGAGTTGTCCACTGAATACCTACAGATATTATCTTCTCCAGGGTTTTAGATCAAGCCCTTAGTGGTCCCTCTCCCTTGCAGTCACTCTACTTGGATCATGTCATTTGCGACCCCATTTAGACACTACTCGGGTTACTCTTGGATTGGAAAATCCCCCTTTCCTAGTAGCCATCCCATGGTTGGAGAATTTTTTCAGCGGATGCACAGATTCTCCATTGATTCAGTAAATTTGAGATAGGTCTAGGCTGATATAAGCTCCTTCTCAGTATGATCCCTCATAAACCAATAGGGTTTAAGATAAACAAACAAACAAATAAACCTATTCGCTTGTGGATTAGAAATTCAAGCCCCCAGGCAGCCCATTTCCTAAGCAGACATCCTATCTTTAGGGCAGTGCCTATAGGAATTTCCTGACTACCCTTGAGTTGAGATAAGTCCTTTGGTCGGCACTCTCTCTGTAGTTGTCCTTAGGTCAGGTATAATTTATTTGGGCACAAATAGGTTGCCTCGGCAGTCATTCCACTTTTGAAGATGTAAGTCTACTATGCATTCTTTCTAGCATGACAGACACAAATCAACGGGCAGCCCTAGGTTAGGTTGACATGTTACCTTACTGATGTGTCATCTAGTGCTCTTCTATTCAGAAAGATGTGAGTCCTCATGCTTTCTTCCCTGAATTAACCATTGCAAACTGAAAGTCACCCATTTGGTTGCATAGTTCTCCCCTCAGTCGGGAAGCTACTCTTTTTGGATTGGTAAATCTGAGCTAGACTAAGGCCAACATGGCCCCTACTCAATGCAGTCCATTAACCGATGGGATCCATCAAAAATAATTAAAAAATAAAATTAATCTTGACTATCTTTGAGCTAATTTAAGTCCCCAGGATTTCAAAAGTTAGCCTAGGTCGGTTTGATTTATTGAAACAACCGTCACCCAGTGGTTCCTTATTTTGGAAGATGTGAGTCCCTGTGCTTTCTTCTTAGCATGACCATTGAAAATTCAATGGCAATCCCTTTGGTTGGATAGTCCTACTATGTGGTTGGTAGACTACCCTTTAGATTGGTAAATTTGAATGTAGACCAATGCCAATATGGCCCTACTTGGTCACCATGATGGGATCCATCAAAAACAATTAAAATAAAATTAACTTTGACTATCTTTGAGGTGATTTAAGTCCCCAATGATCAATAGTCACTAAGTTGGGTTCAATTCATTGCATGGCCAATGGATCACCCCCAACAACTGATCCCTACTTTGGAGGAAGTAAGCCTACTATGCTTTCTTCCTATTATTACTGCTACACACTAAAAGGCAACCCTTTCGGTTGGATAGCCCTACCATTTGGTTGGTAGACTACCCCTTTGGATTGGTAAAACTGAGCTAGATCTAGGCTCACATGGCCCCTACTCAGTGCGATCCATCGCAAACCAATAGGGTCCATCTCATAATCCAAAAAAAATTAAAATTAAACTCTAAAATAAATTCAACCCTCCTCCATCGGTGGAGTCAAACTAAACCAACAAAATAAATCCAATCAAATAATCAAAATAATCAAAACAATCAAAATAATCAAATAATAAATCAATCAAATCAACCTACTTCTCCTCAATGAGATGCAAATCTTTTTAGTTCCCTTAGTGGAATCAATTCAAGCCAACTTGAACTTGTTCCCCTAGCGGAGAGTTCACATTTTCATCCCTAGCGGATCCTGAATTCTAATCCCCTAGTGGATTTCACAACCTCTTTTCCTTAGTGGATGACTTGAACTTCCTCCCCTAGTGGAGAGTTCACTTTTTCATCCTTGGTGGAGCACCAAATTTTAAATCAACAAATCAAATCAAATTTCTCCCTGTCGAGATGCAAATGAAGTCAAACCTCTCATCCCCAAGTGGACGACTTGAACCTGCTTCCCTAGTGGAAATGTTCACATACTCAATCCCTAGTGGATTCCTCCTCCACTCTCTTATGTTATTAACATGAGTAGAGTCACATTGCACTAAGCTCTTGATTCCTTCTACACCTTGGGTTGGGAGTAGATTGTTTCTGTTAGTGCTTGTGATCGTCAATGTTATTGATCACCTCGATCAACACAATACTTGCGGTATGCCTTGTCAGTCACACCACACCTATTGGGCGCCCTTTGTTGACCTTACTTTTGGAGTGAGCTTTCAACTTCTTCATCTTAGACATAGGACTCCTCTTAGACATTAAGAGTTCCATAGTCTTAAGACACTTCTAGTGATTAGGTGAACACTTAACCTAACCTAGAGACTTAGAAGAGTTAGTCATAGGAAGCAGTTATGCCTTAGGGGTGTTAGGAAAACTTATCTACCCTATAGCAACCAAATCCTTACTTCCTTCTTTCAAATCAACTCCAAATTCAAATCAACTTCAAATCCAAATCAACCTCAAATTCAAATCAATTCCAAATTCAAATCAATTTCAAATCAAATCTTAAATCAATTCCAACTTAATTGATTTTCTCAAATTCAAATCAATTCTAGAATCCAAATCATGAATCAATTCCAAGTAATTGAAATCCATGATCATTTCTAAATCCAAAATCTTTCCAAAGCCATTTTGATTTCATCTTATGGACTTAACCAAATCAAATTTAAATCACATCGAAGTCAAAAGATTTTCTCATAACCCATTTATATTCTCATTTATATTCACAAATATAAATGAAATATAAATTCAAATAACTAAAACCAAATTCAAAACTCAAATCCAAATCTAATCAAAATCTAACCTAAACTCTTTCAAGTCAAATTCTTGAACTTAGCCAAATCAAACTCAAATCAATTCAAACCTTTGGATTTTCTCTCCAAACAATAAATCCTTCAATCAAATACCAAATTCAATCATAAACTTCAATCATCAAATCAAATCAAATCAAACTAAATCAAACCCATGTTCACCCTTTTGAACTTGAAATTGTCAAATGAATCAAAACTCATTTAACTCCAAATCACTTGCAAATGGATTTCTATTTCAATCATAAGTACATATATGAGCTCAATCAAACTTGAATCAAGCCTTGATCAAGTCAATTGACCCACTTAAGCTCACTTGACCCAAAGTGACCTAAAATACCTTTTTGAACCAAATTATAATCCCAAATTGGATTGAACTAAGCCCATCTAAGCCTCACATTTGAGCAACAATCATCATGATGATCAATCACTCAAATTGGGTCAAACCAAGTAAAACCTAGCCTTTGAACAAGTCAACACCTAACCCAAATGAAACCATAGCCAAAATCCACCATAGGCTAAATTGATTGAAACCATTGATCTAAACCAATTCATGATCAATGATTGAACTTGAGTCATCATTTGAGCCAAACCTAGCAAATTGGCCCAAGTTGACCTAAAAGTCAAAATGTGTCAAATCTTGATCTAAGCCAAATTGATTGCAACTAATGGATCAAATTCATTCTAAATCACTTGTTGAACTTGACCAAAGCCTCAATTGGCCAACTAGACCCAACCTAGCCCAATTGACCATGAACCCAACTTAACCTAAAAGGTCATATCAACTTGAAACTTAACCAAATCAAAATTGATGAAACTAAAGCTTGCAAAACATTTCAGATGATCAACCAAGCCTAAATCAATCCATTATAAATCACTTGTTAAACTTGACCCATTTGACCTAAGTGAACTCAAATGAACCAAAACCAAATATAATTCAAATCAAACCAATGAAACCAAATCATTACAAATGATCATTTGAACTTGACCTAACCCATGATTTGACCTAATTTGACCAATTGGTCAACTTGACCTAAGTTGACCCATTTTGTCCTAAATGGGTCAACTTGAGCCAAATCATATCAAATCAACACCAAATTCATTGAAAATTAGCACAACCCATTTTTCAATCATTCCAAATATGCCCAAATCAAAATCAAACCTAAATGACCATTCTACCTTTGGGATAAAGGGTATTGTATGGCCAAATTCACTTGGAATTTAGTCAATTTCTTTTCATGGCCACTTGGCATCCTCGTAGTGGACCTTTTGGACACTAAAGGAGGTGGAGCACATGACCCAACCCAAGGCCAAATTGACCCCTCCAATCAAAATTTTGCACATGGATCACCTCCCACACTAATTTAACACATATGCACCTCCACACACTCCTCACCAAAACTATAGCACATGGCACTCCTAACAGCCAAAATAACCCATTCAATTTCCTCAATTTGATCAAAAAGGCAAGGCAAGCTTCAATCGTCCAATCCAAGTAGGGGAAGATATACACCCCCTCATTTGCACTCAAACCAAGTTCCTTGCATTTAATTGAGCTCAGAGGATCAACGAAAGCTTCTCCAAGTTTTCCCAAGCATTTCTAAGCTCATTCCAATTTTTTCTCAGATTTTTCAAAGCAAATAGGGAGGTGAGGGAGATTTCCACTTGCTCAATTCTCAATCAAACTCAATTACTCTTGCAAGCACCATCAAGGCACCAATTTGAGCTTACAAAGCTTTTCCCAAGTCTCAAAGCCATGGGAAGGGAGTTGATTGAAGCAAGCCATTGAAGCAAGCTTTGGTCAATTTAAAGATCCACTATAAATTGAACCTTGAAACCTTCAACAGGGCTTCATCTTAACTAAACTAAGCTACATCAACCTTTGGAAGCACCAACAAGGTATGCCTCAAAACTGAGCTTAAGTTGAAAAATGCTTGGTCCTTTATGAAGGGAATTGTAATCCCATTGAAATTCAACCATTGGATGATATTCTCCTTGCTTCTAGATGGTGTGGGTTGAATCTCAGCCTTATCCAAGCTCAAGTGAGCTCGGATCAAGTCATGGAGGATGGACAGTCTTCATCTCCCATAGGCAAAAGATGATAAATCATGGACCATCCATCCCACATGTTTTGGATGCATGGTCCTGATTAATCCACATAGATCCATTGATTTAATCCTTAATAACCATGGGGTTGATCCTGACCGTCCGATCCTTGATCAGTTGGCCCAGGGGAAAGCGCGTAGTGCTGTCGGCTGATATAATAGCCAATTTGATAACTTAAATAACCAATCCATTTACATGGAAAGCATACGTGTGAACACGTGGCGATGGGATTAGTTATAATTAGGTTATTTAATTACCTATTAATCATTGAAACTTTATAAATTCATAATTAAATGGAGAAAAATCCCAAAATGCAAACTCAACTTCATTTTAAAGATAATTCAGAGGAAATTCAATAAAATTATTTTTAATTGATTTTGAGAAATTAATTTTCCTTAATTAGGGTTTAATTAAAAAGTTAATATCCTTAATTACTCCCTAATCATTTCATTAATCAGTTCCAAACTTCTCATACATGTTTAAGGGGATGACTTCTACCTCCCTTAATTTGCTTAGAATTTATTAATGAGTTAATTAGGAAATCAATTAATGAATCCCTAATCACCCTCTTAATGTAATTAAGAGTAATTAAGCATGTGAATAGTTGTTTAATCACTTAATTAAGATAATTAAGCATTGTTTAAGTGAAGAGGAGGTTTATGGAATGGGTTTGGGGTACTTTCCCTAAGTTATTCCCTAAACCCCCTTTCTTCCTTAATCCAAACATAATTAAGGATTAATCCACTAATGATCTACTTAATTAATCTAATCAAACTTTCAAAACCAATATGAAATTAATCAATCTCTTTCTGGGTAGATTCTTAGGTGTTCAAAAGCCTAAGGTAAGCTTAAGGAAATCAAACTCACATATGTGGGGAGGTTATGAAAGTACTTAATGAAAACCCTTTAGTTTAATTAATCAATAATTGTGAGTCAATTACATTAGGCCCCTTTCTTTCTTAGGAGCATTGCTGATTTAAATTTCATGGGTTGGCTCATAATTGTTTGAATAATTATGTTAAAGTGGTGTAGGTAAGGGTTAATTAATGAATTAATTCACACCTTAACTAAAACAACATAAAATCAATCTAATTGTTCTAAAAATTAAACTAAATCAATTCACACATGGGGGAAATGGGTTAGGACCAGCAAACACTTTTCACATTTCTTAAATCAAATTCAAAACTAAAATAAAAATCTCTTTAAGAAATGTTGATTCACTTTAAATTATCTTATTTCATAGGATTGTCTTTAGAAATTAATTAGGGTGAATGAAGTTATATGCTTACATCACTTTATTTATTTCCAAGCATGCTAAAATGTTGTATGCAATATGAAATCATGCATTCATATCTTTTGAAAAATCAAAATAAATGAATTGTTTCCTTTATGTAAAATTGCATGTTTTGGCTAAAGTAAGAATATAAGTGGCTATTATCACTATTAAATCAAAAATTATTTTCAAAACTTATGATTCAAAGATTATAAATGAAGGTATGATACTTATAAATAGTTATAAGCTTGCATGTGATTATAGCATAAAAGGTGTTATGTGATTTTCTTCTCTTTTTTTAACATAGGTTTGTATAGGATTTGCAAAGTTTATAGTTCATTTGAAAAGAACATAACACTCACTTAAATCCAGTCCTTTACACTTCTATGTTATGGCTTAAGAAGGATCTTCACATTGCACATGTAAATTAAACAACCAAAAATAAACAAACAAACATATACTTTTTGCATGAGTCTTCATCCATTTGTTTTCTTTTTGTGCATGCACATGTATTTAAAAAAAGTGGTATATTAGTCTAGACATCCTAGGGTTGTGGGTTGTGAGGTTTTAAGTAGCCCTAACAAGGTCTTGTACCTTACTCTTGGTGTAGAAAATAATGGCTCCGTACTCACTTATGTCTTTCATACATGTAAATGTGCATTTGATTAATGGATAAAAGAACCCCTCGCTTATCTACTTAACAAAATCATGCATCATGAAACATCCAAAATTTTCCTAAATAACATTTCTTAGCATTCATCATCAATGTGTGCTAAGGTTTGCATTTGCATGTACAGATATGCTTAGGATCATTTATATGCATGATACACATGTTGGAAAGAAATAAATGGTTGTGTGTTTTGTGATAGTAATTCACTTTATTTAATCCTAAGATGACTTTCTTATTGAATAGGTTTATTTAGAGCAAATCTAAACTTAAGATTAATTAAAACACATAATAAAACATTCACTAAAGGAAAATCATTAAAGAATCTACCATAAAAATTACTAAAGGTAGGGAGGAAAGAGAAGTTCTCTTCTTTTTTCCTCTATTTACAACACTTAGTAATTAAGTGTAGGTTCATTCAAACCAAATCAAATCATCAAATAAAATTAACAAATCAACTAAATCACTTAAATGAAACCACCCTCTAAGTTGAATCCTTCACACTTAAAAAACTTTAACTTTAAATCCTAGCTAACACATGCCACGCAAGCCTTAAATGGCACACACATTAGGCTAAGTCACCATTTCTAGCTCTATATTAGGGCGATGCATGGTTTGATGCCTAATTTATTTTGAGATGTAATATTTTAGTCTAGATGTTAGGGTTTATGTGCGTAGAGTAGATGGTAGGATGATCTTAGTCTAATCATTATTTTCTCTGGGGGATTGTGTTTAAGGGGTATAATAGAAAATATAAAAATTATTTTGATGTGCAGGTTGCTTATACTCTAAGCATAATCCAAATAAGGACAGGTGGACTTGGTTACCCATGTGTGGGGTGCTAAGTCCAATTTATTTATATGCATGTTTGGGATTGTGTGGTATGTTTAGCTAATCTCTGTTTTGTAGGTTTAGTTAGATTTACTTTCCCTTTTTCATGTAATTTTACAATTAATATTTGGAATGAATGTTATGGGGGAATTAGGATGAGTATTGGTCATAAGACTATGTCTTATGCACCATGTGAAGCCTTGGAGCAACCACATCCCAACCAACCAAAAGAAGGAAACAAAGATAAAAGAAAGAAGGAAAGAAAGAAATGAAGAAAAGAAGAAAATAAGGAATTAAGAATGAAGACCTCGATAACATGAATTATTTCTAAATTATAATTAATTCATTTGTAATTCGGGTTGTATAAGGGTAGAGCTTAGCTACCCATATCTTTTTAGGTTTGGGCAGTGGAGCTCGACCATAAAGCCCTCTTATTATTTTGCACTAGCTTTATAAAATTATTTGATGTTTGTTTAGCTTATGCATTAACATGGCATGTTTTTCCCAGTTTCTTCCTTGCTTTGATGAATGGCCTAGATACAATTAGGCTCTTAGAGAAAAATAAATTTCTTATCCAATTAACCAAATCAAAATTAAAAATTAACAACTCATAACCTCACCTAATGCCTAGGTTATAAATCAAGATAAAATATTTAGCAATCCCATAGCTAGATATTTTATGTCTCACATCATGTATAAAAAGCATCTTGCTTCACTCTTGCTTATGGAGGGCTTCCACCTTTGCCAGAGAACTTGGCTTGACCTTTGAGAGCCATGGTGGAAACACACCTCCTTCTTGCTAATTTTGGCCATAACCAATTTTTCATGCATTAGGCATATGAATCCCATAGCCTGTGTCAAATAAATTGTCCAAAAGTGAAAATAAAACTTAACAAAAATTTGTATTAGATTTTAGTCATTAATCATGCCCTACATGATCTAGTCTCTTAGAGAGTGTGTTTAAGGACTTAGTCTCTTTCTAAATAAACAACAGTCTAGCTATCTTGTAAAAGCAAATGACTTTCCTACATATATTTAAAATCGTAGGAGGAGTTACTTGGTGGCCACCCCTAGGCGGTTGTAAGTCCAACGGTCGGGTGGTTTATCCTCTCTTGTGGAGGTAAACCATATATCCATTTTTGCCTTAGATTTAGGTTGTGCTTTGGCCCTTGCCAAAGCTCCGTAGATTTAGGATCTGAGGTTGTTGTTTCCCTTTGCAAGCTACAAGCATAAATCCTCACATCTTAGGCATTTCTACGATCTTGTGCTGTGGAATTATAAGCCCTAGATTTCTAATAAATATTCAACTCAAACACATAATTCCTCTCAAATTTTAAAAATAAAAAGCCTAACTATAGGATAGTTTAGGATGCTCGCTAGGTTTCCTAGCATCGTGTGCATCCCCTACTTATCTCCCTTTGGTTTTGATAATAACTCCCTCCTCTTGATCAATCTCACTTGATCTCCTAAAAATAACCAATTTGTTGATAGTCCTATCTTTGAAAGCTTTGGGAAATAATGATCATTTGCCTTAATCGAGAGTATTCTTAAGGAATCTCATTCCTTAAGATGTACTTAATTATGAGGGCTTGCCTCCATAGGGAACTTAACGAACCTGATTTAAAATAAACCCTACTTTACTTTTCCATGTAATGTAGGGGAAGAATCTCTGGTACATCTGAAGACCCATAGTCCTTAGGAGTCCTCATTAGGTGATTAACTCCATTACAGGATGGTGACTTCTATCTCTCGAGATAGTGCATCATTTCTTAATGTCATACCGATCACCATAATCAGAACATATGCAGATCTACGTGGTGTCCACCAAGTGTGTATTTTGGTCTTCATTTATTTTTTCCAAAAGATAGATGAAGATAAAAATATTTCACCACATGCTCACATGGATTTTCTATTGTTGATTTTTTGGTTTGTCTTTTACTTTATTTCGTTCATTATTATAATAGTTAGGGGGTTTATCTCTCTAGGATTTATTGTAGCTCTTTGAACATTAGCTTATAGATTTACCCTCTAAGGACTTTGTACTTTCTTGGTGCAATAAAATTTCCCTAAATTCCCTAAAAATAAAAATAAAAACACTAAACCCAAAACCCAAAACCCAAAACCCTAAACCCTAAAACCCTAAACCACCCTAAACCCTAAAACCCTAAACCCTAAACCCTAAACCCTAAAACCCTAAACCTTAAACCATTAACCCTAATCCCTAAAATTTACAACCCTAAACCCTAAACCCTAAACCCCAAACCTAAACATTAAACCCTAAAACTTGAACCGTAAACCCCAAACCATAAATCATAGGTTTTAGGGTTTCTTTTCTCTCGATCGGTGCTCTGGCGCTTTCATGTTCCCTTGCATTTTCCTTGGCTTGGCCAATTTTTGATCCTCCTCGATCATAATTTCTAGATTTTTGGTCTCTGTTTGGCCGCTAATGTGAGTGTCTCTTGCTCTTTCCATGGTGGAGGCACCGCTTTCCGTGCAGCCGAGCTCTTTGAACTTAGAGGCATCGGTTAGGGCTTTTGATTTACAAGGTATTATGGATCTGACTCCATCCGTTACTCTGCTTGCTATTAAGTCCTTCAAAGATGCATTATCTGGTAAGAACACTTCCTCCAATGCTTCAGTCAATTTGATTTCAACATCTTTTCATGGAATGCCTGTTGTAATGTGCTCGGATCTTGATGTGGAAAAATTGGTGAAGCCTTTTGAATTCTCTTTAGTTGGTAAATTTTTCTTACATCGCCCAACTCTTGATAACATTCGATCATTTTTCATAGCCTAAAGCTCTCTGGAATTTTCACTATCAGATTGATTGATCTTAGGCATATCCTTATTCAGCTATCTAATGACTTAGATTACTCAAGAGTTTTTGCTCGTCGCTCCTACTTTGTGTATAATTGTTAAATGAAACTTTTGAAATGGTCTCCTATTTTTGATGTCAAAGAGGAATACCCAATTGTTCATTTATGGCTAGCTTTTCCAAACATGAGAATACATTATGGTACCCATCAAGTTCTCTTTGCGGTTGGGGCTCTCTTTGGTCGGCCCCTTCAAATTGATCAGGCCATCACTATGAGATCACGACCATCAGTTGCTCATATTTTAGTTGAGATTGATATTACCACTAATATGAACACTAGTGGTTACTTGAATGGGAACTTTAGGTCGAAACAAAATCTTTAAACTAATTCTGAAGTGCCCATTTGATTAAAGGACAAAATCTAAAAAATGTCAATCCTTTCGTAGTGGAATAAAATCTGAAAAGTATTTTTGAAATTGAACATGAAAATTATGCTATTAATGGTTTCACAACCTCTCCCTCTCCTACCCTTCAGAGTGATACTCAGGCTAACCCAATTCCTCATCTTAATTACACGAAAAGAAAATTATAATTAGAATGTTTTGACAGTAATTACTCTTTCACAAATCACTCTCTCTCAGATGGAGATACTTTGGACATAGATAGAACTTTTCAAACTGTTACTAAGAAAAAAATCCTTTAAAGTTAGAATGTTCACTAATAGCTCCACTAAAACCACTAGATCTTCTCTAACTTCCTATAAATGATTACATCATGTGTTTTCTTCTTCTTATTTTTTGTCCTTCTGTTATCTTTCCTTTTTTCTTCTTATTTATTATGATTAATTTTCTTATTTGGAATATTAGGGGTATTGGGACTCTCGTTGTCCACAACTGTTAGAAACTTTGTTGTACTCATAATATAGGTTGTTATTGAACCATTCACACTCCCTAAGATAACCCAGTTCTTAGAATGCTTGGCTTTCAAAACTTCTTTTATAATATTAGTAATAAAATTTGGTGTTTTTGGAATAATTTAGTCAACATCTCTATCCTTGATGACCTTCATCAATTGGTTAATGTTAATATCTCATTGGGTGAATTTTCTGCTCTTGGTACATTTATTTATCCATCTTATAATAGAACTGGTAGGAGCATCCTTTGGGATAACTTAAGAACCTTTGCCTCCTCTGTCAACAAACTTTGGTTGGTTGGTGGTGATTTCAATACTATTCTCGGTCCCTCGGAAAGAAGGGGAGGTTGCTCTCCTGACATTCATTCTATGGAAGACTTTTCTAATATGATTCTTAATTGTAATCTGATTGATATTGGCTTTTTGGGTTCTGACTACATGTGGCATAATTCTAGACTTTGACAGCGGCTTGATAGGACCCTCTTTAATTCCCTTTGGATCAATCAATGGCCTCTTACTTCGGTTGAACATTTAAGCAGAACTTTATCTGACCATTCTCTGCTTTTGATTTCTATCATAAATCCCTCCACTAGACCATCCTCCCCTACTCCCTTTAGATTTCAAAATATGTGGATCCATCATAGAGAATTCATTAATGTTGTTTCCATTAATTGGCGAGCCCCTATTCATCCTGATAATTCTGGTAAAGGCATGATTCGCATTTGGCTTATGCTAAAAGGCTTAAACAAAATCTAAATTGGTGGAACAAACATCATTTAAAAAATCTATTTGCTAATCTCAAAAATATGGAACAACTTGTTTGCTCTCTTGAAGATGCTATTTTGAATGACTCTAATAAGCTTGATGAATTGACTGCAGCTAAAGATAACTTAATTAATTATCAGAATATGGAGGAAACCTACTAGCGCCAAAAGGCTGCTAGCAAATATATTGTTGATGGTGACAGAAACACAAAGTACTTTCATGCTCATTTTTTAAAAAAGAAAGCCTTAAACTCTATTAAAAAAATCAAAAATGATAACGACACCTGGATTACTGATAATAATGATATTAAAGATTCTATCATACATCATTTTCAAAATTTATTAAACAACAACCCCTCCTTACAAGCCCTCTCCAACACACACTTGATCCCCTCTACGATCTCTAATGATGAAAACCACTTGTTCAGTTTGCGTCCTACAGAAGCTGAGATTGGTAGTATTCTAAATACCACGAATAGTAATTCATTCTGGCCAAGGCTACGACTCAATTCTTTCAACATTCTTTATTTAAGACTTTGTTGATCTTTGTTGCTGATTTTTTTAGGAAACCCTTTACCTAGATATTTTTCTAGCACTTCATTGTTCTCATTCCCAAAATTAATAATCTTGAATCTTGGATTCTGCACCTTCTTTAACTCATCCTTCATCATTCTGATTGCTAATTATTCTTGCCTAAAATTATTTCCAGGTCGGGTATATCGATAACATACTTCTAGCAAGAGATTCATGACATTGGCGTTCCTATCGAGGTGGTAACATCCTTTTGACATCACTAAAGCTTTTGATAACCTCTCTTGAGATTTCCTCTTTCAAATTCTTCATTTGCTTGGGTTCTCTGATTATTTTATCCATCTCATCAAAAATTGCATTACAAATGTTTGGTTTTCTGTTATCATGAATGGTGAATCCCTAGGTTTTTTCCCTTTGAAGCATGGTTTGAGATAAGGGGATCCCCTATCCCCCTCTCTTTTTATTATTGCTGTTGAATATCTATCTAGGAGTCTGAATGAACTTTTTTACAATAATCCTAGGATGTTTTATAGAACTCAAGGTGGTGTTCCTGTCTCTCATCTTAGTTTTGCTAATGACTTCATAATCTTTTGCAATGCCTCAATTCCTCACATTAAAACTATTAAGAATCTTTTAAATAATTTTGGCAATGAAAGTGATCTTTTTCTCAATGAAGGCAAAAGTTGTTGCATTACTTCTTCTAAAATCCTGAGCAATAGGACCAACCAAATCTTGAGAATTACTAATTTTCAACAACAACAACTTCCTATTAAATATCTTTGTGCTCCACTTTTTAAAGGTTAGAAAATATCTCACCTTTTTGATGAGCTAATCCAAAAAATCTCTAATAAAATTTCTCATTTGGGAATTTCATTTACTTTCATTTGGTGGTAGGCTCACTTTGATTAAGAGCACCCTTAACTCCATGCCTTTGTATCTCATTCAAACCATGTGTACTCTACCATTAAATTGGATTGCTCATTAATAAATTTTTTTGGGGATCTAACAATTCCTCTAAAAAAATGTACTGCACCTCTTGGTATAAAACCTGTGGCACTTTTGCTGAAGGTGGTCTTGGATGTTAACCAATCATGGAAACTATCACTGCTTTTTCTTATAAACTTTGGTGGAATTTTAGGAAAAACAATAGTCTATGGGCTAATTTCATGACTAAATCTGCCAGTAAGCACCCTCATCCTATAAAGGAGATTCTCCGGTTTGGAAAAGAGTTTGTTCCGTCAAATGGGATGCTGAATCTTTAATTTTCTAGGGGATTAACTCTGGATCCTCTTTTTTTTTGGCAAGATAACTGGACTGGAGGTGGGTCCATTGACGAATTACTTTCTACTCATTCCACTACTGCTATTAAAGTGAACTCCTTCTGGTAGAATAATATGTGGAACAATAGTAAGCTTACGATTATATTCCTCCTCTCTTTAAATAAGCTTGCTACTATTCCTATCATTCCTACCAATCAAGATCAGATCCTTTTTAAGCTTTCACATAATGGTGATTTCAACTTTAAAAATGTTTGGATTCACATTAAAGAAGCTCATGATTTTTCCTATGTGTTTTCCAAACTTTGGAATAACAATATCCCTACTTTTTATTATATTCTTACTTGGCATATTTTGAAAAACATCATCCCTATTGACTCCTTGTTGTGGGGTAAAGGTTTTCAATTACCTTCAAAATGCCAATGATGTTTTCCACATTGAGAATTTGAACCATGTTTTTTTTGTTACGCCATTGCTTCTAAGCTTTGGATTTGGTATGATGACCTCTTTAACATTGTCATTTTGAATGGCTCCTTAAATTTATACCAACTCCTTGAAGTTTATTTTGACAACACTACTAAAGGTCACATTAAAGCCATAATTGCTATCACTCTTATTTGGTTCATATGGATGGACCAAAATGATGCAAAACATTGTGGTATCCCTATGAACCACATGATGATAATTGCTAGAACTAAAAACAAAATTTGTGACCTATTTAATGTCAAATTAATTAAATACAAACAATTCAAAGGGTGCAAATTTGTGTCCAATAAATTGGGTTTTAACTTGTTATATTAACCCATCTGTAAAGATGACAAGATTATTTATTAGGAAAAATCTCATGCCAACACTATTAAAGTTAACATTGATGGCTCTGTCTCTCCTAAAGGTTCAAGCTGTGGTGGCATTTTCAAAAATCTTAATGGAAAAGTCCTATGTGCTTTTGCATACCACCTTAATCCTTGCTCTGCTCCCTTTGCTGAGCTCATGGCAGTATACAAAGCTCTTGAAATTTGCCTTCAAAAAGGTTGGCTCAATATTTGGATTGAGGTGGATGCCCTTCTGCTGATTGATCTTTTGACTTCCATGAATATGGGCAATACAGAATTGTACTACCTTCTTAAGCAAACTAGAGCTCTCCTTGCCCAACTCTACTTTAAAATCACTCATGTATGGCACGAGGGTAATGCATGTGTTGATTATCTGGCCAATCTAGGTGATAGATTGGATGGTATAAAATTCTTTGATCAACTAACCCTTCCTAAACATTTGTGTGCTTGGTTAAGCTGGACAATACTAGGCTTCCTTATCTTAGAAATTAATCTAATCTATTGGATTGACCCGTTTCAATACCTCTTTTACTGCATGATCATTTTTTATTTACTGTTACTTTGGTCTTGTTATGATAATTAATGTTATTATTTTAATATCAATTGTTTAAGGCTTCCATTATTTTGTTTGTATCCCAACCTTGTTTGGGGTCTTGCTATTTCTACCTCTCCTATGCTCCATAACCTTACCTTCACAACCTGTAAGGAGAGATCTTGCAATATCCTGGCTATAACTTTTTCTCTGCAGATTTGGAATTATTTCTTGAATTCCAATATTCCCTATTCTGTGGGACTAGCTATTGGTCTGATTCTTTGTGTTCCTTTGCTCTTTAATGGTTTATCTTATGTTGGATGCAACACCTATGTTGAAGGTTTGATTATTGGCTGCTGGAATTTTGGACCTTTTGTCCAGCAGGCTGCACTTGGAGTTGGTTTAATGTATTTGTTGTATGTCATTACTAACCCCAGTTTGCATACTTGTAAGGAAAGAATCTGCAATACTCTTGTTATTATTAATGGTTCTTTGCAAGTTTGGAATTGTTTAATGACTTCCTTTTAGTATGATTTCTTTGAGGATGATAGTTCTGCTGCTAGCCTGTTCTCCTTTATCCTAAAGGATTTCATTGATGAGACCCTTTTGAACCCCTATTGTGGCTCCCCATGCTTTTATTGGCTTATCCTATGGTTATAATAATTGTAGTGTTATTTTAATCTATGGCTATTGGATTTTTGGATTCACTGTCCTGCAGGCTAACCTTGTGTTTGTTAGCTATTTGTTGCCTAGTGTTCTTCTGAATGTCTTTGCGATTCTCATCCGGGCTGTTACTAATCATTTTATCTGTTGTTTTTTAACTTTTGGCACTATTAAAATTGTGCAGATCTAGTCTGTTGGTAATTACTGTCCTATTACTCTTCATGCTGCTTCTGGGGGTTTGTTTTATTTTGTTCAGTTGGCCTCCCTTGAGGTTGTGGACTGCATGATGGCTTTTATTTTTCTGCTTTGTTGTTTCTTACCTCTCGTTTCTCTGAATGTTTGTGCTGTTAACATCTGAGATGATGCTGTTTTCACCTGCTATTATTTTTTACTTCCTGGTTCAGCTAGTCTTGTCCAGAACACTTCCTTAACTATCTGGGATTTAACTTATGCATTGTATAATTTGAATGGTTGGTTTTATGGCCAACTTGTTATTTTCTTTCTTGTTTGTTGATGGTCCGATAATTGAGTCTTATTCTACAAGTCCGCTAGGGTTGTTTATCCGTTCAGGTGCTTTTGGTGTTGTCTTCGATTGTCTTTGACAACCTCATTTTCCTATCCGCCAAGAGAGATTTTGCAATTTCTTGTTCAATTTTATTATTTCCTTGCAGGTTTGGACTTCCATAATGGCTTCTCAGTTTGCCTTTACTATGGTTGTGGGTTTAAGCTAGCTGATCCTTTATCTGAAGGTTTTTTGTGATTATACTTTGAACCCTTTTGTGCTATTTTACATGTCTGCTTTTTATTGGAGTTTTATATGGTGGGTGTAATTTTTATTTTATTGCTACCACTGTTGGTTTTTGGATTTCAGGGTCCTTTGTCAAGCAGGTTGTCTTTGTGGTTATTATCTGTTTCCTACCTTTTATTTTTTTTTGACTATTTTTGTTGTTAAAAATTGGGCAACTGCTGATTTCTCCTACTGCTATTTTATCCCACTTGGTTCTATTAAAATTGTGCAGATCCCTATGATTATCCATCTGATTATTTGGATCTTTACATATGCTTTGTTTACTCGAATGGACTCTGGCCGCCTTGTTGGTATTAACTTGGTTGTTTGAATCAATTAATACTCTACATGTCTCGGGTTTTGGTTTGTTTTGTTCAACAAGCCTCTTTTGAAGTTGTTGATTGCTTGGTGGATTTTGCTTTGAACCCCCTTATTGATTTATTATATGCATATCATCTGAATTCATTGGTCTACTTTACTTGCTGCCATTTTCTCCATCCTCTTCGTTAAACTTGTATCTATTGCACTATTTATTCGGATGGGTATTTTATAGGGTTTGTCTTGGTTATTTATTGTCTTGGATATTTGCTGTCTTGGTTTTTTAGGATTCCTATGTTGGCTCCATCTTTATTGGTTGTAGGACTTCAGGGTCCTATGTTCCGCAAGCTGTTTCTGACATTGCTGTTCTGATTATTTTTGGTGATTGGTGTCTGGGCTGCTACCTTCCAGAATCTTGTTTTTATGCTCTATCTATTTGGTTACTAACTACTGCAATGTCTACCCTGATTGAGAGGTTTTATGGCCAACTTGCTATCCCTTGTTGTCTTGCCTGTTGCTATCTTGGGTGTTGCTTTCTTGGCTATTTTTTATCTTGGTTATCTGTTATCTAATTTTTCTGGATTCTAATGTTGACCCTCATTTGAATCCCCTTTTTGATTTATCTTCTGGTGGGTTCCAATGTTGCATTAACTATTTTGTTGTTTGAGTTGGCTTTCAGATTGCCCTTGCTATTTATGTCTGGGCTACTGTTCATCTCCTGATAGTTGTGATCTACATTATTTGCTGTAGTCTCTATTCCCATTTGGGTTCAATAAGGTTTGTGCAACTATCTTCTTGGTATGCACTGTGTATTCTAAATGGGCGGTACTATGGACAACTGTTGTCTTTTGCTGTCTTGCTATCTTGGTTGTTTGTTGATCTGGATTATCCAATTTTTGGTCCTCAATGTCTACCGGAGTCAGCTCGACTGTCTTTATTTGGTGATGTTTTTGGTAGGTTGCAGTCTATTTCCTATGTTGGGTTATGCTGCCTTCCTATATAATTGCTTTTTGCCAACTACTGATATGGATATTAATAAGGGGGTTGTTCACATCTGCATTCATTATTATGATTGGGTTCATTTTCTGGCCTTTACTTCTAGGCTATCCTCCTAGTCTGAAAGATTCATATATATATATATATATCAAATGTTTGGGATGGTGTTATTTATAGGCTCATTGACTTGCTTAGCAGATTTCAAGAGTTACCTCCTCCATTTTCTTGTGGAGGGTTTATATGTCCAATTTCTCTCTTGGATATGACTTTTCATCGTTCGCAAGATGGCTCATTCTCATATGTATAAGTATTCTCATGTCGTGGTGACTATATTGATGATCTTTTCTGCATGGGACCCCTTATCCTTCGCCTTTGCAATTTCCTCTATATTATATATAGTTTTGTTTAGGTTTGCAGGTAATAAAGCCCATAAGACTTTCAACAATTGGTTGCTATCTTCTCACAGGTTTGTTGGCTATGATGGCTGTGATGATTTCACTCCCTTTTTGTTTGGTAGTATCTCTTGTGATGTAACCCTTCTACTGAAGTTTGGATGCTCATATTTGCATTTGCCCCATCTTGGTGTGACTGAGCCTGAGCCTTCTCTATCACAATTCTTTACTATCATTCTCAGATTATGCTGTTTTCATTTACCTTTTTGTTTGTATTACCTTAACTGCTCTAATCTCTTTCTGTTTACATTCTTGTAGTTGCTTCTCTCTTGTCCTCTTGTAGGTTTGCTCCATAGTGTCATGCATTCTCACATCCTGCAGAGCATTGGCCCTAATCTTCCATTGGCTTATTATGTTAATCAATTTGTATCTTTTGATTGCTTTAATGTCTTCTTTTACTTTTGGATGTACTTAGATAGATTTACTCCTTAGCGATTGTAGCTCTTTGAGCATTGTTAGTTTATCCCCTTTAAGGACCTTGTAACCCTCTTTTTGTGGCAATAAAATACCCCCTACATGGGGTTTCGCAAAAAAAAAAAAAAAATCGTAAACCCTAAACCCTAAAATCCTAAAATCATAAAATCCTAAAATCTTAAACCTGAAATAAATAAAACTTAAAAATAAAATAAAAAAAACCTAAACCTAAATAAAATAAAATAAAAATAAAATAAAATAAAAACCTAAACTAAAACCTAAACCTAAAAATAAAAATAAAATAAACCTAAAATAATATAAAATAAAAACTAAATAAAAACGTGAACCTAAAAAATAAACCTAAAAATAAATAAAAAACTAAACCTAAACCCTAAACTAAAAAAAAACTTAAACCAAAAATAAAATTAAAATAGAAAAAATAAGATAAGTCTAAACCAAAACTAAAATAAACTAAACTAAAATAAATAAAACCTAAACATAAACTTTAAATAAACTAAAGCTATACTAAATAAAATAAAATAAACTAAAAATAAACCTAAACTAAAAAATAAAAACTAAAATAAACCAAAAATAAAAACCTAAAACCTAAACCAAAAAAAAATAAAATAAATACCTATCTTAAACCTAATAATAAAAAATAAAACCTAAACCTAACAAAAAAAAATAACTCAACTAAAAAATAAACTAAACATAAACTAAATCAAAAAATAAAAAATAAAATAAAAGCTAAAATAAAATAATAAATAAAAAATTAAAATGAATAAGATAAACATAAATAAAAAATAAAGATATAAATAAATAAACTAAACTAAATACCTAAACCTACCAATTTGCTTTTAAAGAGAAAAAAACTAAACCACTAAATGGACCCTAAACAAGATATAAACTACTTGGGTTTTAAAATTTAAAAACCTAAATTAAAACCTCGGCCTTAGGCTAAAACCCAAGACCCTACTGGGCCACAAAGATAAAATAAAATAAATAAAAAAAAAAAAAACTCTAAACTTAGTCCTAGGCCTAAGACCATGGGCTCAACTCAAAACCCTAGGCCCTACCTGGGCCCAACAGGCTAAAACTCCAGGCCACAGCCTAAACAGAGCTGAACTACCCAGGCCCAAACCATGACCCTTGACCCATGACCCTAGGCCCTAGGCCATGACTTGACCTTAACCCACTGAGCTAAACATCTAAAAAGATAAAATAAAGTAAAACTGACTAAGATAGGCTAAGGTAAAATATCTTAGATAAATAAACTAAACTAAATAAGATAAAAAGCATAATTAAAGTAAAGATGTAAAATAATTAAAATAGTGATTAAATGATCATCTCTGGGGTTTGCTTGCAAAAACCTAGGCCAGATCCTGAGCCCTGGGCTTTAGGCCCTGGGCTAAATCTGAGCCAAAACAGACTGAGCTAAGGCACGGATCTTAAAGACCTAATCACTGAGGCCAGTTCCTGAGCTGGGCCCTCTTAGGCCTAGGCCCTGAGCCTGACCCCAAGGCCCAAGACTAGGCCACCACCAGGCACTGTGCATAGGCTCTGGACCCTGGCCAGACCAGGAGATCCTGGAATCCCACAGGCCCCATGACCAGGCCACTAAAAGGCCTGATGGCCAAATGCTAGGCCTAGGAGCCTAGGCCCTGGGCCCTGGCACTGCCTAGGCCACACCTGGGCCTAGGCCACTGAGCCTAGGCCCTAAACCATGATCAGTAAAAACCAAAATAAAATAAAAATAACTCATAAAAAATGGACCTAAAAAAAATAAGATAATTAAAATAAACTAAATAAATACCTAAAAAATAAACTAAACTAAATAAAATAAAATAAAATAAACTAAAGATAAATAAAAGTAAGCTATGTAAACTAAATGACTAAACATGTTGGTTTGCTTAATTTTTTGTAAAAGATCTTAAACCATTCTAACCTCTAAACCACACCACCCTAAACCTACTAAACCTAAACCTAAACCACAAAACCAAACCTGAAACCACAACCCAATCCCTAATCCTAAAACCACCAACCCTAAAAGCATAAACCCCAAAGCAAAACTAAACCTAAACCTAAACCCTAAACCTAAAGTAATTAAATAAATTTTAAAAAATAAACCTAAACCCTAAAACCTAATAAACCTAAACCTAAACCTAAATCCTAGGAATGGGTAGAGCATTGATGGCAAGAAGATCAACACCAACCAGGCTCAGTCGAGATCTGGTGGTGGAGGTGAAGGCGGAGGCAACGATTAACATAGTGGCGGTGGGGGATCTGGAGTTGCTAGTGGTTATGGATGTGGTGCTTGGAATAGTGGTGGTTATGGAGGCGGGAGGAGCGATGGAGTTTACAGCCATGGTGGTGACGGAGGGAGAAATTGGGGATATGATGGTGGATCAAGCTACTCGAGAGGCTGGGGTGATTCTGATGAGAGTTGGAGAAACTGAAGAATGGTCGATCCAATCTGCTCCTTATGTAACTATGTCTTTACAGTAGAGACGGTTCTAGTTATCGAGGGTTTTTTATTTTCTCTATGAGTGCTCATGTTTTATCTATGTAGTCATTTATGTCTTAGAAATCTTGGTGTGTTAATTGGTTGATAAAATAAAAAAGAAGTCATGTATAATCTGAATTTGTTCTCTATTAAAAAAAAAAAAACTAAAATCCTTAAACCCTAAACTAAAGCCTGAACCCTATACCTAAAACCTAAACCCTGAACCCTAAACGCTAAACCCTAAAAATCCTAAACCATAAACCCTAAATCCTAAAACCCTAAAACCTAAACCTTAAACCCTAAAACCTAAGGCCTAAACCCAAAACCCAAAACCCTAAACCCTAAACCCCAAACCCCAAGCCCTAAACCCTAAACCCTTAACCCAAAACCCTAAACCATAAAAAGCTAAAAACCTAAACTTGAACAAATAAAACCAAAAAATAAAATAAAAAAATAAATACTTTAATCAAAAGAAAATAAAAAAATAAAACAAAATAAAAACCTAAACTAAAACCTAAACCTAAACCTAAACCTAAGCATAAAAATAAAATAAAATACAAAATAAAAAATAAAAACAAAACTAAAATAAAATAAATAAAAACCTAAACTAAAATAAAAAATGAGAAACATAAATAAAATAAAATAAAACCTAAAATAAAAATAAAATAAACCTAAAATAAAATAAAATAAAAACTAAATGAAACCTAAACCAAAAAATAAATAAAAAATAAAACCTAAACCTTAAACTAAAAATAAAACCTAAACCTAAAATAAAAATAAAATAATCCTAAACCTAAACTAAAATAAATAAAACAAAACCTAAACCTAAAATGAACTAAACCTAAACCTAAACCTAAAAAGTCCTAAACCTAAACTAAAAAATAAAACTTGAAAATAAACCTAAAATAAAATCTTAAACCTAAACTAAATAAAAAGCTAAACCTAAACCTAATAAATAATAAACCTAAACATAAAATAAAATAAAATAAAACTAAACTAAAATAAACCTAAACCTAAACCTATTAAAATATAAAACTTAAACTAAATAAATAGATAAACTAAATACAAATAAAATAAACATATGTAAATATAAAATCAAAATAAATAAAACCTAAACCTGCTTTTAATTTACAACTCTCTAAGCTAAAAAACTCTACTCACCTCTAACCTACCCACATTTAAAATCCTCTCTAACCAGACACTAAATCCCACAACCCATACTTTAAACACACTCTCTACCCAACCTACCAACCATGAACCCAGGCCTAAACCCAAACATAAACCTAAACCTAAACTAAATAAAACCTATAAATAAAATAAATAAAACCTAAAACTAAATAAAATTAAAACCTAAACCTAAACCAAAACCTAAATCAAAAACTAAACATAAAAATAAAATAAAATAAAAAATTAAAAATAAACTAAAATAAAATAAATAAAAACCTAAACTAAACTAAAAAAAATAAAATAAACCTAAAAATAAAAAACCTAAACAAAATAAATACTAAAGATAAAATAAACCTAAAATAAACCTAAAATAAAATAAAATAAAAACTAAATAAAAACCTAAACCTAAAAAATTAACCTAACAATAAAACTTAAGATAAAAAAAAAGAAAACCTAAACTAAACAAAAAAAAACCTAAACCTAAAATAAACAAAATAAAATAAACCTAAACCTAAACTAAAATAAATTAAACTAAAATAAATAAAACCTAAACCTAAAATAAAAATAAACCTAAACCCTAAACTAAATAAAATAAAATAAACTAAAGAAAAATTAAACCTAAACTAAAAAAAAACTTTAAAATAAACCTAAAATAAAACGTAAACCTAAAAAATAATAAAATAAAAAAACCTAAACCTAAGCCTAAAATAGATAAACCTAAAAATAAAATAAAAAAATAAAACTAAACTAAAAATAAGCATAAACCTAAACCTAAACCTAAAATACTAAAATAAAAACAAAATAAACTTAAAATAAATAAAAACTAAAATAAAAAAAATAAAGATAAATAAAACAAAATAAAATAAACTATAATAAATAAAAAAATACTAAAACCTAAATCTATTGGTTTGCTTAATTAAAACTAAACCTTACCCAAAACCCTAAACCCAACTAAGCTAAACCACACCCTCCTTACCTGACCCCAAACCCTACCCTACCAAACCCTAAAGCCTCAAATCCACAAACCTAAAATCTAAACACTAAAAACCCACAAAACCTAAACCCTAAACCCTAACCACAACCCTAAACCCAAATCTAAAACCCACAAACCACAACCCTAACCCTAAGCTCTAAACACTAAAAGCATAAACCCTAAATCCCTGAACCCTAAACCTTAAACACTAAGCCCTAAACCCTAAACACTAAACCCGAACTATAAACCCCAAACACTAAATCAAAAAGTAAAGTAACTAAATAAATTAAAAAATAAACCTAAACTCCAAGAATGGGTAGAACCTTAATGGCAGGAACATCACCATCAACCAGTCTAAGTCTAGATCTAGCGGTTAAGGCTAGGGCAGAGGCGACGGTTATCATAGTGGTGGTGGGGAATATGGTGGTGCTAGTGGATATGGAGGTGGTGGTCGGAGTAGTGGTGGTTATGGAGGTAGGATGAGCGATGGAGTTTACAACCATGGTGGTGGCGGAGGGAGAGATCAGGGATATGATGATGGATCCCACTACTTGAGAGGCCATGGTGGTTGATGAAGAAAGCTGAAGAAGCAGATCCAATATCTTTATGGAGCGTTAGGGTTTTGATTTTATCTATGCGTGCTCATTTTTTATCTATCTCATCACTTATGTCTTAGAAAACTTGGCGTGTTACTTGGTTGATGAAATCAAAAATAAGAAATGTTGAATCTAAATTTGTTCTCTATTAAAAAAACCAAAACCTAAACTAAAACCTAGACCTAAAACTTAAACCCTAAACCCTAACCCAAAATAAAATAAACCCAAACCCAAACAAAAACCTTAAACCACAAACCTTGAATCCTAAACACTAAACCCTCAACTGACCCTAAACCCTAAACCTAAACCTAAACCTAATCCTAAAAAGAAAATAAAATAAAAAATTAAAAGTAAAATAAAATAAAATAAATAAAAACCAAAACTAAACTAAAAAATAAAAAGCCAAAACAAAATAAAAATTAAACCTAAAATAATAATAAAATAAACCAAAAAAAAATAAAATAAAAACTAAATAAAAAATAAAACCAAGAAAATAATGCTAAAAATAAAAATTAAAAATAAATTGAAAAAAACTAAAACCTAAAAAAAACCTAAACCTAAAAGAAAAATAAACCTAAATCAAAACTAAAATAAACTAAACTTAAGTAAATAAATGTAATAAAATAACCCTAAACCTAAACCTAAACCCTAAAATATATGAAATTAAAATAAACCTAAACCTAACTAAAAAATAAAACTTAAAAATAAACCTAAACTAAAAATCTAAAACCTAAACCTAAAAAAAATAAAATAAAAAGTTGAAGTTAAACTTCAAAATAAAAAATAAAAAAAATAAAACTAAAGTAAAAAATAAACCTAAACCTAAACCTAAAAATAAAATAAAATAAAAAACCTAAACTAAAATAAATAAACCTAAAATAAATAAAATAAACTAAACAAAAATAAAAATAAACCTAAATAAAACTAAAAATAAAATAAATTAAAATAAATAAAAAATAAACTAAATAAATCTAAACCTATGAATTTACTTAATTTAAAAATAATAATTAAAAACACTTAATGCTAATCCTTAAACCATAAACCTTAAAACTAACCCTAAACCCTAAACCTACAACCCTAAACCCTAAACAAAATCCTCAAAACTCAACCCAAACCCTAAAACCTGCATCTTAAACCTTGGACCCTAAACCCCAAACCACAAACCACTCCTATACTGACCCTAAAACTTAAAAGCTAAACCACATAATGAACACTAAAAAAAACTCTAAATAAATAAAATAAAATAAAATAAAACCTAAACCTAAAGGAAAAAAAACATAATAATAAACTAAATAAAGAAATAAAATCTACTAAAATACATAAAAATAAAAATAAAAACTAGATAAAACTAAATGAAATAAAATAATTAACCTAAAATAAAATAAAATAAAATAATAAACACCTAAACTTAAAATAAAACTAATAATAAACCTAAAATAAATAAAATAAAACCTAAATTATAAACTAAAAAAAATAAAAATAAAGATAAAAAAAAACTTAAACCTAATCTAAAATAAACTAAACTAAAATATATAAAACCTTAACCTAAACCTAAAATAAACTAAACCTAAACCCTAAACTAAATATAATTAAATAAACTAGAAATAAACATAAACTAAAAAAATAATACTTAAAATAAAATAAAACCTAAATCCTAAACCTTAAAAATAAAATAAAAGTAAACATAAACCTAAAAAATTAAAATAACCTAAACCTTGAAATACATAAAAAAATAAAACTAAACTAAAATGTCAATAAACTTAACTCTAAAAAATAAACTAAAATAAAACCTAAACTAAAATAAAAAATAAATAAACTAAACCAAATAAAAAATTCAAAATAAACCTAAATAAAATTAAAGTAAAATAAACTAAAATAAAATAAACTAAATAAACTAAAATGGGTTCACTTAATTAAAATAAAAAAAAACTTAACCCTAAACCTTAAACCCAAATCCAGACCCAAAACCCTAAACTAACCTAAACCCTAAACCTACAACAAACCCTAAACCCTAAACCTAAACCCTAAACCTAAACTAACCTTAAACTCGTAAATCCTAAACCTAAACCCTAAAACCTAAATCTTAAAGCTAAACTCAACCTAACCAGCCTCAAACTCAATAACTAAACCAAAACTTCCTCTGCGCTCCTCTTTGGCGATTTTGCATTCCCCTCGGTGGATTGGCCGTTCTTGGGTAATTGGCCGCTTCTCTGTGCTTCTCTCGGCTGAGCAATGGCATATGTGACGTCCTTGGATTAGAGCAATGGCGGAGGCTCTGGTCTCTGCACGGCTCCTCTCGATGCAGCATTGCTCTCTCACTCTAGTTTTGGATTGATTACTATTAATGTACCTATTATTAAATCATTCAAAGATTCTTTATCTGGTAAGATCCCTAGCTCAAATGCTTCGGTTAATCTCATTTTGACATCTTATCATGGATTGTAAAGAATGTTGGTCGAGGATGTTGAGAAACTTGCTAAGCCCTTGAGTTCGCTTTGGTGGGTAAATTCTCCCTTAGATGCGACTCTTGATAATATTTGCTCTTTCTTTCATAGTTTAAAATTATCGGCTTTCTCTGATCGATCCCCGTCACATTCTTATTCAACTCTCAAATGATTTAGATTATTTTTGGGTTTTTGCTCGTCGTTCTTACTTTGTGCATAATTGTCAAATGCGGTTATTGAAATGGTGCCTCTTTGATGTCAAGAGAATCTCCCAGTCCCTCTTTGGCTTGCTTTTCTAACATGGAATACATTATGTCACTCATCAAGTTTTGTTTCGTTGTTGGCCCTTTTGGTAGGCCTCTCCAAATAGACCAAGCAACGCCACTAGATCTAAAATCTGGCCAAAATTCTCATTGAGATAGACATCATAAAAAAAATATCCCAATGAGGTTTGGATTGGCTCAGAAAATTTGGATATAGTCAAAGTCAATTTCAAAATTTTCTGTCTTTTGCACTCTTTGCAGATTCATGGGCATGATCACTCAGAATGCTTTGTGCTTCATCCTAATCTCAAAAAAATTTACCAGAATATGAATACCATTAATAGGCGGGAAAACCAATACTCATATGTGCCTAAAGATACTCAAAAGAACCTCTCCTCCCTACACCTCCCTTCTCTAGTGGAAACACTCGACCTTGGTACTAAAATAGCCATTGAGGTGTGACAATACCAATGGCAATTTACCTAACCTCACCACTTGTTAATGGTTTCCCACGATAGCTCTTTGCATCATTTAAATCCTACTAAAAATCTGAATGGTAGCCTTATATTGGACACCCAATTAAACAATTTGAATGGGAATCATATAATGGACCAAAACAATGATGACCCTATGGCTTTAGAACATATTGAGAAAGATATTTGTATTACGAATGGTGCCAAAACTTCCCCATCTATTTCCTTGGTGATAATCAATTGAACCCAATTTCTCACTCTATTCGATAAGAAGGTGAAATCCCTCTTCTAAAACATTGATAGATTCTTCTACTATTAGAACCCAAAATCAATCCCTTTCGATGGAGATAATTTGGATTTTGATAGACCCTTTCAAATTGTTAAAACAAAAATCCTACAAAGCAAAATTTTCTAATAATAACTTCACTAGAACGCTCTTCTTTCACCCCCACACAAGTATTGTGTCATCATCTCTCCTCTCTTTCCTTTCTTTTCCTTTTCCCTTTTGGTTGTCCCCTTATGATTAATTTTCTTATTTGAAATATCCGGGGTTGTGGGTCTTTTCTCATGTGTTAGGAGTCTTTATTGTGTTCATAATATCAAGTTACTTGTTCTTATTGAACCTTTCATTAATTCTTCTAAGATTGCTTTTGTCGCTAGATCCCTTGGTTTTCATAATTTCTTCTTCAATCTTAATAATAAAATTTGGTGTTTTTGGCATAACTCCATCAGCATTTCCATCATTGATGATCTTGACCAATTGGTTAATGTCAAAATCTCTTTAGGTGACTTATCGACTTTTGGCTCTTTTATCTATGCTTCTTGTAAAGGTAGGAACATCCTTTGGAATCACTTACACCTTCCTTCCTCTTCTTCCCTTGGTGGTGGAGGTGATTTCAATACTATCATAGCTAGTTCAAAAGAAGGGGAGGATGTTCTCTAACCTTCATTCCGAGGACTTCTCAAATATGATCCTTGATTGCAATGTTCGACATTGGTTTCACTGGGTCTAACTTCATGTGGCACAACTCTAGACTTTGGCAACATCTTGATAGGACCCTCTTTAATTCTCTTTGGATCAACTAGTGGCCTACTACCATTGTGGAGCATTTGAGCAGAACTTTGTCTGACCATGCTCCTCTTTTGATTTCCTTCAAAATCCCCCAACGTCTACTCTCTCTCCTTTGATTTCAAAATATGTGGACCCAACATAGTGACTTCACCAATGTCGCTCTCACTTGGATATATTTTCTGGATAATTCTTAAAGGTATGACTCGTCTTTGTCTTAAGCTCAAAAGACTTAAACAAAATCTCAATTGGTGGAACAAACACATTTTTAAAAGCCTTTTCATAAATCTTAAATCTATGGAACAAGAGGTTTGTTCTCTTGAAGAAAGTCTCAACTAATCCCAGTAAACTTGAGGAGTTGAACATTGCCAAGAATAACTTGGTTAATTATCAAAATATGGAAGGAACCTATTGGCGTCAAAAAGTCGTAAACAAACATATTACTGATGGTGACAGAAAAACCAGGTATTTTCATGCCATTTGTAATAAACAGAAAGCCTTAAACTCGATTAAGAAAATTAAGAACTTTAATGGTGAATGGATAACCGATAACAATGATATTAAGGATTCTATCATACATCATTTCCAAACTTTATTAAATTCTAATCCATTCTTTGGGAACTTTATCAAACACCCATCTTATCCCTTCTATGATTAAGTGAGGATAATCATTTACTCACTATGTGTCCTTCTGAAGAGGAGATTAGTAATACTCTTAAGAACATGAACACTGACTCTATTGCTGGCCCTGATGGCTATACGACCCACTTCTTTCAACATTATTGGCCATTTATTAAAACTGACTTAGTTGATGCTGTTATTGATTTCTTTGATGGCAATCCTATTCCCAAATACTTTTCAAGCACTTCTATTATCCTTATTTCCAAAACTAAAAATCCTAAATCTTGGGGCGATTTTAGATCGATTAGTCTTTGCACCTTTTTTCAAAAACTCATTGCTAAATTAATAAATAATAGGCTTAGCCCTTTGCTTCCTAAAATCATCTCCCCAAATCAAACTGGTTTTGTTAAACACAGAGCAATATCAGATAATATTCTTTTTGCTCAAGAGCTAGTTCATGACATTGATGTCCCTTCTAGAGGAGGCAACATCTTATTCAAACTGGACATCGCTAAAGCCTTTGATAATCTCTCATGAGATTTTCTCTTTCAAATCCTGAATTTGTTTGGTTTTTCGATAGTTTTATCCAGTTATAAAAGGTGTATCATGAATGTCGGTTTTCGGTTATCATGAATGGTGAGTCCATAGGTTTCTTTCTTTCTAGCCATGGTTTGAGGCAAGGTGACCCACTATCACCTTCTCTTTTATCATCGCTATTGAATACACGTCAAGGAGCTTAACTTTTCTTGCTAATAATCCTAATATGTCTTTTAAAACTCATGGAGGTTTCCCTATTTCTCATCTTAGCTTTGCGGATGATTTCATTATCTTCGCAATGGCTCCCTTCAACATGTTAAAACCATTAAGAACCTCTAAATGATTTTGGTAAAGTTAGTGGTCTTTTTCTTAATGAAGGAAAATGCAATTTTATTCCTTCAACTAAGATTCCTCCTAATAGACTTAACCAAATATCCAGAATTACTAATTTTAAGCAAAATCAACTCCCTCTTAATTACCTTGGGGCTCTGCTTTTTAAAGGCCAAAAAAGATCACACCTTTTTGATGATCTAATTCAGAAAATTTCTAACAAAATTTTGGTTTGGGAATTTCATTTACTCTCTTTCGGTGGTAGGCTTACCTTGATCAAGAGCACTCTAAATTCCATGCCTATATACCTTCTTCAAACCATTGTGCCTACCAACTCTACCATCAATAGAATTGAGCGTCTCTTAAACAAATTTTTTGGGAACCAATACCTCCTCTAAAAGAATGCATTCATCTTGGTCTAAAGTTGTGGTACTCTTGAAGAGGGAGGTGCAGGATGTAAATCCATTAAAGAAGTTATCAATGCCTTCTCCTACAAACTTTGGTGGAATTTTAGGAGCAAAAATAGTCTTTGGGTGAATTTCATGACTTCTAAATATTGCCACGGTAAACATCCTCTCATTTGTCCCTTTAAATCGGGTGATTCTCCGTGGAGAAAACTTTCTGTCACAAATGGGATGCGAATCCTTAATTTTTTTGGGGCATAAACTCGCAATTCCTTCTTTTGGCAAGACAACTGGAGTGGTTGTGGATCCATTGATGACTTACTCTACACTCACTCCGCTATTAGAGTTAATTCATTCGGAAAATCACAAGTGGAACACTAGTAAGATTACTGATTCTATTCCTTCCACTTTCTTAAATGTGATTACTAATATTCCTATCACTCCTAACAATCATGATCAGATTATCTTTAAGCTATCTCATAATGGGGATTTCAACCTTAAAAATGTGTGGCTTCACACTAAAGACACTCAGGATTCTTCTATTGTGTTCTCCAAAATTTGGAATAACAATATCCCCTCTTCTTACTCTGTTCTAACTTGGCATATCCTAAAAAACTTTATTCCTGTTGACTCTTTGTTGTGGGGTAAAGGGTTTTATTTACACTCTAAATGTTAATGTTGTTTTCATATTGAGAATGTTAACCATGTTTTTGTTAATGGGGCTATTGCCTCTAAAATTTGGATTCGGTATGACGATCTATTCAACACTGTCAATTTTAATTGTTCTTTTACTTTATATCAACTTCTTGAAGTTTACTTTGACAATGCAATTAAAGGTCATATTAAAATCATAATTGCCATTACTCTTATTTGGTTCATATGGATGGACCGAAATGAATCTAAACATCATGGGATTGTATGAATCACATGATGATTCTAGAACTAAAACAAAATTTGTGACTTATTTAAAGCCAATTTAATTCATCACATACATTTTAAAGGTAAATCCTGTAATATGGGCCTCAACCTTCCGCCGACCTTACTATCGAAATGATAGAATGGTTTTGGAAAAACCTCTTGATCATATTATTAAAATTAATCTTGATGGCTCTCTCATAATGGCTCTAGTTGTGGAGGCATTTTCAGATTCTAAGGGTATAGTCCTATGTGCATTTGCTTATCCCCTTATTTCCTCCCTTATCTTGAGCTTATGGCAGTCCACAAAGCTCTAGAAATTTGTCTTCAAAATGGCTGGCTCAATATTTGGATAGAGGTGGATGCTCTTCTAGTGATTGACCTTTTGACTTCTACTAATATGAGCAATGCTTGTTTGTACTACCTCCTCAAGCAAACTAGGGATCTTCTCTCTCAACTGAATTTTACCATCACTCATGTTTGGCGTGAAGGTAATGCCTGTGCTGATTACCTTGCAAATCTAGGTGCGAGATTAGACAATATCATCTTCTTTGATCAATTTACATTACCCAAATACTTGTGTGGTCTGGTTAACTTGGACAATTCTGGGCTTCTTTACATCGGAATCTAATTCTCCTCTTCGCCTCCCTTTTTTCTAGTTTGCTATTTTTTTGTGTTCTTTATGGATACTCCTCCTAGATATCATTGCTGTCTTGTGCTCTTTGCCATGACTTGTTGCCTTTACCCCTTCTCCTTTAGTTGGAAGAATTCTATTTTTGGCATTTACAATATTATGGGGCAGATGTTGAACTATATGCACATCAATATCTTGAATTGGAACCCAGTTGAGCCTTGTGTTACCTGTTATTGGTTTTATAACTACAATCCCACTTGGGACTTTAATTTCATTGATACATTCATTTCTAAACTGAATTAACCCATTGGAGGAAGTTATCTATTTTGATGGGCTTAGATTTTAGTACTAACTTCTTTAACCGCTTTTTTCTCTCGACAATATGGTTTAGCATACTACCTATGTTGCTTCTAGCAACGGATTAGTGTGCATTATGGTTGCAATTTTACTTTGATGATTATAATATTTCTTTAGCTGATGCTTACATTCCTTGGGACTCTTTCCTCCTTAAAGGCCTAATTCATAAAGGTTTCAACACTTATGCCGAAAGGATTTTGGTCAGTTGGGCTTCAGACTTCTCAGACAAACCGTCTCCTTGCTTATATAATGCCTAACCTCGATGCTTTCCGCAAGGGAAGAAATTGTAATACTGGTCTCTTTTAATGGTTATTTTGGTCCAAATCCTTGTACTAGAATGGATTGGGTTACTTTTTTGGGTTTTGAGGTTTGCCATGGTTGTTTGTTGATTTGTTTGTTGATTTGGTTTTTAATCCCTTTGGGTCTAAATTTTTCTACCGCTTCTTCTCCCGCTTTTCCTCCCGCTATTTTTTTGCCATCTTGCCGCATCGCCTTTAGCAAGTTCTAGTTTTGGACCTTTATTATCTTAAAATTCCTAGGGCCTCATGCTCTGAAAGCTATTTCTGATATTGCTGTCCTGATAGTGATGGTTTTTGGTGATTTCTGTCTAAGTTGCTGCCTTCAGGATAATTGCTTTTATGCTCTATTTATTTGGTTATCTACTATTGCCATGTCTACTCTGATTGAGGAGTTTTATGGCCAATTTGCTGTCTTTTTCTGTCTTGGATGTTGCTATCTTAACTATTGCTGTTTCCTGGATTCTAATGTTGATACTCATTTCAATCCACTTGTTGATTTTTCTTATGATGGTTTCAATGTTGCATTAGTTTTGTCATTGGGCTTTCTCAATGCCCGTCTGCTTATGTCCTGCGATGTTCTCCTACTTTTCTCGATCTGCTTTACCTACTATTGTCTCTATTCCTATCTCAGTTCTGATAGGTTTGTGCAGTCTTATGCATTGTCTAATCAGAAAGAGTGGTATTATGGATAGTTTATTTCCTTCCTGTCTTGGATGTTGCTACCTTTTACTGTCTTGTTCTCTGGGTTGTTTGTTGAGCTGGATTATCTGAATTTTATCCCTGAATGCTGCTATTGGAGCTGTTGCTTTAACTGGCCTTACTGGGTGCTATTTTTTGTTGGTTGCAGTCCTTCCCTGTGTCGTATTATGTTCTCTTCCTTTACTATTGTCTCTCTCCAGGACATTAAAAAGGGGGTTGTTTCCTGGGTTGTTTTCCACCTTGAAAGTTTCATTTATATACCATATGATTGGGCTGGTGTTAATTATAGGCTGATTAGTAGGATTTCTGCTAGTTGTCTCCTCTATAATTTTCTTGTGGAGGGATTATATTCTGGTTTGCTTTCTTTCTTGGATATGGCTTTTCATGAGGTTCTGGCTAAGATGGCTTACTCTCTTATATTTATGTATTCTCATGTCAGGATGACTATATTGATGATAATTTTCTTGAATGAGATTCCTTATCCCTCAGCTCATTACAATTTCCTATATATTCTAGACAAGATTTTGCTTAGGTTTGCAAGTAATAAAGCTCACAAGACTATCAACAACTGGGTGATACCTTCTCACAAGTTTGTTGGCTATGATGGCTGTGATGATCTCACTCCTTTTTGGTTAGGTAGTAGTTCATGTGATGTAACCCTTCTGCTGAAGTTTGGATGCTCATACTTGCATCTGTCCTAACATGGTGTGATTGAGCCTGAGCCTTCTCTATCACAAATCCTTACTACCATTCTCATATTATATTGTTTTCTTTTATCCTTTTGTCTGTACTACCTTAACCGTTTTAATCTCTCTCTCATTATAACTTTGCAGGTGATTCTCTCTTCTTCTTTTGCAAGTCTGCTCCATATTATCATGCATTCCCACATCCCCTAGAGCATTGGCTTTAATCTTACTTTAGCTTATAATGTTAATCATCTTGTATCTTTTGATTATTTTAATGCTTTTCCTTTGGATGTACTTAGATAGGGATTTACTCTAGTGATCAGAGCTCTTTGAGCGATTTTGAGTTTATCCCCTTTAAGGACCTTGTACCCCTTTTTTTGCGGCAGTAAAATACCCCTACATGGGGTTTCCCTAAAAAAAAAACCCTAAACCCTAAACCCTCAAAACCCTAAACCCTAAACCCTAAACCCTAAACCCTAACCCTAAACCCTAAACCCTAAACTCTAAATCCCTAAACTTTAAAACCCTAAACCCAAAACCCAAACCCAAATCATAAACCCTAAACCCTAAACCCTAAACCCTAAAACTTGAAAACCTAAACCTAAACTAAATAAAACATAATAATAAAATAAATAAAAAAACCTAAACCTAAATAAAATAAATAAAATCAAAGAAAATAAAAATATAAACTAAAACTTAAAACTAAACCAAAAATTAAAATAAAATAAAAATAAAAATAAAATAAAATAAATAAAAACCTAAACTTAACAAAAAAATAAAATAAACTTAAGATTAAAAAACCTAAATAAAATAAAAACTAAAAATAAAATAAAAATAAAATGGACCTAAAATAGAATAAAATAAAAACTTAATAAAAACCTAAACCTAAAAATTAACAAAAAATAAAACCTGAAAATAAATAAAAAAACATAAACCCTAAACTAAAAAAAAACTTAAACCTAAAATAGAAATAAAATAAACCTAAACCTAGACTAAAATAAATAAAACCTAAACCTAAACATAAATTAAATAGAATAAGATAAATAAAAAATAAACATAAACCTAAATAAAAATATAAAACCTAAAAATAAACCTAAAATAAAAACCTAAAACCTAAACCTAAAGAAATAAAATAAAAACCTAAACCTAAAAAATAAAATAAAAATAAAACTAAAAAAAAAATCTAAACTTAAAAAATAAACTAAAATAAATAAACCTAAAATAAATAAACTAAACTAATTAAAAATAAAAAATAAACCTAAATAAAAATAAAAAATAAAATAAAGTCAAATAAATAAAAAATAAACTAAATAAAAACCTAATTTATAAAAAATAAAAACCCAAATAAAACCCCATAAACACTAAAACTTAAACCTTAAAACCTAAAACTAACTCTAAACCCTTAGAATGGGCAGAACCTTGATGGTAAGAACATCACCATTAACTAGGCTCTATCTAGATCAATGGAAAGCCGAAGGCAGAAGTGGTGGTTATCGCAATGGTGGTGGGGGATCTAGAGGTGATGGTGGATATGGAGGTGGTGGTTAGAGTAGTGGTGGTTTTGAAGGCGAGAAGAGCGATAGAGATTACAACCATGGTGGTGGCGGAGGGAGAGATCAGGGATATGATGGCAGATCCCACTACTTGAGAGGTGATTTGGTTTTGATGGGAATTGGAGAAACTGAAGAACGACTGATCTGATCTACTTCTTATCGAACTGTGTCTTTATAGTATAGATGGTTCTACTTATCTAGGGTTTTTCATTTGCTCTATGGGTGCTCATTTTTTATCGAGTTATTGGCTTAATGAGCTTCATGTTCAATCCGATCAATTTTGATGATAACAAATGAATTCTTGGATGTTCTAATATATATTTTATGTGTTTCAAATATATTAATTGCTAATTACATATCCAATACATCTCATAATATGTTTGAGAAAATTGCAAGAATAGAAGAATTAAAGGTAGATCAAAATGGATAATGTGAAGCTCAAGATACAATATTTTAGGTTATATGCATTTATAACTATCTTAGAAATTCATATGAGTTCATTGGCATGAATCAATTTGCTCACAACTTAACATATTATTTTTATTTATTTTAAATAATAATAATGAGGTTAATTTATATAAATCTATATCTAATTAACATTCAATTATATGTTTCATACATAGCATTTGAATTATCAAAATAATAAATGATAATAAATTATGATTATTAAGTGCATTTAATTTATATACTTAATATAATTAAATATTTTAACTTAATTTTAAGGTTATACAATTACTAACCTACGTATGATTATATATAAATTATATCATAATATTTAAATGTCATATTTCAAAATTAACAAAAATATGTGGAATTTTGTTTTTTAGCTAAAGTCAATTTATAATCAAGGAATTTATATCTAATTTTATCTCCAATGGATTTCTTGGATGTTTTCCTTTAATTTGATAGGTTACATGACCCACGTTTGATTAAAATTGAATTTAATATGACTTTTCAAACATTAGTTGGTTTTAATAATGAATGCATGCTACATGCTTTGAATATATTAAGAGCCATATTTGATTATTTTTGGCTTGCCCATGTTAATAGCCAAATTTTGGTTGTTTAAATTTAATATTTATTTAATAAAAATTATATTTTTATTGAATATTAAATTATTATATAATAAAATTATATTAGAATAATATATTTGTTTGAAATAATTCAAAATGACCTTCTTGCTTATAAATAGCCCTCATTCTCTTCATAAAAGCATTCCTCATTCAAATTCAAAATCACTCCAACAAATCTCAAAAAAAATTTTCCTAGATTTTCCTTCCAAGTGTTCTCCAAATATTGCAAGATCAAATCTTTGGTTTGGAAGCTTCAACATCTTTAACTAAGCAAGCTTTCTCAAATTACTTGAGTTTGTTTTCTTGATCTTAATCCCTTTTTAGTTGTTCATACTATTTTCACCATATATTTATTATTTCCACTTTATATGTTTTGGTGGATTAGCATTTGGACATTAAATTCTAAGTTTTTCACATCAAAGTTTCTTCAATTATTTTTGTGTGAAAAACTCTTATGATAGTTCGTAGGATTTATTTCAACTTATTAAAATTTTTATCTTCCTACAAATTTCTTTTGGTTTCTTGAAATATTTCTTTAGTAGTCCTATTTGAAAGATCATTTATTTTTAGATCTATTTAGAAGTATATTTTAAGCATTTTAAATTAATTTATTATGCTAAAATTATTTTTATATTTACTAGATCTTTCTTTTTAATTAAAAGCTTACTAGCCTACTTAGACTATCATATACTAATTTTATTTAAGTATTTTATGATCATTTGCATTAATTGAAGGTTAAAAATAAATAAATTATTCCTTGTTGAAATTTATTTTATTGTGCAAAAGAATAGTGAATTTATTTTCAAATCATTTTTATATTAGTCTACAAATTGTAATAACATAAACATCTTAGTAAGATCACTTTAAGATATTAATTATCAATATTAAGTGAGCAATTTATCTTGCCAAAATTTTAAGTTGTAAAGTGATCATTTATAAGTTGTAAGATCACTTTTTGAATTGGATAGCTTGATAATTTGTGATATATTTTATCAAAATTTATTATTTTATATTTTTTTCTTTTCGTGCTGTAAAATTTATATTGGGTTGTACTCAGCTCTTTATAGGAGAGTACATATTGTTGTAGGGGTTGTACTCGCCCCATTATAGAAGAGTACTATTTATAAGCTATTTTACATTTAGTGGATTCCTAGCCAGGGGTGGCTAAGCGTGGACGTAGGCCAGTTTTAGGGTTTTGGCTGAACCACGTAAAAATTGAGTGCCTATTGTTTCTCTTTACTGTACTTTTAATTTTGTTGCATAAAGAATTGTATCTTATCATTATAAAATCAAAAATTAATTTTCTACTAAAACATAAATTTAAGATTTAACTTTAAAAAATTAATATCAAACACCAATAACCCTCTGCTTATAGTGACTCACATAAGTTGTCCCTTATGTATTAGAAAACTTGGGGTGCTACTTGGTTGATGAAATTAAAAAGAAGAAATGTTGAATATAAATTTATTCTCTATTAGAATAAAGCCTTAAACCCTAAACAAAAACTTAAACCCTAAACCTAAACCCTAAACACTAAACACTAAACCTAAACCTTTAAAATCCTAAACCCTAAACCCTAAACCATAAACTCTAAACTATTAACCCTAAACCATAAACCCTAAAACCCTAAACTCTAAACTCTAAAACCTACAACCTTAAACCCTAAACCTCAAACCCTAAACCCTTAACCTCAAACCCTAAACCCTAAACTAACCCTAAATCCTAAACTATCCCTAAACTGTAAACCTAATCCCTAAACCATAAACCTTAAATAAAGATGCCATTAGGAGTAGATCTAAAGAATGACCTAATCTTAACATAGTTATGGTAGCTAAAAAAATGTCTTCAATAGACTTTCCGTTGAATATTAGAGATTTGGATACCCTAAACACTAACCCTAAATCATATTATACTACCAAATATTATATTATAATGTTGCATCATATATTTAAGCATGTAGTGATGTGGTTTTGGATGTTATAAGATGTTTTGAAATATTTTAGTATATTATGGTATTGTGCCTTATAGTCTATTAATATAAATCATAAAAATATTTATATAATAAATCAGATGATGAAATTTGCTAAATTTGAAGTGGAAATTAGACTATAGTACCAAAGGTATGCTACGCCACTTGTAGTTTAAAAAGTAAAATTTTATGTTCAAAATAAATATTATATGTTCTAGCACAGTATAGCATCATATATCACAATATATTGTTCTGCCTGCACATTTTAAATTTTTTTAGTATTTTACAATCATGCAGTCGAGCTTACACTAGCATTATTTATAAAACTGATGATTTAGACTTTAAAATTATCAAATTTGGCCAATTTCATAATAGGTAGAGCATGGCATTATAATATATTATTTTAATTTAAAATATGTAAGTGATATGACTAAAATATATAGTTTTTTATTATTTAGACTAATTTTATGATTTTTTATCTTAAGCAATCCCTTATGATGTGGTATGCAATATAATATAATATAATATGTTATAGTGCATTATAATATAGGATGCCATAACATAGTGTAGCATCATACATTATAGCACTATTGTGTATTACTACTTATTGTTTAGCATATTTTAGTTTGTTATAGTATGATGTAGTAGAGTTTGTACTGGTATAATTCATAAAAATATTGATTTATAGGCTGAGATGATGGGATTTGGCCAAATTTAAGGTAAGCTTTAGGGAACATCATTGGGGGTGTGCTATGGTGTCATGTAATCAAAAGAATGGAATTTTGCATCCAAAATAAAAGTTCATTTTTCAACCAAAATTTATAATTTTTTTGCCTAAAGTGATTCATTTTAAGGTGTAATGTAAGATAATATATTATATGAAAGCATATTAAAATATAATGTACATAATAATATAACTTCACATATATATGAATGTGGTGGTGTGTTAATGTTATTGTATATTTTAGTATGTTTTACTTTTGTTATAAAACATTGGGTCAAAACTCACAAAAATGTTAATTTGAAGGTTGAGATGGAAGGATTTGGCAAAATTCATGGCACACACCTAGAAGCAACATCAAAATTATGCTATTTTATACCATTTCTAATAGAAAAATAGCAATTTTACATCCAAGATGAACATTATTCATATTTTGAGAAAATTTTGTTATTTGTTCCATTTAAGTGATTCTAATGAGGTGTAATGTTAGACAATATATTATATTATAGCAAATTATAATGTAACATCATCTATTATAATATAATATAGTGTGTTAATTCACACTATAATATGTTTAACATGATATTGTATAGTTAGTTTGAGCTTGCACCATCACAAATCATAATATATTGATTATCATATTAAGATGATGTAATTTGAACGAATGCATTGTTAAGCTTTTAGTTGAACTATTAAAGGTGTGCATAAGAGAAGAAATAATATTTGATGAGAATTCCATGTCAAGGAAATGGAGGGGGATCTATTAGGGGATCACACATGCATTGGATATGACATGTGAGGGGCCTATGCCAAGGGCATAAAAGAAGAAAATCTATTGGGGATAAGGTTTAAATTTGATTTCATTAATTGATTTGTGGAAAGAAGATCCGTTGAGGATAAGAATCTATAATCCACTCAGGATTAAGATCAAATCGACTTTAATTTATTTTGTTTTAATTGATGTGGAGACATATCTACTAGAGATATGGGCTTGAGTCCAGTTAGGATCGAGTATATGAACCTTCCATAAGGGAAGCAGTAGGTTTGGGCTATCCATTGGAGATTGGGATTTAAGTTTGATTTCATAGATTTGTTTGGGGGATGTATCTGCTGGGGATAAGAGTTTGGTTGGATTTCTTTGAGTTAAACTCTACTAGGGGAGTTGGTTTAATTTGGCTCCACTGGGGAGGTTGGTTTTAACTTTGATTTGTTTGTTTGACATGTTTATATATGATTTGGGGCTCCATTGGGGAGACAGGTGTGATTTAACTCCACTGGAGAAAATCAGATTGGGCTTATTCTAATTTGAGTTAATGTATGGACCTAGTCGATGTGCGATGAACCCACTGAGAAGGGGCTATATTAGTCTTGACCTACCTCAGGTTTACAAATCCAAAGGGATAGTCTACTGGCTATAGGGTAAAGCTAGCCAACCTAAGAGGTTGCCTTTCGGTGTGCAACAACTATATTAAGAAGAAGTTGTAGCAGACTTTTATCTTTGAAAGTGAGGAACAACCGCTGGGGTGACCTATTGAATGCACAATAAATCGAACATGACCTAGGTGATAACTGAGTGAATGCTGTTGGGGACTTATGTCAACTCAAAAGTAGTAAGATTAATTTTATCTTAATTTCATGTTATTTAATATGGTTTGTTTGGTTTAGTTTGATTTTGAATTAAGGGCATATCCACTGGGGATGTGATCTCGATCAAATTTGATAGACTTAATTTATGGACCATGTCAGTGTGCGATGGACCCACTGAGAAGGTTTATATCAGACTTATCCTATCTCAGATTTACAAATCCATAGGGATAGCCTACTGATTATGGGGTAGAGCTAACCAACCTAAGGGATTACCTTTTGGTGTGCAACGATTGTGCTAGGAAGAAGGCATAACATACTTACATCTTCTAAAGCAGGGAACAACCGTTGAGGTGACCTATTGGTAGCACAACAAATCGAACCCAACTTAGGGTGATTACCGAGACTTTATATCAACTTAAAGTAGTCGCACCTATATGGAGTTTTGCTGACATTTCCCTAAAGATAGGATACTTTCTTGGGAAAAGGTACTGCTATGGGTGTCCTCCTAACCCATAAGTGAATATATATTTTGTTTATATATTTGTGTGGACCCTGTTGGTGTGCAAGGGACCACACTGAGAAGGGGCAATGTCAGCCTCGACCTATATCAAATTTATTAGACCACGGGAGAATCTGCACATCCACAGGATGGATTCTCCAACCACAGGGGTGGTTACTAGGATAGGAGAATTGTCCAATTTGATAGAAACCTAGGTAGTGTCTAAATGGGGTCGCAAGTAGCTAGGAGCATTATCTTGAGCCTTGGAAAAGTAAGCCTAAAGGTGTACGATGGAAAAATCAAGAAGAAAGCATAACAAACATACATATTCCAAGAGTGGTGTATTCTAAGGTGTGAGAACCAATCAACCTAAGGTGTATCCATCAGCATAGTGACATCTAACCAACCTAAGGCACCCATCGATGTGCAATGATCAGTCTAGAAAAATAGTGTGTAGGCTTACATCTCTTCAAGTGAAACTGATCATCAGGATAGTCTATTATCGATGGGACAGATGCTTTCTGACCTAGAGAGACTACTAAGTGGGGAGCCCCAAGGAAGGACAACCCAGACTTGAAGTAGTTAGGAGGGAAGAAGCCACTAGGGGACTTATCCTAAATCTCAAATATACCAACCCAATTAAGGAAAATCCAAGAAGAAAGTGTAGCAAGCTCACATCCTCTTAAACGAAGCCAATATGAGGTAGCTTACCGGCCACTCATTAAGGCCTACCAAATTAACAAGAACTCGTCGATGTGTAGTTTCCAAGTAAGGAAGGAAAGCATAGCAAACTTACATCCTCCAAAGCAGGAAGACCACTAGGTGACACACTATAGGTAGACGTCACCTAAGCAAAGACGAAAGTGAGTGTCTTGGGCGTTATCTCAACTCAAAGTAGCCTGAGATAAAAGACATGTGTTTATTTTATATGTTGGTGTATAGTTCGTATTTGTGTTGTGTCAATGAAGTATAGTATGCCTTTTGAGTTCCTTACACCTACCCTAAACACATCATGACAGATTCATAAATAAGAATACTTTCAACAGGGAAGAGATTGAATTTGAAATGAAATTTTCATTGATGATAATTATTTTCAAACATGATTTATAATAATTCTTTTAGTAGAGTCCATTGATTGGAAGCATTGGGTGCTCTCCTTATGATTAATTAGTTGATAAGATCTTCCTTAGTAGGCCTTCTCTATGGCAAAAGGGCCTTCCCAAGTGGGTTTAAACTTGCCTCCCATCTTATGACAAGCAACAATCAGTCTCCTTAGAACTAAAATAAGCTCCCTACTTGAAAAGCACTAGGACATACCAACTTTTTATGAGCTTGAATCATTTTTTTCTTTGTACAACTCGAGGTTTTGGCATGCTCGTAGACGTCTCTCCTCCAAACCTTCAAGCTCTTCTAACCACAACTTAGTGTTCTTCTATGTTGTGATCTTGCTGCCACAACTATCCTTAGTGATGGGAGATGGACTTCAAATGGTAGAACAGCTTCTGACCCATACACTAAGGAGAAAAGAGTAGACTAAGTTGGAGTTCTATATGTGGCGAGCCCACTTCAACCTCATGCCACTATTGTTGTTCGAGTGTCTTCTTTAGTTTTGGATGAGAGTTTCATTGATGGCTTCTACTAAGCCATTTTCCCTCAGGTAATTGATGGTAGAATATCTCCAATCTATGTTGCATCTACAGGAAAAGTTGTTGATCTCAGTGCTTTTGAATGCAGTACCATTATCAGATATAATTCATCGAGGCAATCCAAACTTTTATACGATATGGTTCCTAAAAAGTGGAGTACATGCTGAGCCATGACCTATTTGAATGGAATCCCCCATGCCCATTTGGAAAAGTAGTTAGTAGCAGCTAAGATGAACCGATGACCCTAGGAAGAAGGAGGATCAATCGAACCCACTATGTCGGTACCCTAACACTCAAATGGCCATAAGGCCATTGTAGGATGTAGAATGTTGGGTGGATGGTAGACCACACCATGTATTTGAGATGGCATTAGCCATCATTAATATTTGATCATCGCAAGTAGTATCTCTTGATCTTGGCATTCATCTTCACACTGGATTGGTTGCCTCCACATATTCTTGAGTGTACCTCATTAACGATCTTACGGGCTTCATGCCTATGTAAATAATGTAACCACATATGTTTGAAAGACTGCCAATATAAGACACTATCTAATAAAAGTGTAGGAAAGTGCTCTCTGCTTCATTTGATGGGCTTGGGACTTCTCATGAGGTAGTTTGCCTTTATTTAGGAAATCAATGAATTATTTCCACCAATCTAACTCCTCGCCCTTCATGGCAATGGTAACCTCCCCTTCAAAAGAGTACTTTTTGATGAGTTCAATATCAATAAGGGATATGACTTGTATATTTTGGACCTTTATTGATATGGACTCATCCTCCGGACATGCAACTCCTTAGCAAGCTTGGCTAAAGCATACACTATGACATTCTCTCCTTGAGGAATCTTATAAATGGTAACCTCTGGGATTTGGGCCAACAACTCTATTATGTACTTGTAGAAGTGATGGAGCATGGGCTTTATAACCTTATAGGACCTAGTGATTTGGTTGATAACTAGTTGAGAATCCTTGAAGATGTTGAAGTTCTGGATGCTTAGTGTAACAACTAACTCTAGATCGGCAATCAGAGCCTCATATTTGGCTTCATTATTGGTGCAAGGATTAGACAGATGATATGAGAATCTCATCACATTGTGGTCTAGAGTTAATAGAACTATTCCTACCCCTGCCTTTCCTGGAATAGTAGATTGAGGTTCTTCTCCCCTTTAAGAGGAAGCCACACCATAAAAGTATATCTCTCAGCGGTGAATGCTAGTATCCCCTAAGTTCATGATTTGTTCATCAGAGACATCATCACTAAGCGGAGAGTCAGCATAAAGTGAGTGTGTTGCTAAGAAATCTGCTAGCTCTTATCCTTTCACTACACAAAGGGGTATGAAGGTAATGTCAAATTATGAGAGGGTCATGGACCATCATGCCAACCGCCTAAATAGCATCATGTCATGAGATAATAGATTGATCCTAGATTAAGTTCACCTTATAAGGAAGCATAGTGGTGTAGCTTTTGGGATGCAAAGATTAAAGCTAGGCAATGCTTCTCAATGGTGGATAATTAGCCTTAGTAGGGATTACGACCAGATAGTAGTGCATTTTTCTTCCTTCATCATTGGCTTGGGCCAACAAAGCACCAAGGGAGTCATCTAATGCTAGGTAAAGTAAAAAGGCCGCCGGATAGGGCTAGAATCGATGGCGTCATCAAGTAATACATAATGTCTTCGAATGCATGCTCACACTCATCATCCCACTTAAACTTGCCATCCTTTTTGACAAGTGCTGAGAAAAGTGAACATCTTCCTGATATGTTGGATATAAAGTGTCTTAGATATGCTAACTGCCCTTGGAATGATCTTAGTTGTGTTAAACTTATAGGGGGTGGCATTTATAATATCACCTTGATCTTCTCTAGATCTATTTCGATTCCCTGGTGTCGAACAAAAAACATAAAGAATTTTCTTGAAGCTACTACGAATGCACATTTCATGGGATTCATTTTGAGGTTAAATTGTCTTAACTATTCAAAAACTACTCTCAAGTCAAAGAGATGGTCTTCCTTTTCTTCTCCGAAGATCATTGACATAGCACTCTACTTGATGATGAATGAGTTCATCGATGATTCAAAGTCAGTCATAGCCGTATGTAGCATCACATTTTAAGCGAAAGGCATGACATTATAGCAATAGATTCTGGGGGTTCTAAAAGTAGTTTTTCTTTCATCTTTTCCATCTTTATTTTGATTATATCGATGAGTCATCCATGATATAGAAGACTATGAGATGAGGCAATGTCCACCATCGCTCTGGATTGGTAGTGAAATTCATCTTTTGGACATGCCTTATTTAAATTCCTAAAATTAATGTATATGTGAATTTGATCCATTCTTTTCTTAACTAGATGATGCTAACCATGTATATTTTCTTCCTAGATTAAACCAACATCGATCAATTTCTTGACTTAAGAAAGGGCTTATTGTTCTATGTCTAATCACATGCATCTAGGAGCTTGCTTGAAAGGGTTAGTAGTAGGCTCTATTGCTAGTTTATGGACCACTATGTTAGGAGCCATTCCATGCATCTCTCCATAACTCCATGCAAAGCAGTCCTGAAACTCAGTCAATAGCCTAACTAAGTCATTCATTTTAGTTTCATTCAACAAAGAAATGATGTTCCTAAGTTGATTTCCTTGAGCTCATCGATGGTTGACTTGATATCTTCTTCAAACTGTAGCGGTGCATCTTTGACTTCAAAGTAATCTAGATCATTTGAAGTTTCTAAGCACAGCTCCTCATATGAGTTAATCTGATTTGAAAAGAACCTATTAGATTCCATATGATTGGTGATGACTAAGCAATAATCATCATCATCGACTGGACCCACTATACCAAAATCCTAGTCCTGGTCTTGATTGAGAGCTTTTACTTTTCTTCTTCCATATTATTTTGAAGAGGTCTGACTTATGTTTTGACCAATTATGTGGGATTAACCTTTCTTTGCTAAATTATGAACACAAGGCAAGTACCAATCAAAAGTAATTTAAATCTTATATGAATCATCCTCAAGTTCTACATCAACTTTTGACTTGAGGATGATGCTCCTAGAAAGAACCTCAGTCTTCACACTGGGATGACTGGGGCTTCTTAACTACCAAACCCGCCTTTTGAGAGGAAAGTGGGTTAGAGCTACCCAACGATGCCTAACTATTTCACATATAGACTTGGATACACTTATGCTTTTTTGGAGCCCATCTTCATCGCTATCTGGCTCAAGTGTCACTCCAAGGAATCTACTATGAGAAGAGTGTGGTGTGCAAACCATATAAGACTCATCCTATGAACTAGATTCTAAGTCTATATGGATATCATGTACTGGAGACATATCTTCTATTGTGGTGGCCAATAAGGAGGTTTTCCACCTCTACCTCTAAACCCCTCTTCCTTTTCCTGGGAGGTCATCATTCTACCCATATGTTTGAATGGAGTAACAAATTAGGAATCAAATGTCCACTTCCTCCAAGTCTATTTCTCCCTTTTATTTTCTTTTTCATTTTCTCTTTTCTTTTCTTTTTCTCTTTTCTTTTTTCTTTTTTATTTTAAACTTTGGCCAAGTTTTGAGAATAGACTTTTGATTTTGAGGGAGGTAGTAAGTCGCATCCTCATATATGCCAAGTGAACTATAAATGGCTTGAGATCTCCTTGACATAGTATGATCCCCTCTCACAACTTCATACACTAATGTAGAGAGGATGGAACTATGTTGCGCTCATGTATCCATGGTCTCCCAAGCAAAGCATTGAAAGATGTATCCAAGTCCATAATGTGAAACTTGGCTTCAGTCTTCCAATCATCTATCTCCAAGGGCAACAATATGGAATCTAAGGCCAGTTGACCTCACTTTTGGAGTGAGGATCCAATCTTCCCATCTTATACTTAGGAGTTTTCTAGACACTAAGACTACCCTAGTCATAAGACACTTATAACAATTAAGTAAACACTTAACCTAAGCCTAAAGACTTAGAAGGGTTAACCATAGGATTAGGTTATGCCTTAGGGATTAGGATAATCCACCTACCCTACAACCCAAATCCAATCCATGTTCACCTTCTCAAACCAAACCTCAAGTTCAATTCAAACATCAAATTCAAATCCAAATCCAAACCCAAATTCCAAAACCAAATGATTGAAGCCCATGATCAAATCCAAACTTGAAACCCTTCCTAAGCCATATGACCTATCCCATGGACTTTGCCAAATCTTAAAATCAATCCAAAATCAATTGATTTTCATAATCAATTTATATCTTCAATCATCTTCCTAAATATAAATCAAATACATTTAAATGATCAAATTAAACTAAATCAAATTAAATCAAAACCCTTCCTAAGCCATATGACCTATCCATGGACTTAGCCTCTTAATCCAAATCAAGTCAAACTCAATTGATTTCTTCCAAATCAATCATATTTTCAATCATCATCACAAATTTAAATGAAATATACATTTAAATCATCAAAACTAAATCAAACCAAATCAAAATCCAAACCTAAGCCACATGACCCAACTCCATGGACTTAGCCAAATTCCTTCATTCCAAAACCCAAATTCAATTGACTTTTTCATGAATCAATCATACCTTCAATCATATTCACAAATATAAATGAAATCTACAATCATCAAGCCAAACCAAAATCAACCCAATTCAAACCCAACTTAACCCTTTTGACTTGAAATGTTCAAATGAACCAAAACCCATTTGAACACAATCCAATTACAATTAAATTTATATATTAATCCCAAATCCATATATAAACTCAACTAAATCAAACTCAACCCAAAATCAAGCCAACTCCCAATTGGTCCACTTGACCCAAAGTGGCCAATTTGACCTATTTGAGCCAAGTTCTAATCCTACCCAAATTGATTGAACCAAGCCCATCAAAACCTCCCATCATGATTGTTGATCACCCTAGGTTGATCAATTATCATAAATTAGGTCAAACTAAGTCAACATGATCATTTGTCCAGGTCAACCCCTTATCCCATATGAACCCAAACTAGCCAAATTATAACCTAAGATAAATCCCTTGAAACCAGTGATTCATACCAAATAAAAATCAATATTTGAATATGACTTGACCTTTAATTGAGTCAAACCAAACCCAATTGGCCTTATTAAACTAAGTTGACCCAAATTGATCTAAAAGACCAAATTGGATCAAATCAAAATATAAACCAAAAAGATTACAACCAATGGCTCAAGTTCATTCCAAATTGATTGTTGAACTTGACGAAAGCCTATAATCATCTTCAATTAGTTAACTGAACCCAAACCAACATCAACCCAAGCTAATTCCATTAATTTGGTCAAATTGGTCAACTTAACCCATTTGACCCAAATGAATTCAAATGAGCCAAAATCAAATCTAAGCCAAACTAAACCAAACCAATCAACCAAAACATCCCAAATGATCATATGAACTTGACCCAACTTTGACCCAATTTGACCAATTGGTCAACTTGACCAACCTAACCCAATTTGACCTAAATGAGTCAAATTGAGCCAAACCTAACCAAATCAACTCCAATTCTTGAAAATTTGCTAACCCACTTTTGGCTCATTTAAAATATCCAAATCAAATCCAATGCCAATGATCATTCTACTCCTTAGGTCAAGGGAATGAGACAAATCACCCATGTAAGTGGTCATTTCCATTCTTGGCCACTTGGTACTCTCCCAATGGTCCACCTAGGCACCTAGGACATTGCCCAACGACCAAGGGGTGGTTGGGTCATGACCCATGGGAGGTGAAATCACCTCACCCTCCCATTGGAGCATTTGAAACCCATAGGACACCCATGATTCCTCCTTGGCACCTCCACCTTCAACCAACCAAGTTGAGCCAACTCACCTCCTCCTCCCACCACCCATGACTCTGAGATGGTCCCACTAGAAGCCAAACTGATCCACCATCAATTCAAGATGAAGGGGTATACACCCCTCGTTTCCACTCAAACACACACAAAAAAATCATTCCTCAGAGCCCTAGCTACCCAAGATGAGCCACTAGAGCCATTCCCTAAGCTCCAAGCTCATTCCTCAATCAAAAATGCCATTCTTGTTCCATCAAAATAGGACACTCCCATTTTGACCTAACTTCCCCATTTCTCCATCAAACTCAAATTAACTTTGCACACCTTCCTAGCCTCGAGCAAGAATGAATCATCTCCCAAGCTTCCGAGCACTAGGTGGGATTTGATCAAAGTCAAGCTCCAAATCGCTCATGGCCTTAGTGAACATCAAAGGAATTGATCCAATTATCGCTCAAGGCTTCATCTCCACTAGATGAAGCTTCCTCAATCATTCGAGCCATCTTTGAGCTCATGAGGTATGCTTCCAAAATGATCCTTAGGAAAAATGGGTTGGTTTTTGAAGAAAACTTGCATCTCATGTGATCTTGATGTTGATCCTCCGACGATGTTGTGAAGGTGTGGGATCCTTTTGGAGTTGATCCGAGCTCGTAAGCTCGGATCAAGTGAGCAATGGTAGATGAACTCCATTATCCCTCACTCGCATGACGTTAGATCATGTCCCATCCATTCTGTGTGATCAAAGTGGACGATCATGATTAGATCCACTAGATCGATGATTTAATCCTATTAAGCTATGGGATTAATCATAGCCATCATTAGATCAATGAGAAAGCACGCCGCCGCCACATGTGCTGAGTGGATAAGTTTTAAGTAGCCAATCCATGATGCCATGTGAAAGAGCACCGTCACGCAATGGTGCCAAGCTTTTAAAAGCTTAATTTAATCATTTTAATGGTGAAACTTAAAAAAAATCATAAAAAATCATAGAAATAAAAAAATGCAAATAAATACTCATTTTAAAGGTATTTTAGGAGAATTAATTAAAATGATCTTAACTAATTTTAAAATAGTAATTAAAGGTTTAATTACAAAAAATTAATTAGCTTAATTACTCCTTAATTACTTGAATTAATCCCAAATTTTGTTGGTTAATTTAATGGGATGACCTCTACCTCCCATGATTTTCTTGGGATTTATTGCTCACTTAATTAGAAAATTGAATAATTAAACCTTAACTACTCTTTTAAGTTAATTAATGATTAATTAATCCCATGAATAGTAATAAATTGGTTAATTAAGTTTATTAATCATTATTCAATAGTAAGAACTAAGGAATAGGTTGGGACCCCTTTCCAAGTTCATTTCACCCTTTTAAAATGAAATTAATTAAGATTTAACTAATTAATTAAATCACTTAATCAAATTGAAATCATAATCACATGAGACCTTAATTAATTAAATCATGGTAGATATTTTAGTGTTTAATAACCTAAAGGAGTTTAATGAAATTATGGTTAGTCCACATGTGTGGAAAACCATAAGAGTAATTAATTAAGTCCCTTAATCTTAACTATTAATCATGAGCCAATTGCATTAGGCCCCTTTTATTTCCTAGATCATTGCAAGTTTATTTTCCATGCATATCATGTTGGCTCATAATTTATTTAGTTAATTACTTTAAGGTGACATAGTAAGGGTAATTAATTCATCTAATTAAGGGTTCAACTTAATTAACCCATAAAATCAACTTAATTACATTTCCTTAAATTAAATCAAATCACTAATGTGGAATGGGTTTAAAACAACAAGTGATGATTTCTCTTCTCCTCTTTTAAATCAAATCCAAAACTTAATTAATAAAGAAGCTTTGGTTTGCTTTTAAATAATCTTATTTGATTTGATTGTCCTTAAGAACTAGTTTGGTTGAATGAATCACATGCTTATATTTGATTGTCCTCTTCCAATCATGTTAAATTTGGTATGTCATTTGAATTCATGCATCCATCTTTTCAAAATCAAGTAAAATAAAATGGATTTCCTTTATGTAAGCTTGCATGTGTTGATTTAATTTAATATATGTGGCTATTATCACTATTAAATCCAAATGTATTTTTCAAAAGCTTATAAATGAATAATAATATGTGTTATGATGCTAGTTATAAATACATAAGAAATGCATGTGCTTATAGCTTAAGTGTATGAATGTTGAGTTCTCTTTCTATTCATGTGTTGATTTATATAAGATTGAATGGTAATGGGTATATAGTTTGGACATCTGAACAAGGTTTTATAGCCCAAGGAGGTGATTACATCACTTTAGTTTAACAATGGCATACCCATTTGATTTCATCATGTATTTCTTCATATTTAATTTTTATTTTTTTATATATATATATATATATATATATATATATATATATATATATATATATATATATATAAATGATTCAATCAAAAAATATATACAATCTTTGCATGGTTTTCTTTCCTCATTTATGTATACATCCATGTGTGTCCAAGAAAAGCAAGTATATAGTCTGGACATCCTAGAATATGAGGCTTTAGTTAAGGAGGTCATTTGATTACCTCACTTCTAGTTTAACAATGACACATACTTGCCTATATATCTTTGTACATGTATATGTATATGTGATTAGTGAATGAAAACCCCATTTTGCACTAAAATTGCATGCATTCATAACTGACTAAGTGGTTGAATTTATTAGCCATATCATTTGGAGCTTACTTCCTATGCTCATGTATATGAATTTACATATGTTTGAATGCAAATGGGTATATAGTGACATCCGAGAATGAGGCTTTTAGCTAGCTCCAAGGAGGTCATTTGATTACCTCACTTCCCTGGTTTAACAACGACATGCCTATTTAATTTCATTCTTATGTCCTTTTGTATAAGAATTTGGATAAAGTTTTAAATTAATATGTTTAAATAATTCAATCAAATAAAATATAAATTCTAAACATACACATACATTCATCATTTAAGTGTGCTAAAATATGTTGCATGTATAGATACACTTAGATTAAATCATATGCATGTTACATGTGATGGAAAGGAATGATTTAATATATGTCATGTGGTAGTAATTCAATTAAATTAATCTTAAGATGCCTTTCATTTTGAATAGGATTATTTAAAGTGAACCTAAACTTAGGATTAATTAAATCATTTAATAAGCCATTCACTAAAGAGAACTAAATCAAATTAATATACTTTAGAAAGTGACTTAAGGTAGGGATGAAAGAAAATCCTCTTTTCTCTCTTTATAACACTTAGTTGCTAAGTGTAATCAAATGAAAAAAGAAAACACAAATTAAAATTCTCAAATCAATTAAACTACTTCAAGTGAAATCAACCTTTCATGTTAAATTGAATCCTTCTACACTTAGAAAATACAACACTAATGCCTAACAAGACTTACCACACAAGCCTTAATACACACATTAGAATTAAGTCACCACTTCTAGCTCTAAGTTAAGATGGTGTATGATGTGATGTATATTTTATTTTATGATGTATTATTTTAGATTGGATGTTAGGGTGTATGCTTAGACTAGATGATTAACCAATATTAGCCTAATCATGTTTCTATAGGGATTATGCTTAAGGGATGCTTAAAAATAAATGTGAATGCTCTTTTGTAGGTTGCTTAAATCCGAAGACCATCATTTTTAATATAAATTATAATTATTCTTTCATATTCCAGTTGTATAAGGGTAGAGCTTGGCTACCCATCTTTTCTCTCTTCGGGTTGTATAGCGGTACTCGACTATCCTTTTATTCTTTAATGATAGTTTATATAATTGTTTGATGTTATGTTTACATTGTGCATTAGACATACATTTCATAGTTTTTTAAATGATTGATGTGAATAGGCTCTTAGGATAAAAATAATTTTTCTACCCAATTAATCACTCATAACTAAATTTTAAACAACTCATAACCTCATCATAAAGCCTAAGATATAAGTAAGTTAATTAAAATATTTAGAAACCCCTTAGCTGTATGGTTGTATGATTCACATCATTCATGCATATTCTTTCTCTCTTGAACATGAAGGATCTCCATCCTTGCACGATAAAGGAATGCTTCACCTGTGAGGGAATACCTTATGGTGGAGAACACCTTCTTCTAGCTGATTTGACCTATAACCTATTTCATCATGCATTTAGGAATAAGAAATTTTAAAGCCTTTGTCAAAATGAAGGGTCTAAAATGAATTAAAATTTAAAAAGATTTTGCATCTATAAATTAAGTCATAAGCTCATATCACTCATGCTCTAGTGTCTTAGGGAGTGTGTTTAGGACTTTAGCCTCTTTATAATTAAATAACTACCCTAGCTATCTTGCAATTCATAAGACCAGACTACATGGTTTTAAAATCATAGGAGGAGTTACAACTCCAGGCAGTTATAAGTCTAGAAGTCGGACAATTTATTCTCTCTTGTGGAGGTAAACACTTATGTCCACCTATCGCTTAGATTTAGGTTGTGCTTTAGCTCATACTAAAGCTCTCTAGATTTAGGATCCGAGGTAGCTATTTCCTTTTGGCTATGAGCATAAATCTTCACAACTTAGGTATTTCCATAACCTAGTGTTGGTGGATTATAAGCCCTAGTAATCTAATTAAATTTCAACTCAAAACATATAAATCTCCTTAACTTCAAAATTATAAAGCCCAACTATAGGATAGATTGAAATGCTCACTAGGCTTCCTACTAGCATGAGCATTTCTTACTTATTTCATTTGGATTCCAAAAATAAGTCTTCTTGAACTTTCTCAATTGATTTTCCAAATACAACCAATCCTTTGAAAATCTAACCTTGAAATCTTTGGAGATGATAATTGTCTACTTTAATCGAGAGTATTCTTAAAAAATTACATTTCCTAAGATGTAATTAACTATAGAGGTTTGCCTCTATAGGGAACTTGAGAATCTAGTTTAATATAAACCCTACTTTATTCATCCATGTAAAGTAAGGGAAAATTCTATGGTACATTCGAAGACTCATCATGCCTTAGTGTCCTTATTATGTCCATGGTGATGCCTTTAGCTTTTGAGATAGTACATCATACTTCAATGTTGTATTGATCACCTTAAAAGTACCCCATGATCTATGGTGTCCCACCCCCCCCCTCCCCCCCCCATACATCCAAAAATAAACACCACATGGCCCTGTCGCCTTGTTCATTGAATCCTCTCAACATCATCCTTTCTTTTTTGAGTTTGGAGATATTGATCATAAAGTAGGCAAGGGTTCTTAGACTCATAATATTGACTGATACACCTAGGTCAACTAGAACTCTGGATAGCCTATATCTGCCAACATCCACTATAATGTAAAGAGGCAGTTGTGCCTGGTCGTCCCTAGGAGTAAGTCTTCATTAGTGAATATAACTCCTAAGATGTCCTTTGAGTGGAATGCCTCCTTTTAATGGTCACTGAAGCATATCTCTAGCAAGTAAGCTTTGATTAGACCGCTTTCCATCTCTTTGGATAAGACAAGGGCATCATATGCTTAACTAAAACTTTCTAAGGTGGGATATTGTAATCAACTCTAGCTTGGTCCTCCATAAGCATATCCATAGGTAAAGCATCCTATGGAGGGACTATCTACTCACTGGAACCAATGACTTGCTTACCATTATCCTGAAGTGCTACTCTAGGAGGTAGAACTTTACCTACAGATTGACTCTGACTTGGAATGATGAGCTTGGGAAGTTCCACCTTCTCATCGCATATACCTACAACTTCTCCTATGGGATCGTGAGTCAGTTGACTCCTAGTCAATCTCAAGAGGTGAACCTGATTGATTCAGAGAAGGATAGTCTGACTTTGAATAAGAAAAGAAAGGATCAAAACTACTGGAGCTATTATTTTTATTAAAACTTGGAGAGCTTTCAATAGGAATAGAATAAAGAATATCATAAGTAGACAATATATAAGTAAAATCAGCTTTCTTCATTAATTTTTTTGGGTGGAGGTACATGATAGAAATTAAGTAAAGTAAGTAGAGTATAGGATTTAGTGCCCTTATTTGCAGATACAATGCTCTTGCTAGTAGAAGAGGAGCTAGCAGAAGAGGTGGTAGCTGCAACGGTGGATGGAGTACTAGAATCGGATGGTGACTATGCTACTGGACTATCCAGGGTAGGTATGGTGAGCTGCTGTTGCTACTGGGTTGTCACCCTCCCCGAGTTGTCTTCTGTAATGAGTAAACCTTTCTTGGTGTTGGAGTTTGAGCTACTTCAAGCACTTGCAAGGAAAGCTTCTTGATCTTAGAAATGATCTTCTTAAAGGTTCGGGATAGGGAGATATCCTAACCTTCTTTAGTCTTAAGAGGGTGGCAAGTATCCCAAAGGATTACTCTAATAGAACTGGATGGTTGTTCTAATAAGTATTCTTTAGGGATAACTATGGCTCCCAACTTGTAGTTGTGCTCAAGCTAGTCCTTAAAAGTGATACAATCTTCTAATATATGGTCAAACATGTGGTAGGGGTAATGCTTAGATCATCGCTCTTACCCACATCGTCTTGCCTCTTAGGCTCTTGTAATTGAAAATCAGGCTTCTTTCAAAGATTCTTAATGATTTTCCTAACTACCTCCCTCTTGAATGAATATGGCTTATTGAATATATTGGTAAGAGTAGGTGGAAAATAGCAACCTGGTGATGAATATGAATACCATTGATGGGTAGGCTAGTGAGATGGTGAAAATGGTCATTATGATGTGGTGGCTTGATGGCCTGGTGTGGAAGGTGGCAATGGATGCTACTGAGCTTGCAGTCTGGCATACTAAACTCTAGCTGGTTGCTTCTCTCTATCCACTGACACAACTTTCCCTGGCTTCTTCTCAAACACCTTCTACGGCTTGGGCCAAGATGATTGGTCTAGAAAGGGAAACTATTTGGCTTCCTCTTGTAGGCTAGCCACCTTGTTGATTAATTTCTCAAATATTTTGATGGTAAAGCCCATAAGCATGAAGGTGACTAGGCTATGGATATTTTTGAGCAGAATCTCAATGACATGATGTTCGACAACTGTGGTTCGCATTTGAAGCTCAAAGTTCGAGAATCTAATCAACAAGGGACTGCTGAGTTTGCTTTCTATAATGAAATCACCTACACTCATCCTGAGCTCCAAAGAAACCTCTTAATGAAGAGGTACTAACTCAATAAAAGTCTTCAAACCAAAGTTCACATACCAATCAAATGGAACACCGACAGACCTAACAAAAGGCAAGAGGGAGTGGTCACATGTTGCCAAACTAAGTGTGTAATGTGTCGTGGCTTTCCACTGACATCAAAGATCTTGAAGGATGGTGGCCCAAAACCCTAAATAAAATAAAAACTAAAAAAAACCTAAACCTAAAAAATAAACCTAAAAATAAATAAAAAATAAAACATAAAACATAAAATATAAACTTAAATAAGAAACCTAAACCTAAAATAAACAAAATAAAATAAACATAATCCTAAACTAAAATAAATAAAACCTAAACCTAAACCTAAAATAAACTAAATTTAAATCCTAAACTAAATAAAATAAAATAAACTAAAAATAAACATAAACCAAAACTAAAAAAAAAACCTAAAAAAATAATATAAAAACCTAAACCTAAACCTAAAAAATAAAATAAAATTTAAACCTAAAAAATAAAATGAAAATAAAACTAGACAAAAAAAAGGAAACATTAACCTATCCTAAACTAAAAAATAAACTAAAATAAAAAACCTAAACTAAAATAAATAAACCTAAAATAAAAAAACTAAACTAAATAGAAATAAAAAATAAACCTAAATAAATAAAATAAAATAAACTAAAATAAATAAAAAATAAACTAAGTAATCCTAAACCTACCAATTTACTTAATTATTTTAAAAAAAACCCCTAAACCCTAAACCTTAAACGATAAAAAACCCTAAACCCTAAACCCTAAACTAACCCTAAACCCTAAACCTAACCGTAACCCTAAACCTTAAATGCTAAACCCTAAAACCCTAAAAAAAAAAACCTAAACTAAACCTAAACTTAAACTAAAACCCTAAACCTAAAGTTTTAAACCCTAAACCCAAAACCCTAAACCCTAAACCCTAAATCAACTATAAACCCAACTAAACCTAAACCTTAAAGAAACACTAAACTAAACTAACCTAAAGTTTAAACACTAAACCTTGAACCCTAAACTAAAAAAAAATAAACTAAACTAAATAAAACTAAACTCTATTTAATTTTAAATAAACCTAAATAAACCTAAACCTAAACTAAACACTAAACCAAACCTAATAAAACCCTAAACCCCTAAACCCTAAACTAAACCTAAACCCTAACCTAAACCTAAACTATAACCTAAACCCTAAAACCCTAAACCCTAAACCCTAAACTCTAATCCAAAACCCTAAACCCTATACCCTAAACCCTAAACCTAGACCTAAAGTAACTAAATAAATTAAAAAATAAACCTAACTCATAAAACCTAATAAATCTAAACATAAACCTAAACCTTAAGAATTGGTAACCTCAAGGCAGAACATCATAAACCGTTATAGATTTGGCAAAAGAAAATGAAAAGTTATCACAAGTGGTGGGGATCTAGTGTGGATATGGAGGTGGTGGTAACAATGGTGGTTATAGGTGGGAGGAGCGAGAGGTTACAAACATGGTGGTGAGGAAGAGATTGGGGATATGATGGTGGATCCGCTAAAGAGTCGAGGTAGTTCGATGGTAACTAGAGAAATTGCATCCGATCCGCTTATGGAACTATGTCTTAAGAGACAGTAATGTAGGTTTTTGATTTGCTCATTTTTTATCTATGTCATCGCTTGTGTCTTAGAAAACTTGGTGTGTTACTTGGTTTATGAAATCAAAAAGAAGAAATGTTGAATCTGAATTTGTTCTCTGTTAAAAAACAAAAAAAATAAAAAACCTTAAAATCTAAACTAAAACTTGAACCATAAACCTAAAACCTAAACCCTAAACTCTAAACCCTAAACCCTAAATCCTAAAAATAAAAAAAATAAAAAATAAAAAATAAAAAACCCTAACCATAAACCCCAAACCCTAAAATTAACCCTAAACCTAAACCTAAAATAAACTAAATTAAAATAAAAATTAAATAAACCTAAACCTAAACTAAAATAAATTTAACCTAAACCTAAACCTAAAATAAACTAAACCTAAACCTAAACCTAAAGTAAATAAAATAAAATAAACTAAAAATAAATCTAAACCTAAACTAAAAAAATAAAACAAAAAATAAACCTAAAATAAAAACCCAAAACCTAAACTTAAAAAAATAAAATAAAAACTTAAACCTAAAAGTAAAAAATAAGATCAAAACATAAAAAATAAAATAGAAATAAAACTAAACTAAAAAATAAACCTAAACTTAAAAAATAAACTAAAATATGAAACCTAAACTAAAATAAATAAACCTAAAATAAATAAATTAAACTAAATATAAATAAAAATAAACCAAAATAAAATAAAAAATAAAATAAACCAAAATAAATAAAAAATAAACTAAATAAACTTAAACCTTCCAGTTTACTTAATTTAAAAAAATAATAATAAAAAAACCCTAACCCTAAACCCTAAATACTAAAACTAACCCTAAACCCTAAACCCTAAACCATAAAACCTAAACCTAAACCCTAAACCCTAAACCCTAAACCCTAGACTCTAAACCCTAAACCCTAAACCCTAAACCTTAAACCCTAAATAGTAAACCCTAAAACTTGAACCTAAAACCAAAAACCATAAACCGTAAACCCTAAAGCCTAAACCTAAAACCTACAACCTTAAATCCTAAATAAACCCCAAAGCCTCAACCCTAAACCCTAAACCCTAAACACCAAATGCTAAATCGGAACCCTAAAAATCTAAAAACCTAAACCTAAACTAAATAAAAGCTAAAAAAATAAAATAAATAAAAAACCTTAACCTAAATAAAATAAATAAAATAAAATAAAAACCAAAATTAAAATTGAAACTTAAACCTAAACAAAAACTTAAAAAAATATTAAACTAAATAAAATAAATAAAAACCTAAACTAAACTAAAACATAAAATAAACCTAAAATAAAATAAAATAAAAACTTAAACATCAAAAATAAACCTAAAAATAAAACCTAAACCATAAACTAAGAAAAACTAAACATAAACCCTAAACTATATAAAATAAAACAAACTAAAATAAACATAAACATAAACATAAACTAAAAAATAAAATAAAAATAAAACTCAACTAACTATAAACCTAAACCTAAAGTAAACTAAAATAAAAAACCTAAACTAAAATGAATAAACCTAAAATAAATAAACTAAAGTAAATAAAAATAAAAAATTAACCTAAATAAAAATAATAAATAAAATAAACTCAAATAAATAAAAGATAAGCTAGATAAACCTAAACCTACTAGTTTAGTTAATATAAAAAAACCTTAAACCCTAAATCTTAAACGCTAAACCATAAACCCTAAAAAACTCTAAAACCTAAGCTCTAAACCTACAACCATAAACCCTAAAATAACCCTAAACTTTAAGAATGGGTAGCCTGACAAGCAGAACATCATAACCGTGCTCAATCTATATCCTGAGGCAAGGAATAAAATCACAATGGTGTAGGGATCTAAGTGTTAAGTAGTGGTGGTTATGGAGGTTAGAAAAACGAGGTTACAAACCATGGTGGTGGCTGAGGGAGAGATTAGGTTCCTATCCCGCAACTCGAGAGGTGGGGTTTCATGGGAACTAGAAACCAACAACTACCATCGATTGCCTATAGAACTATGTCTTTAAAATAGAGATAGTTCTACTTATCTAGAAGTTTTGATTTGCTCTATGGGTGCTCACTTTTGATCTATGTCGTCGCTTGTGTCATAGAAAACATGGGGTGCTACTTGATTGATGAAATCAAAAGGAAGGAATTTTGAATCTGAATTAGTTCTCTATTAGAAAAAAAACCTTAAACCCAAAAAATTTAACCTACTGGTTTACTTTATTTTTTTTTAAAAAGCCCTAAGCCCTACACCCTAAACCTTAAATCCTAAGCCTTAATGCCTAAACCTTAAACCTTAAACCCCAAACCTACAACCCTAAACACTAAACCATAAAAAATTGTAAACCCTAAACATTAAAATACTCTAAACCCTAAACCCTAAACTAACCCAAAACCATAAACCTTAAGCCCTAAATCTTAAACCCTGAACCCTAAACTCAAAACACTAACCTTAAATCCTAAACCCTTAACCCCAAATCATAAATCCTAAACCCTAAAACCCAAAACACTGATCCCTAAACTAACCCTAAACCTTAGAAACCTAAAAACCTAAAACTTAAACCTAAACCCTAAACCCTAAACCCTAAACTAACTATAAACCCTAAGCTAACCCTAAACCCTAAACCCTAAAGCCTAAACACTAAACCCAAAACCCTAAATCATAAACTATAAACCCTAAACCCTAAAACCCTAAAACTTAAATTCTAAACCTTAAACCCTAAACCCTAAATCCTAAACCCAAAACCCTAGAAATGTAAAAACCTAAACCTAAACTAAATAAAACCTAATAATAAAATAAATAAAAAACCTAAACCTAAATAAAATATAAAAGATAAAATAAAATAAATCCTTAATTAAAACGTAAACTTAAACCTAAAAATAAAATAAATTTAAAAATAAAAATAAACTAAAAGAAAATAAATAAAAACCTAAAATAAACTAAAAAATAAAATAAACCTAAGAATAAAAAACATAAATAAAATAAAAACTAAACATAAAATAAAAATAAAATAAACTTAAAAAATAAAATAAAACTAAATAAAAACCTAAACCTAAAAAATAAACATATAACTAAATAAAAAGTAAAACCTAAACCATAAACTAAAAAAAAACCTAAACCTAAAATAAAAATAAAATAAAGAAAATAAAATAAACCTAAACTAAAATAAATAAAACCTAAACCTAAACCTAAAAAAGACTAAACCTAAAATAAAAAAATAAATCCTAAAAATAAACCTAAAATTAAACCTTAAAAGCTTAACCTAAAAAAAAACCTATACAAAAAAAAACTTAAACTTAAAAAATAAATAAAAATAAAACTCAACTAAAAAATAAACCTAAACCTAAAAATTCAACTAAAATAAAAAACAAAAATTAAAAGAAATAAACTAAACTAAATAAAAATAAAAAAATAAAATAAACACAAATAAATAAAAAATAAACTAAATAAACCTAACCTTATTGGTTTACTGAATATAAAAAAACCTAAACCCTAAATACTAAACCCTAAACCTTAAACCCTAATCCAAAAAACTAACCCTAAACCCTAAAAACTAAACCTACAACCCTAAACCTTAAACTCTAAACCATATACCCTAAACCCTAAACCCTAAAACCTTAAAACCCAAAAGCCTAAACAATAAACCCTTACCCCTAAACTTGAACCCCTAAAACCTAAACCCTATCCCTAAACATTAAACCCTAAAACCCTAAAACCTTAAAACCTAGAAACCTAAACTTAAACTAGATAAAACCAAACAATAAAATAAATAAGAAAACTTAAACCTAAATAAAATAAAATAAACTAAAACCTAAACTTAAAATTAAAAATAATAAAAAATAAAAAATAAAAATAAACTAAAATAAAATAAAAACCTCAAATAAACTAAAAAATTAAGATAAACCTAAGAATAAAAAAATCTAAATAAAATAGAACTAAGCATAAAATAAAAATAAAATAAACCTAAAATAAAATAAAATAAACATTTAATAAAAAGCTAAACCTAAAAAATAAACCTAAAAATAAATAAAAAGCAAAACCTAAACCCTAAACTCAAAAAAAAAAAACCTAAACCTAAAATAAAATAAAATTAACAAAATAAAATAAACCTAAACTTAAACTAAAATAAACTAAACTAAAATAAATAAAACCTAAACCTAAACCTAAAATAATCTAAACCTAAACCTAAACCTAAACTAAATAAAATAAAATAAACTAAAATTAAACCTAAACCTAAACTAAAACATAAAACATAAAATAAAAACTTAAAAAACTAAAGAAATAAAATCTAAACCTAAACCTAAAAATAAAAAATAAAACCTAAACCTAAAAAAAGAAAATTAAAATAAAACTCATCTAAAAACTAAACCTAAGCTTTAAAAATAAACTAACATAAAAAACCAAAACTAAAATAAATAAATTGAAAATAAATAAACTAAACTAAATAAGAAAAAAAATAAACCTAAATAAAATAAAATAAAATAAACTGAAATAAATAAAAAATAAAGTAAATAAACTAAATAATCCTAAACATATCGGTTGATTTAATTTTTTAAAAAAAACTAAACCCTAAAACTAACCCTAAACCGATAAACCTAAACCTACAACCTTAAATCCTAAATCCTAAACCTCAAAACCCAAAACCCTAAATCCTAAACCCTAAACCCTAAACCCTAAACCCTAAACCCTAAACCCCAAACCCTAAACCCTAAACCCTAAACCCTAAACTAACCCTAAGCCCTAAACCCTAAATGAACTCTAATCCCTAAACTAACCCTAGACCCTAAGAAAGGGTAGAACCTTGATAGCAGGAACATCACTAACAACAAGGCTCAATTTAGATCTAGTTGTGGGGACGAAGGTGGAAGCGATGGTTATCACAAAGGTGGTGGGGGATTTGGAGGTATATGGAGGTGGTCTGAGACCGGTGGTTATGGAGGCTGAGATGGTACACAACCATGGTGGTGGCAAAGGGAGAGATCAGGGCTATGATGATGGATCCCACTACTTGATAGGTGGGGGTGGTTCTAATGGGAACTAGAGAAACTCGAGAATGACCAATCTGATCTACTATTTATGAAATTATGTCTTTACAATAGACATGGTTGTACTTATCTAGGTATTTTAATTTACTCTATGGGTACTTATTATTGATCTATGTCATCGTTTCTGTCTTAGAAAACTTGTGGTTCTACTTGGTTGATAAAATCAAAAATAAGAAATGTTGAATCTAAATTTATTCTCTGTTAAAAAAGAAATCATAAATCCTAAACCCTAAACCCTAAATTAAAACTTAAACCCTAAACCTAAAACCTAAACCCTAAATCCTAAACCCTAAACTAACCCTAAACCCTAAACTAATCCTAAACCTTAAACCCTAAGCCCTAAACCCTAAACCCTAAGCCCCAAACACTAAAAAGCTAAAAACCTAAACCTAAACTAAATAAAACCTCAAAAGAAAATAAATAGATAACTTAAAGAAAAATAAAACTAAAATGAAATAAATAAACCTAAAATAAATATATTAAACTAAATAAACATAAACCTATCGGTTTACTTAATTCAAAAAAAAATCCCTAAACCCTAAATACTAAATCCTAAACCCAAAACCATAAACCCTTAAACTAATCCTAAACACTAAACCCTAAACATTAAACTTAAAACCTTAAACCTATAACCCTAAACCCTAAACCCTAAACCCTAAAACCCTAAATGTTAAACCCTAAACCCTTAACCCTTAACCTTAAACCCTAAACACTAAAATCCTAAACCCTAAATGCTAAACCCTAAACCCTAAAACCTATAACCATAAACCATGAACCCTAAAGTAACACTAAAACCTAAACTAACCTGAAACTCTAAGAATGGGAAAAAAACCTTGACGGAATTAGCATCACTGTCAACTAGGCTCATTCTAGATCTGGCGGTGGAGGCAAAGGCATAGGCGGCAGTTATTGCAGTGGCAGTGGGGGATCTAGAGGTGTTGGTGGATATGGAGGTGGTGGATGGTGGTTACTAAGCGGAGGAGCTGGGAGGTTACAAATTGGTAGAAAGGGAGATAGCAGGGATATGATGTTGGATCACGCTACTCGAGAGGCGGGGGTGGTTCTGATGGGAATTGGAGAAACTAAAGAATGGTCGATCCGACCAGTATGGAACCGCTCTACTACAATTTTATTTGTTTATGGTCGCTTCATTTTTATCAATGTCGTCACTTATGTCTTAGAAAACTTGGGGTGCTACTTGTTTGATGAATCGAAAAGAAGAAATGTTGAATATGAATTTGTTCTCTGTTAAAAAAAAATCCTAAACCCTAAACTCTAAACTAAAACTTAAACCCTTAACCTAAAACCTAAACCCTAAACCCTAAACCGTAAACTAACACTAAACTCAAAACCCTAAAAAGCTAAAAAGCTAAACCTAAACTAAAATAAAATAAAAAAATAAAAAAACATAAACTAAAACCTAAACCTAAACTTAAACCTAAAAGGAAATTAAAATAAAAAAATAAAAACTAAACTAAAATAAAATTAATAAAAATCTAAACTAAACTAAAAAAAATATGAAACCTAAATAAAATAAAACCTAAACCTAAAATAAAAATAAAATAAACCCAAAATAAAATAAAATAAAAACTAAATGAAAACTTAAACATAAAAAAGTCCTGAAAATAAATAAAAAATAAAACCTAAACCCTAAACTAAAAAATAAACTTAAACCTAAAATAAAAAAATAAACAAAATAAAATAAATCTAAACCTAAACTTAAAAATAAAACCTAAAAATAAACCTAAAATAAAAACCTAAAAGATAAATAAAAAAAATAAAATAAAAAGCTAAACCTAAAACTAAAAATAAAAAATAAAACTTAATCCTAAATAATAAAATAAAAATAAACTCAACTAAAAAAGAAACCTAAACCTTAAAAAAAACTAAAATAAAAAACCAAACTAAAATTAATAAACCAAAAATAAATAAACCAAACTAAATAAAAATAAAAAATACACCTAAATAAAAAAATAAACTCACATAAATAAAAAAATAAACTAAATAAAACTAATGTTTAACTTTTTAAAAAAAACTTAAACTCAAATTTTAAACCATAAACCTAAAAAACTCCTAAACCTAAACTCAAACTTAAAACACCCACCCTACCCAACCAGATCTAAATCCAAAGACTCTAATGAACCCCTATAAAATAAATATACCTAAATGTTGACTTACCCTAAACCAAATCCTACCCTGACCCAAGCACTGACCCCAACCCAACCCTGAACTCCAACTGACCTGACCCACCACTGATAAAATAACCCTAATCAACCCTAAACTACCACAAACCCTAGGCTAGTCTAAAATATCTTAAATCTGATCCACCCTACCCACATAACTACTAATCTTAAAGACTACCCTGAGCTGACCTCCTTCCTAACTCCTCTCTCCCTAAAACTGATAACCTATAACCTAAACCTAAAACTTAAAAACTTAAACCTAATAATAAATAAATAAAATACTTATAAAATAAATAAAATAAAATAAAATAAAAAAACCTACTAAACCTAAACCTAAACTTAAAAATAAAATAAAATAAAATAAAAATAAATATATAATAAAAAAACTAAACTAAAATAAAACCAATAAAATAAACCTAAATTAAATAAAATAAAAATACTTGAAAATAAACTAAAAAAATAAAAAAATAAATAAAAATTAAACCTAAAATAAAAAAAAAACCTAAACCTAAAATAAAAATAAAATAAACCTAAACCTAAACTAAAATAAACTAAACCTAAAGATAAACCTAAACTAAATAAAATAAAATAATCAAAAAATAAACCTAAACCTAAACTAAATAATAAAAGCTAAAAATAAACCAAAATTATAAACCTAAAACCTAAACTTAAAGTAATAAAATAAAATCATAAACCTAAAACTAAAAATAAAAAATAAAACTTAAACCAAAAAATAAAATAAAAATTAAACTCAACTAAAAAATAAACCTAACCCTAAAAAATAAATAAATAATAAAAAATCTAAACTAAAATAAATAAACCTAAAATAAATAAACAAAACTAAATTAAAATAAATAAATTAACCTAAATAAAAGAAAAAATAAAATAAATTAAATAAACCTAAACTTATCAGTTTACTTAATTTAAAAAAAAAACTCTAAACCCTAAACCCTAAATCCTAAACCTACAACCCTCAACCCAACCACCCTCCTTAAACCCTAAACACTAAACCTAAAACCTACTAAACCTGACCCACAAACCCTAAAACCCTAAACCAAAGAACCACAAATAAAACCCAAATTACAAACCTAAACTGATCCCAAAACCCTAAAACCCAACCTGACTTTAAATCTAAACCCTAAAACCATAAACTCTAAACCTAAAACAAGCCAAACTCCAGCCTAAACCCCAAACCCTAAACCCTAAACCTGAGCTAACTAACCAAACCCCAACCTAAACCTTGAATAAAGATGTCTTTAGGAGTAGATCAAAAGAATGAGCTAATCCTAACATAGTTATGGTAGCTAAAGAAAATGTTTTCAAGAGGCTTTATCTTGACTACTAAAGATTTGAATACCCTAAACCCTAGCCTTAAATCATATCATAATACCATATAATATAATATAATGTAGCATCATATATTTGAGCATGTAATAATGTGTTTTTCAATGTTATAAGATGTTTTGAAATGTTTTAGTATATTATGGTATTGTTCCCTATAGTCTATATTAATATAGATCATAAAAATATTGACTTAATAAATCAGAAGTTGAGATTTGTTAAATTTAAAGGGAGAATTAGGTTGTAGTACCAAAGGTGTGCTATGCCACTTGTAGTTTAAAAACTAAGATTTTATGTTCAAAATAAATATTATATGTTGTAGCATAGTATAACATCATATATCATAATATATTATTTTGTGCATTTTAATTTCTTTTAGTATTTTATGATCATGCAATCGAGCCTACACTAGCATTATTTGTAAAAAATGTTGATTTAGACTTTCAAATGGTGGAATTTGGCCAAATTCATTATAGGTAGAGCATGACATCATAATATATTATTTCAATTTAAAATATGTAAGTGATATGACTAAAATATATAGTTTTTTATTATTTAGACAAATTTTATGATTTTTTATCTTAAGCAATCCCTTGTCATGTGATATGCAATGTAATATAATATAGGATGCCATAACATAGTGTAGAATCATGCATTAAAGCATACTATTATGTATTACTGCTTATTGTTTAGCATATTTTAGTTTGTTATAGTATGATGTAGTAGGGTTTGTATTGATATAATTCATAAAAATATTGATTTATAGGCTGAGATGAAGGGATTTGGTCAAATTTAAGGTAAGCTTTTGGGAACATCATTGGGGGTGTGATATGGTGTGTCATTTAATCAAAAGAATGAGATTTTGCATCCAAAATAAATATTCATTTTTCAACCAAATTTTATAAATTTTTTGCTTGAAGTGATTCATTTTAAGGTGTAATGTAAGATAATATATTATATGAAAGCATATTAAAATATAATGTACATAACAATATAACTTCACATATATATGAATGTGGTGGTGTGTTACTAAATGTTATTGTACATTTTAATATGTTTTAGCTATACAATAATACATTGGGTCAAAACTTACAAAAATATTGATTTGAAGGTTGAGATGGAAGAATTTGGCAAAATTCATGGCACACACAAAGAAGCAACACCAAAATTATGCTATTTTGTACCATTTCTAATAGAAAAATAACAATTCTATAGCCAAAATAAACATTATTAATATTTTGAGAAAAGTTTGTTATTTGTTCCATTTAAGTGATTATAATGAGGTGTAATGTTAGACAATATATTAAATTATAGCTAATTATAATATAATATAGTTTGTTAATTCATAGTATAATATGTTTAGCATGATATTATGTAGTTAGTTTGAGCATGCACCATAACAAATCATAAAATATTGATTACAATGTTAAGATGATGTAATTTGAACAAATACATTGTTAAGATTTTGGTTGAAGTATTAAAGTTGTGCATAAGAGAAGAAATAAGATTTGATGAGAATTTCATGTCATGGACATGGAGGGAGATCTGCTAGGGGATCACGCATGCATTGGACATGACATGTGAGGGGTCTATGCCAAGGGCATAGAAGAAAAAAAAATTGTTGAGGATAAGGTTCGAATTTGATTTGATTATATGATTTATGGAAAGAAGATTGACTAGGGATAAGAATCTATAATCCACTGGGGATTAAGATTGAATCGACTTTAATTTGTTTTAGTTTCAATTGATGTGGATGCATATCTACAACATATATGGGATCGAGTCTACTGGGGATTGGGTATATGAATCTTCCACTAGGGAAGCAGGTTCGGGCTATCCACTGGGGATTGGGATTTGAGTTTGACTTCATAGATTTGTTTGGGGATATATCCACTGGGAATAAGAGTTTGGTTGGATTTATTTGATTTAGACTCTACTAAGGGAGTTTGTTCAATTTGTCTCCATTGGGGAGGTTGGTTTTGAATTTCATTTATTTGCTTGAGTTTTTCATATATGATTTGGGGCTCCACTTGGGAGAAGGGTGTGATTTAACTCCACTAAGGAAAATCAGATTAGGTTTAATTTAATCTGAGTTAATGTATGGACCCTATCGGTGTGCAATAAACCCACTAAGAAGGGGCTATCCACCTATCTCAGTTTACAAATCCAAAGGGATAGTCTACCACTAGGTAGAGTTAGCCAACCTAAGGGCTTTTTGATAGCTATGCTTGGGAAGAAAGTAGACTTACATCTTCCAAAGTAAGAAAAAATCTTTGTGACCTGGATGCATAACAAATCGAACCTAACTTGGGGTAACTATTGAGTGAATGCCACTAAGGACTTATGTCAACCCAAAAGTAGTCAGGATTAATTTTATCTTAATTTAATGTGATTTGATATGGTTTGTTTGGTTTAGTTTGATTTCAAATTAAGGGCATATTCATTGGCATTGTGAGATCAGTCAAATTTGATTGATTTAATTTGTGGACCATGTCGATGTGTGATGGACTCATTGAGAAGGGGCTATATCAGACTTGTCCTATCTCACATTTATAAATCTAAAGGGATACTATAGTGGCTGTGGGGGTAGAGCTAGCCAACCCAAAGGGTTGACTTTTTTGGTGTTATGTGCTAGGAAGAAGGCTAGCTTACATCTTCTAAGCGGAACAATCCAGGGTGACCTATTGGTCACACAAATAGAACCTTACTTAGGCGTGAGTGAATGTTTGGGGACTTATATCAACTCAGTAGTCATACAATTCCTATAGAGTTTTGACACTAAAGATAGGATGCCCTTGAAAAAGGTATCGCTATGGGTTTCCTAATCCATAAGTTAATATATATTTTTGTTTATATTTTTTGTGGACCTGAGTGTGCGAGGGATCACACTGAAAGGGGCTATGTCGGCCTTAACCTATCTCAAATTTATTGGACCAAGGGAGAATCTGCACATCCAGAGGACATATTCTCCAACCATAGGGGTGGTTATTAAGAAAGGGGAACTGTCCAATCTGATAGTAACTCAGGTACTGTCTAAATGGGGTCACAAAAAACATGATCTAAATATAGTGTCCATAGGGGAGGTGCTGCTAGGGGTATTATCCTGAGCCTTGGAAAAGAAAGCTTATAGGTTTTCAATGGCTGACTCAAGGAGAAAGCGTAGCAGACTTACATTTGCCATGAGTGGTGTATCTATCAGCATAGTGAGAACCAACTAACCTAAAGTTCCCGTCTATGTATAACGATCAATTTGAAAAGAAAGCATCCATGCTTACAACTTTTTGAGCGAAACTGATCATCGAGATTGTTTATCGTCGATGGGACATATGCTATTTAACATAGAGCAACTACTAAGCGGGGAGCCCCAAGGAAGGATTGAACCCAAACTTGAAGCAATCAAGAGGGAAGGAGCCTCTAGGGGACTTATCCTAAACCTCAAATATACTCAACCCAATTAGTGCACAAATGTTAATCCAAGAACAAATTATAGCAGACTCACATCCTCTTAAACTAAGCCAACAAAAGGTAGCTTATAGGTCATGCAGTAAGGCCTACCAAACTAACAAGGCACTCATCGGTGTGTAGTGGCCAAGTAAGGAAGGAAAGCGTAGAATACTTACATCCTCTGAAGCAAGAAGACCATTGGGGTGACACACTAGCAGGGTAGCACATTAGCTTGACCTAGAGCAGCTATTAAGTGAGTGCTCTAGGGGCATTATCTCAACTTAGAGTAAATTGGGACAAAAGATATGTGTTAGTTTTATATGTTTATGTGTAGTTTGGGTTTGTGTTGTGTCTATAAAGGATATGACACCGCTCGGGTTTCTTACACCTACCCTAAACACATCATGGCAGATTTGTAAATAAGAATACTTTTAATATAGAGGAGATTGAATTCAAAATTATATTTTCATTCATGATAATTATTTTTAAACATGATTTATAATATTTCTTTAAGTAGATCCCACTAATTGGAAGCACTGGGTGCTCTCCCATATGATTAATAAGCTAATAAGATCCTCATTTAGGCCTTCTCATGGAAAAGGGCACGCCAAGTGGTTCAAACTTGCCTCCCATCTTACAATGGGCAATAATTGGTCTCCTTAGATCTAAAATAAGCTCTCCAACTTGAAAAGCTCAAGGACAGAACAACTTATTGTGAGCTTGTATCATTTTAGCTTTCTATAATTTGAGGTTTTGGCATGCCCGCAGGTGTGTCTCCTCCAAAGCTTTGAGCTCTTCTAGTCATAACTTTGCATTCTACTCTATTGTGATCTTGCTACCCACAACTATCCTTAGTGATGGGAATTGGACTTAGAACGGCTTCAGACTCATACATTAAGGAGAAATGAGTAGACTGAGTTGGAGTTTTATATGTGGTGCGGTAGGCCCATAAGGCTTCAACTAACTGCTTATGCCACTGTCGCTTATTATTGTCAAGTGTTATCTTTAGTATTTGGATGAGAGTTTTGTTGAAATCTACTCTTAAGCCATTTTTCATTGGGTAGTTGATAGTAGAATATCTCCAATCTATGATGTGTCTCCGAGAAAAGTTATTGATCTCGGTGTTCTTGAATGCTATACCATTATCAGATACAATTCATCGAGGCACTCCGAACCTATATACGATATTGTTCCTAAAAAATTGGAGCACATGCAAAGCTATGACCTCTTTGAGCAGAATCAACTTCACCCATTTGGAAAAGTAGTAAGTAGCAGCTAAGATGAACCAAAGACTCTTAGAAGAAGGAGGACCAATTAGACCCACTATATCAGTACCCCAACACTCGAATGGCTATGAGGCCAATGTAGGATGTAGAATGTTGTGTGGTTAGTGTAGGACCACACTGCATATTTGACATTGGTGGCATCGCCTAGTCGTATACATGCAATATTTGATCACCGACTACTAGTAGTATCCTAGTCTCTTGATCTTGGTTTTCATCTTCAAATAGGATTGGTTGGGTTGACATAATCCTGAGTGTACCTTGGTCACGATCTTATGAACTTCATGATTTTCTAAATAACATAACCACATATGGTTGAAAGATCGTTGGTACAAGACTCCATCCACAAGAGCGTACGAAAGTGCTCTCTACTTCATCTAATGGGCTTGGGATCTTAAGGTAGTTTGCCTTTATTTAGGTAATCCATGAATGGTTGCCTCCAATCGAACTCCTCATCTTTCTTGGCAATGGAAACCTCCCATTCAAGAGAGTACTTTTTGATGAGATCAATACCAATAAGGGATAAGACTTATCTATTTATGACCTTTATTAATATGGACTCATCCTTCGGACATGCCAACTCCTTGGCAAGCTTAGTTAAAGCATACACTATAATGTTCTCTCCTCAATGAATCTTATAAATGGTAACCTCTGGGATTTGGGCCAATGACTCCATGGTGTACTTGTGGTAGTGATGGAGCTTGAGCTTTATAACTTTATAGGACCCTACAATTTGGTTGATAAATAGCTGAGAATCCCTAAAGATGTTGATATTTTGGATGCTTAGAGTAACAATTAATTCCAAACTGGCAATCAAAGACTCTTATTCGGCTTCATTGTTGGTCCAATGATTAGACAAATAATATAATAATCTCATCACATCACAGTCCAGAGTTAAGAGAACTATTCCTACCCTTGCTAGATTGTGGTTCTTCCCCTCTTTAAGAGGAAGCTGCACCATCAAAGTATATCTCCTAATAGTGAATGCTAGTATCCCCTAAAATTATGAATTGTTCAATGGGGATATTATCACTAAGCAGAGAGTCAGCAAGAAGTGGGTGTGCTGCTAAGAAATCTGCTAGAAATTTTCCTTTCACCACACATAGGGGTACAAAGGTAATGTCAAACTATGAGAGGATCATGGACCGTCATGCCAACCATCCAGATGACAACGACTATATCATGAGATGTTGTAGTGGATTGTTCATAGAGATAAAGTTCACCAAATGAGGAAGCATGTATTGCTGTAGCTTTTGGGATGCAAAGATTAAAGCTAGGCAATGATTCTCAATGGGTAGATAATTAGCCTCATTAGGGATTAGATGATGGCTGAGGTAGTAGAGTGCATTTTCCTTTCCTTCATCATTGGCAACAAAACCAAGGAATCATCTAACTGTGTAAAGTATGAGCGGCTTTCCCGGGATAAGGGCTACTAAAATTGATGACATCATCAGGTAATGCTTGATGTCTTCGAAGGCATGCTCACACTTGCCATCCCACTTGAACTTGGCATCCTTTTTGACAAGTGCTGCAAATGGCTAACATCTTCCTGATAAGTTAGATATAAAGCATCTTAGATACTCCAACTACCCTTGGAATGATCTGAGTTGAGTTAAACATTAGGGGTGGCATTTCCAATATCGCCTTGTTCTTCTTTAGATCAATTTTGATTCCCTAATGTCGGACAACAAACCCAAGGAATTCCCCTGAAGCTACTACAAATGCACACTTCAGGGGGTTCATTTTGAGGTTAATTTATCTTAACTCTCAAGTCAAAGAGATGATCTTCCTTTTCTCTACTTTTGACCATGAGATCATTGGCATAGCATGCTGGTATGTAACATCATCATTTTTAAGGCTGAATGGCATTAACTTATAGCAATAGATTCCAATTGAGGGTTCTAAAAGTAGTTTTTTCTTTCATCTTTAGGGCCATCTTTATTTAGTTATATCCAGATGAGCCATCCATGAAAGAGAAGACTACATGAGATGAGGCAATGTCCACCATCAGCTCTGAGATTGGTAGTGAAAAATTATCTTTTAGACATGCCTTATTTAAATCCCTAAAATTGATGCATATGTTAATTTGACCATTCTTTTCTTAATTGGGATGACAATGGCTAACCAGGTAGGGTATTTTTCTTCCCGGATGAAGCTCGCATCGATTAGTTTCTTGACTTCATAAATGACCTATTATTCTATGTCTAATCACATGAGTCTAGGAGCTTGCATGATAGGGTTAGCAGTATGCTCTATTGCTAGTTTATGGACTTCTACGTTAGGAGCCAATCCAGGAATCTCTTCATAACTCCATGCAAAGTAGTCCTTAAACTCAATCAATAGCCAAACTAAGTCATTGGTTTCAATATCATTCAATAAAGAACTGATGTATGTCCGGTGTGGATCTTCTTTAGTTCCTAAGTTGATTTCCTTGAGCTCGCCAATGGTTGACTTGATCTCTTCTTTGAACTCTGGCGGTGCATCTTTGACTTCAAAATCATCTGGATCATTTGATGTTTTTTGTCCTCAATGAGTTAATGTGATTTGAAAAGAACCTGTGAGTCACGGTGATGACTAAGTAGCAATCATCATCATTGGAGACCATCTTGAATCTAGTCGGCCTTGATTGATAACTTTTACATTTGTTCATCCATATTCTTTCAAAGTAGTTTGACCTACACTTTGACCAAGTATGTGGGATTAACCATTTCTTTGCTAAATTATGAACACAAGGCAAGTACCAATCAAAAGATAATTCTATTGAATCTTTATATGAATCATTCTCAAGTTCTACATCAACTTCTTAACTTGTGGATCATGCTTCGAGAAAGAACCTCTGAGTCTTCACACCTATGGATGACTTAGGGGCTTCCTTAACTACCAAACCCTCTACTTTTTAAGAGGAAAGTGGGGTTAGAGCTAAGGTTCCCAACTGATGCCTAATTATTTCACATATAAACTTGGATACATTTATGCTTTGCTTTGGAGCTCGAGAGAATCTGGACCAAAAATATTTTAGCCTTGACCTATCTCAAATTTATTGGACCAAGGGAGAATCTGCACATCCATAAGATGGATTCTCTAACCACAAGGGTGGTTACTAAGAAAGGGAAACTGTCTAATCTAATAGTAACCTAGGTAGTGTCTAAATGGCCTAAATAAAAACCAAATCCAAATCAATTAAAATCAAAGCCTACAATCAACTTTAATTGGTCAACTAAACCCAAATCAATACTTAACCCAAGATAATTTGGCCAATTTGGTCAAATTGGTCAACTTAACCCATTTGACCCAAATGAATTCAAATGAGCCAAAATTAAATCTATGCCAAACTAAACTAAACCATTTGAACCAAAACATCCCAAATGATCATATGAACTTGACCCAATCCTTGGTTTGACCCAATTTGATCAATTGGTCAACTTGACCTAACCTAACACATTTTAACCTAAATGAGTCAAATTGAGCCAAACCTAACCAAATCAACTCCAATTGACTTGAAATTTGGGCTAACCCTTTTTTGGCTCATTTCAAATTTACCCAAATCAAATACAATGCTAAATGCTCATTCTACTCTTAGGTCAAGGGCATCACATGAGACAAATCACTAATGTAAGTGGTCATTTCTATTCCTTGGCCACTTGGTACTCTCCCAATGATCCACCTAAGCACCTAGAACAGTCCAACCTAACATAAGGGGTGGTTGGGTCAACCATGACCTATGGGAGGTGAAATCACCTCACTCTCCCCATTGGAGCATTTAAAACACAAAGGACACCCATGATTCCTCCTTGGCAGCCACCTCCACACCTTCAACCATGTAAGCTGAGCCAACTCACCTTCTCCATGCCTCCCATGACTCCTTAAGATGGCCAGACGGCCACTAGAAGCCAAACCTGATCCCACCATCTGATCAAGATGAAAGGGGGGTATACACCCCATTATTTCCACTCAAACATAGACATAACTCATTCCTCAAAGCCCTAGCTACCCAAGATGAGCTGCTAGTGCCATTCCCTAAGCTGCCAAGCTTGTTCCTCTATTGAAAAATTCCATTCCCATACATCTTGAAATAAGACACTCCCATTTTTGATCGAACATCCCTATTTCTCCATCAAACTCCAATTAACTTTGCACGCTCCTTCCCTAGGCCTCAACGAGCAGGAATGAATTATCTCCCAAGCTTCCTGAGCACCGGAGGTGGGACTTAGATCAAAGTTGAGGACCAAATCATTAGTTCATGGCCTTCTGAGCAAACATCGAGGAATTGATCCAATTGCTTGTCAAAACCCTCCACTAGATGAAGCTTCTAGTCATTGACCAGGTCTTGAGCTCGACAATGCTTCCAAATTGATCCTTAGGAAAAATGGGTTGGAGCTTTTGAAGAAAACTTGCATCTCATGTGATCATGACCATTGGATCCTCCCTCATTCGATGTCATTGAAGGTGTGGGATCCTTTTAGAGTTGATCTGAGCTCAGTTATGCTCGGATCAAGTGAGCAATGATGGATGAACTCCATTCTCCCTCACTCACATCATGTTAGATCACACACCATCTATTCCACTTGATCAAAAGGATGATCATAATTAGATTCACTAGATCAATTTGATTTAATCCTATTAAGCTATCCGATTAATCATAGCCATCAGATCTTAGATCAGATGATGGATGAAAAGCATTTACCGCCACAAGTGAGTGGATAAGTTTTAAGTAGCCACCCGTCATACTGGTACTAATAGGATTAGGCTTTAATTAGGCTTAATTAATCATTTTTAATGGCTAAAACTTATACAAATTATAAATAAAATGATAGTGAAATAAAAAAATGCAAATAAATACTCATTTTAATGGTATTTCAAAGGAGAAATAATTAAAATGATCTTAACAAATTTTGAGCAGTAAGGTTTAATTAATGTTTAATACCAAATTTATTAGTTTAATTACTCTTTAATTACTTGAGAAATTAATCCCAAATTTTGTGAGTTAATTTAATGGGATGACCTCTACCTCTCATGATTTTCTTGGGATTTATTTCTCACTTAATTAGGAAAATTGACTAATTAAACCTTAACTACTCTTTTAAGTAAATTAATGATTAACTAATCTTATGAATAGTAAAAAATTGGTTAATTAAGTTTATTAATCAATGTTCAATAGTAAGTTAACTAAGGAATAGGGTTGAGACCCCTTTCCCTAAGTTCATTTCACCCTTTTTTAAAAATGAAATTAATGAAGATTTAACTAATTAATTAATTCACTTAATCAAATTGAAATCATAGTCACATCAGTCCTTAATTAATTAAATCATGGGGTAGATCTTTAGGTGTTTAATAACCAAAATGAGTTTAATGAAATTATGGTTAGTCCACATATGTGGGAAAATCATAAGAGTAATTAATTAAGTCCCTTGATCTAATTAACTATTAATCATAAACCAATTGCATTAGGCCCCTTTTATTTCCTAGGATCATTGTAACTTTATTTTCCATGCATATAATGTTGGCTCATAATTATTTAGTTAATTACTTTAAGGTGGCATAGGTAAGGGTAATTAATTCATCTAATTAAGGGTTCAAAATAATTAACCAATAAAATCAACTTAATTACATTTCCTTAAATTAAATCAAATCACTAATGTCAGAATAGGTTTAAAACTATAAGTGAAGATTTCTATCCTCCACTTTAAATCAAATCAAATCCAAAATTTAATTAATAAATAAGCTTTGTTTTTCTTTAAATAATCTTATTTGATTTAATTATCCTTAAGAACTAGTTTGGTTGAATGAATCACATGATTATATTTGATTGTCCTCTTTCTAATCATGTTAAATTTGGTATGTCATTTGGATTCATGCATCCATCTTTTCAAAATCAAGTAAAAGAAAATGGATTTCTTTTATGTAATCTTGCATGTGTTGATTTAATTTAATATATGCGTGGCTATTATCACTATTAAATCCAAATGTATTTTTTTAAAGCTTATAAATAAATAATAATATATGTTATGATGCTAATTATAAATACATAAGAAATGCATGTGCTTATAGCTTAAGTGCATGAATGTTGAGTTCTCTTTCTTCTATGCATGTGTTGATTTATATAAGATTGAATGATAATGGGTATATAGTTTAGACTTAGCTAGCCTCAAGGAGGTCATTTGATTACCTCACTTCATTGGTTTAACAATGACACGTACCCATTTGATTTCATTCTTATGTATTTCAACATTAAAATTTAGATAGAGCTGTAATTCATATATATAAATGATTCGATAAAAAAATATACAATCTTTGCAGGATTTTCTTTCCCTAATTTATGTATACATACATATGTGTCCAATAAAAACAAGTATATAGTCTGGACATCCCGGGAATATGAGGATTTAGTAATCCCCAAGGAGGTCTTTTGATTATCTCACTTCCCTGGTTAAACAATGACACATACTTGGCTATATCTTTGTACATGTATATGTATATATGATTAGTGAATGAAAATCCCATTTTACATTTAAATTGTATGCATTCATAATTGACTAAGTGGTTGAATTAATTAGCCTTATGATTTGGAGCTTACTTCCTACGTTAATGTATATGAATTTACATATGTTTGAAGGAAAATGTGTATATAGTCTAAACATTCTGAGAATACAAGGCTTTAGCTAGCTCAGTGGAGGTCATTTGGTTACTTCACTTCCCTAATTTAACAACGTCACATGCCTATTTAATTTCTTTTTTATGTCCTTTTTGTATGTGAATTTGGATAAAGTTTTAAATAAATATGTTTAAATAATTCAATCAAATAAAATATAAATTTTAATTATACACATACATTCATCATTCAAGTGTGCTAAATTATGTTGCAAGTATAAATACACTTAGGATTAAATCACATGTTACATGTGATGGAAATGAATGATTTAATATATATCATGTGGTAGTAATTCAGTCAAATTAATCTTAAGATGCCTTTCATTTTAAATAGGATTTATTTAAAGTGAACCTAAACTTAGGATTAATTAAATCATTTAATAATCCATTCACTAAAGAGAAGTAAATCAAATTAATATAGTATAGAAAGTGATTTAAGGTAGGGATGAAAGAGGGCAATCATTTTTTCCTCTTTTTATAACACTTAGTTGCTAAATGTAATCAAATGAAATAAAATAAAACATAAATTAAAATTCTCAAATCAATTAAACTACCTCAAGTGCAATCAACCTTTCATGTCAAATTGAATTCTTCTACACTTAGAAAATAGAACACTAATGCCTAACAAGACTTACCACACAAGCCTTAATACACACATTAGAATTAATTCACCACTTCTAGCTCTAAGTTAGGGCAGTGTATGATGTGATGTATGCTTTATTTTATGATATATTATTTTAGATTGGATGTTAGGGTGTATGCTTCGTAGGCTGGATGATAGGCCAATATTATCCTAATCATAATTTACATAGGGGATTATGCTTAAGGGATGCTTAAAAATAAATGTGAATGCTCTTTTTGTAGGTTGTTTAAATCCTTAAGCATAATCCAAGTTATGAGAGGTGGGCATAGTTACCCATGTGTAGGGTGTTAAGTCCAAATTATAAATACAATTGCTTGAGATTATATGTTGATTTAGCTAACATCTACTTTGCAAGTGTAGTTAGATTTACCTTTCCCACATAAATGTATTTTTTGCAATAAGAATTAAAATTAGTGCTATGGGAGATTAGGATGAGCAGTGGCCATAAGGGTTTGTCCTAGGGTGCCTTGTGATACCTTTAAAGCAAGCACCGACCTTTTACTCTTTTAAGATAATTTATATAATTATTTGATCTTATGTTTACATTATGCATTAGGACAACATGCTTTTCATATTTTCTTAAATGATTGATTCTTTAATGTGTTGCATGGATACGATTAGGCTCTTAGGATGAAAATAACTTTTCTACCCAACTAATCATCATAACTAAATTTTAAATAACTCAGAACCTCATCATAAAGCCAAAGATGAAAAATAAAATAATTAAAAGATCTAGCAACCCCTTAGTTGTATGGTTGTATGTTTCACATCATCCATGCATATTCTATCTCCTTTGAACATGAAGGATCTCCATCCTTGCATGATAAAGGAATGCTTGACCTGTGAGGGCATCCTTCGTGATGGAGAACACCTTCTTCTAGTTGATTTAACCCATAACCTATTTCATCATGAATTTAGGCATAAGAAATCCTAAAGCTTCACTCAAAATGATGTCTAAAATGAAATAAAATTTGAAGATATTTTGCATCTATAGATTAAGTCATATGCTCATACCACTCATGCTCTAGTCTCTTGAAGAATGTGTTTAGGACTTTAGTCTCTTTCTAATTAAATAACTACTTTAGCTATCTTGCAATTCATAAGACTAGACTACATAGTTTTAAAATTGTAGGAGTTAGCTGGAGGTCACTCCAGGTGATTATAAGTCCAGAAGTCAGATAATTTATTCTCGCTTATGGAGGTAAACCCATATGTCCACCTATCGCTTAGATTTAGGTCATGCTATAGCTCATACTAAAGCTCCCTAGATTTAGGATCTGAGGTAGCTATTTCTTTCGGGCTACGAGCATAATTCCTCACCTTTTAGGCATTCCCACAACCTTGTGTTGGTGGATTAGAAGCCCTAGTAATCTACTTAAATTTCAACTCAAAATATATAATGTAAAGAGGTGGTTGTGCTCATTCATCCCTAAGAGTAAGTCTTCATCACTGAATGTAACTCCTAAGATATCCTTTGAGTGGCATGACTCCTCTTTCATAGTTGTTAGCTAAGCCAAGCATACCTCTAGATCAAGTAAGGACTTGCTTAGAGATTCCCTCATCTCTTTGGATAAGACAAGGGCATCGTATATGCTTAACTTAGTAGGAAACTTTCTAAGATGAGTATCTGCTCACTAGAATCAATGACCTGCTTACCCTTACCCTGAAGTGCTACCCTAGGAGGTAGAACTTTGCCACTACATAGGTTAACTTTAGTGACTTTTTGGAATGATGAGCTTGTGGAAAGTTCTACCTTCTCATCGGGCATACCAACAACTTCTTCTATGTGATCCTTAGAGTTAGTTGACTCCATGTCAATCTAAAGAGGTGAACCTAATTGATTTAGAAAAGGATAGTCTAATTCTGATCAAAAAGGGAAGGACCAAAACTACTAGAGCTATTATTTTTATTTAGACTAGGAGAGCTTTCTATATGAATAAAATTAAGAACATCAGAAGTAGACAATATATAAGTAGAATCAACTTTCTTCATTACTTTCTTTTTGGGTGAGGTCAAGTAAAATAAGTAGAGTAAGAGATTTAGTGTCCTTATCCATACATACAATGCTCCTGGTAGTAGAAGAAGAGTTGGCAGAAGAGGTGGTAGCTACAACGGTGGAGGGAGGACTAGACTCGGATGGTGGCTGTGCTATTGGACTATCCCGGTATGGTGAGTTGCTACTGCTATTGGGTTGTCACCCTCCCAGAGTTGTCCTTTGCCACTAACAAACCTTCCTTGGTGTTGGAGGTTTAAGCTACTTCAGGCACCTACAAGAAAAGGTTCTTGATCTTAGAAATGATCTTCTCAGAGATTCGGGATAGGGAGATATCCTAACCTTCTTTGGTTTTAAGAGGATGGAAAGTATCCCCAGAGATTACTCTAATAGAACTGGATGGTTGTTCTAATAAGTATTCCAAAAAGATAACTATGGCTCCCAACTTGTAGCTGCGTTCAAGCTAGTCCTTAAAAGTGATACAATCCTCTAAGATATGGCTTAACATGCGGTGGTAAGGGCAATAACAAGGATCATCGCTCTTGCCCATTTCCTCCCACATCCTAGGCTCTGGTTACTTAAAGTAAGGTTTCTTTAAGAGATTCTTAAAGATTTTTCTAACTACCTCCCTCTTGAATGAATATGGCTTATTCAATCTATCAACAAGAGTAGGTGGAAAGTAGCTACCTAGTGATGAATATGAATACCGCTACTGGGTAGGCTACTGACATGGTGGAAATAGTCATTGTGGGGCTGCGGTGGCCGGCATGATGGCCGACGTGGTGGAAAAGGAGGTCACAAAGGAGGCTGCTAAACTCATAGTCTCTCATAGTGAACTCTGGCTAGCTGCTTCGCTCTGTCCATTGACACAACTATCCCTGGCTTCTTCTCAAACACCTTATGAGGCTTGGGCCTAAATGATTGGTCGGGAAAGGGAAACTATTTGGCTTCCTTTTGTAGGCTAACCTCCTTGTTGATTAATATCTCGAATGTTTTGATGGTAAAATGCTTAAGCATGAAGGGGACCGGGCTATGTATATTATTGAGAAGAATTTCAATGGCATGTTGTTCATACAGTTGTTAGTTCATATTTCATGCTCAGGTTGTGCCACCTGATAATGTTTTCAATAAGGAACCCGTTGAGTTTCTATTTCTCTATAATGAGGTTGCCTACAGTCACCCTCTACTGTGCTCCAGCAAACTCTTGATGAAATGGTGCTCCAACTCAGCAAAAGTCTTCACCGAACCGTTAGATTCGGTGTACCAATCAAATGCAACACTTGACATACTGCTAATAAAAAAGCAGAAGAGGAGTGTGTTGCTGTCAATGGTGTTGCAATAGCCGGCTCTAAAGTGTGCAATGTGTTATCGTGTGTTCCTGCTGCCATCAAAGATCTTGAAGGATGGTCTCATAGAACCCTAAATAAAATAAATACTAAATAAAAATCTAAACCTAAAATAAACCTAAAAATAAATAGAAAATAAAACCCAAATCCTAAACTAAAAAAACCTAAACCTAAAATAAAAAAAATAAAATAAACATAAATCTAACCCTTAGCCTAACTCAAAACCCTAAACCCCAAACCCTAAACCTAAACCTAAAGTAACTAAATAAATTAAAAAATAAATCTAAACCCTAAAACCTAATAAACCTAAACCCTAAGAATTGGTAGAACCTTGACGACAGGAAAATCACAGTCAACTAGGCTCAGTGTAGATCTAGCAGTGGAGGTGATGGCAGAGGTGGTGGATATTGCAGTGGTGGTGGGGAATCTAGAGGCACAAGTGGATATGGAGGTGGTGGTCAGACCAGTGGTGGTTATAGATGCGGGAGGAGCGATGGAGGTTATGGCCGTGGTGGTGGCAGAGGGAGAGATTGGGGATATGATAGTGTATCCCACTACTCGGGAGGCCGGGGCAGTTCTGATAGGAATTGGAGAAATTGAAGAACGATCGATCCGATCTACTGCTTATGGAACTGTGTCTTTGAAGTAGGGACGGTTCTAGTTATATAGGATTTTTGATTTTTTCTATGTGTGTTCCTTTTTTATCTATTATAGTTTAGGGTTTTAGGGTTTAGGGTTTAGGGTTAAAGTTTAGGGTTTAGGGTTTAGGGTTTAGTTTTTTACCTTTAGGGTTTAGAGTTTAGGATTTAAAGTTTAGGGTTTTGGGGTTTAAGGTTTAGGGTTTAGGGTTTTGGGTTTAGGGTTTAGTGTTTAGGGTTTTTTTATGGTATAGGGTTTAAGGTTTAGGGTTTATGGTTGTTTGTTTAGGGTTGTAGGTTTAAGGTTTAAGGATAGTTTTAGGGATTAGGGTTTAAGGTTTAGGGTTTAGGATTTAAGGTTTAGGGTTTACAGTCTTTTTTTTAAATTAAGTAAACTCGTAGGTTTATGTAAATTTAGTTTATTTTATTTTATATTTTTTTAGGTTTATTTTTTATTTATTTTAGTTTATTTATTTTAGGTTTATTTCTTTTAGTTTAGGTTTCATATTTTACCTTATTTTTTAGGTTTATGTTTAGGTTTATGCTTTTTTAGTTTAGTTTTATTTGTATTTTATTTTTTAGGTTTAGATTTTATTTATTTTAGTTTAGGTTTAAGTTTATTTAATTTTGTTTACTTTAGGTTTAGATTTTTTTTTTTAGTTTAGGGTTTAGATTTTATTTTTATTTTTTCTTAAGTTTTATTTTTAGGATTTAGGGTTTACTGTTGAAGGTTTATGATTTGGGGTTTAGGGTTTTAGGGTTTAGGGCTTAGGTTTTAGGGTTTAGGGTTTTTAGAGTTTAGGGTTTAGGGTTTAGGGTTCAGGTTTTAGTTCAGGGATTAGGGTTTTTATTTTTTTTCTTAATCAAGAATAAATACAAATTCAACATTCTTCTTTTCGATTTCATTAACCAAGTAACACACCAAGTTTTTTAATACACAAGCGACGACATAGATAAAAAATGAGCACACATAGAGTAAATCAAAACCCTGGATAACTAGATCCATCTCTATTGTAATTACATAATTTCATAAGCAGTAGATCAAATGGGACGTCCTTCAATTTTTCTAGTTTCCATCAGAACCAGCCCTACCCCTCGAGTAGCGGGATCCACCATCATATCCTCGATCTCTCGCTCTACCACCACCATGACGGTAATCTCTATCACTCCTCCAAGCTCGATAACCATGCTCCCGCCAGCATCTCCATATCCACCAGCACCTCCAGATCCCCCACCACCACTTTGCGATAACCGCAGCCTCTGCCTTCACCTCCACTGCCAGATCTAGCTTAAGCCTATCATCATGGTTCTGCCATTCTTAGGGTATAGGTTTAGGTTTAGGTTTATTAGGTTTTAGGGTTTAATTTTATTTTTTATGTTTTTTAGTTACTTTAGGTTTAGATTTAGGGTTTGGGGTTTACAGTTTAGGGTTTAGGGTTTAGGGTTTAAGATTTTAGGGTTTATGCTTTTAGGGTTTAGGGTTGTAGGTTTAAGGTTTAGGGTTTATTTTTATTTTTAAATTAAGTAAACTAGTATGTTTAGGCTTATTTAGTTTATTTGATTTATTTTAGTTTATTTTATTTTTTATTTTTATTTAGGGTTATTTTTTATTTTTATTTAGTTTAGTTTATTTATTTTAAGTTTATTTATTTTAGTTTAGGTTTTATTTTGTTTATTTTTTAGATTTAGGTTTAGGTTTATGTTTATTTTTTAGTTAAGTTGTATTTTTATTTAATTTTTTAGGTTTAAGTTTTATTTTTTATTTTTAGGTTTAGGTTTAGGTTTTTATTTTATTTTTTTAGGTTTAGGTTTTAGGTTTTAAATTAATGCTTATTTTTAGGTTTTATATTTTAGTTTAGGTTTAGGTTTATTTTTAGTTTATTATATTTTATTTAGTTTAGGTTTAGGTTTAGGTTTAAGTTTAGGTTTAGCTTTTATTTATTTTACTTTAGTTTATTTTAGTTTAGTTTTGAGTTATTTTATTTTATTTTAGTTTTGAATTTTTTAATTTTATTTTAGGTTTAGGTTTAGGTTTAGGTTTTAGTTTAGGTATTTATTTTATTTTATTTTTTATTTTATTTAAGTTTAGATTTTTTATTTATTTTATTATTAGATTTTATTTAGAATATGTTTAGGTTTTAGGGTTCTGATTTTTGGGTTTACTTTTATGGTTTAGGGTTTATGGTTTAGGGTTTGGGGTTTAAGGTTGTAGGTTTTGGTTTTGGGGTTGTAGGTTTTAGGGTTGTAGGTTTCAGGGTTTAGTGTTTAGGGTTTAGTGTTTAGGTTTTAGGTTTTAGGGTTTTTGGTTTTTTTTTTTAACAGAGAACAAATTAAGGTTCTACATTTCTTCTTTTCGATTTCATCAAACAAGTAATAAACCAGGGAAGTGAAGTAATCAAATGACTTCCTTCCAATCATGTTCCCAGATGTTGGACTATATACCCATTACCATTAAATCTTATATAAATCAACATATGAATAGAGGAAAGAGAACTCAACATTCATACACTTAAGCTATAAGCATGCATTTCTTATGTATTTATAACATGCATCATAACATATATTATTAAGCTTTTAAAATACATTTAGATTAAATAGTGATAATAGCCATGCATATAATAAATTAAATCAACACATGGAAGCTTAGATAAAGAAATCAATTTTATTTTACTTGATTTTGAAAAGATGGCATGAATTGAAATGACATACCAAATTTAACATGATTTGAAAGAGGACAATCTAATATAAGCATGTGATTCATTCAACCAAACTAGATCTTAAGAACAATCAAATCAAGTAAGATTATTTAAAGCAAACCAAATCTTCTTTATTAATTAAGTTTTGGATTTGATTTGATTTAAAGAGGAAGAGAAATCATCACTTGCTATTTTAAACCTATTCCCATTAGTGATTTGATTTAGAAATGTAATTAAGTTGATTTTTTTATGGGCTAATTAAGTTGAACCATTAATTAGTTTAATTAATTACTCTTATCTATGTCACCTTAAAGTAACTAAATAATTATGAACCAACATGATATGCATGGAAAATAAACTTGCAATGATCCTTGAAAATAAAAGGGGCCTAATGGGGCTCATGATTAATAGTTAATTAGATTGAGACTTATTAATTACTCTTATGGTTTTCCCACATGACTTATAATTTCATTAAACTCCATTAGGTTATTAAACACCAAAGATAAACCCCATTATTTAATTAATTGGGTTTGGTGTGATTATGATGAATTTGATTTAGTGATTTAATTAATTACATTTTAAAATAAGGTGAAATGGACTTAGAAAGGGGTCCCAACCCATTCCTTGTTCACTTAGTGAATAATGATTAATAAACTTAATTAACCAATTTATTACTGTTCATGAGATTAATTAATCATTAATTAACTTAAAAGAGTAGTTAAGGTTTAATTAGTCAATTTTTCTAATTAAGTGAGCAATAAATCCCAAGAAAATCATAGGAGACATATAGGTCATCATTAAATTAACCCATAAAATTTGGTATTTCTCAAGTAATTAAGAATTAATTAAGATAATTAATTTTGGAATTAAACTTTAATTAAACCTTAATTAATGTTCAAAATTAGTTAAGATCATTTTAATTAATTCACCTCTAAAATACCTTTAAAATGAGTATTTATTTGTGGTTTTTTTAATTTCTATGATTTTTTTATGATTTTTAGAAGTTTTAATCACTAAAATGATTAATTAAACCAATTGCCTAATTTGGCAACTGGGTCACGACATTCTTTCCGTGGGATGGATTGGCTACCAAAACTTATCCAACTTGTGACATGGCGTTGGATGTGCTTTCTCCGCCATCGTCAGATTGGATGGCTATGATTAATCCCACATAATGGGTCATCATTGATGTAGCAGATCTAATCATGATCATCTATTTTTGATCACAAGAATGGATGGTGCGTGATCTAAAGTAACTCAGTGAGGAGAATGGAGTCTATCCACCATTGATCACATGATCAAGCTTACGGCTGGTCAACTCAAGAATCAACACCTTCATATTGATCGGATGGGATCAAGCGATCAAAATCACACGAGATGCAAGTTTTCTTCAAAAAGGTCCAACCCATTTTTACCTGAGGATCAGTTTTGGAAGCATACTTCATCGAAGCTCAAGACGAGCAGCTTTAACGATTGAGGAAGCTTCATCTAGTGGATAATGTTGAGCAGCTTGGAACAATTCCTCGGTGTTCACTGAAGGCCAACCAATGATTTGGAGCTCAACTTTGATCAAAGTCCCACCTCATTTTGGGAAGCTTGGGAGATGATTCATTCTTTCGATGAGGCCTAGGGAAGGTGTGTACAAAGTTAAATTTGATGAGAAATATGGAAGTTATATAATTATAGTGACTATTTTTGATGGGGATGGCATTTTTTGATGAGCTTGAGGCTTAATCTAATGGCTCATCTTGGGTAGCTAGGGCTCTAAAGAATAATTTTTGTGTGTTTGAGTGAAACAAGGTGACCGCCTTCATCTTGATCGACTGGGATCATGTTTGGCTTCTAGAGTCAAGAATCAGGAGTCATGGGTGGCTTGAGGAGGAGGTGAGTTGGCTCGACTTGGTTGGTTGAAGGTGTGGATGTGGTTGCCAAGGAGGAATCATGGGTGTCCTATGGGTTTCAAATGCTCTAATGGGGAGGGTGAGGTGATTTCACCACCCATGGGTCATGGCGACCAAACCATTGGTTTGAAAGTGTCTTGGATAAGTGGACCATTGGGAGAGTACCAAGTGTCTAAGAATGGAAATGACCACTTAAATGGGTGATTTGTCTCATGTGATGCCCTTGACCCATGGGTAGAATGATCATTTAGCATTAGATTTGATTTGGGCATATTTGAAATTAGCCAAAAGTGGGTTTTTCAAGTCAATTGGAGTTGATTTGGTTAGGTTTGGCTCAGTTTGACTCATTTAGGTCAAATTGGGTTAAGTAGGGTCAAGTTAACCAATTGATCAAATTAGTCAAAACCAAGGGTTGGGTCAAGTTCATATGATCATTTGGGATGTTTTGGTTCAATTGGTTTGGTTTAGTTTGGCTTAGATTTGATTTTGGCTCATTTGAATTCATTTGGCTCAAATGGGTTAAGTTGACTAATTTGACTAAATTGGCCAAATTGTCTTGGGCTGGGTGTTGGTTTGGGTTTAGTTGACCAATTGAAGATGACTGTAGGCTTTTATTTCAATTAATTTGGACTTGATTTTGATTTAGGCCAACTTGAACCTTTAGGTCAATTTGGCTAAGTAGGTCAATTGGATTCAATTGGGTCCAATCATAGCTTTGGTCAAGTTCAACAATATATTTGGAATGAACTTGAGCCATTGGTTGTAATCAATTTTGTTTATAATTTGATTTGATCCAATTTGGTCTTTTAGGTCAATTTGGGTCAACTTGGGTCAAGATGGCCAATTAGGTTTTGTTAGACTCAATTGAAGGTCAAGTCATATTCAAATATGGATTTTGATTTGGTATGAATCATTGGTGTCAAGGGATTTATCATAGGTTGCAATTTGGCTAGTTTGGGATCATATGGGTTAAGGGGTTGACTTGGTAAAATGACCAAGTTGACTTGGTTTGACCCAATTTATGATAATTGATCAATTTAGGGTGATCAACAATCATGATGGGAGGTTACGATGGGCTTGGTTCAATCCAATTTGGGTAGGATTAGAACTTGGCTCAAATAGATCAAATCAGCTACTTTGGGTCAAGTGGACCAACTGGGTTTAGTTGGCTTGATTTTTGGTTGAGTTTGATTTAGTTGAGTTTCTATATGGATTTGGGATTGATTTATAAATTCAATTGCAGTTAGCTTGGATTCAAGTGGGTTTTGGTTCATTTGAATATTTCAAGTCAAAAGGGTTAAGTTGGGTTTGACTTAGGTTGATTTTGGTTTGGCTTGATGATTATAGATTTCATTTATATTTGTAAATTTGATTGAAGGTATGATTGATTCATAAGAAAATCAATTGAATTTGGGTTCGGAATGAAGGAATTTGGCTAAGTCCATGGAGTTGGGTCATGTTGCTTAGGTTTGGATTTTGATTTGGTTTGATTTAATTTTGATGATTTAAATGTATATTTCATTTAAATTTGTGAAGATGATTGAAAATATTTTTTATTTGTGTGAAAATCAATTGAGTTTGACTTGATTTGGATTTTATGTCCATGGGATAGTCATATGACTTAGGAAGGGTTTTGTTTTAATTTGATTTAGTTTTGATCTTTTGAATGTAGATTTGATTTATATTTAGAAAGATGATTGAAGGTATAAATTTATTATGAGAAAAATCAATTGATTTTGGATTTATTTGGATTAAGATTTGGCTAAGTCCATGGGATAGGTCATATGACTTAGGAAGGGTTTCAAGTTTGGATTTGATCATGGGCTTCAAACATTTGGTTTTGGAATTTGGGTTTCGATTTGGATTTGAATTTGTTGTTTGAATTCAACTTGAGGTTTAACTTGAGAAGGTGAACATGGATTGGATTTGGGTTGTAGGGTGGATTATCCTAATCCCAGGCATAACCTAATCCTATGGTTAACTTTAAGTATTTGGCTTAGGTTAAGTGTTTACGTAATTGTTAGAAGTGTCTTATGAGTAGGGAAGTCGTAGTGTCTATAAGACTCCTATGTCTAAAATGGGAAGATTGAACACACACACCAGAAGTAAGGTCAACAAGACTTAGGCTCCATAGTGTTGCCCTTTGAGATAGATGATTGGATGGCTGATGCCAAGTTTCACATTTTAGACTTAGATATATCTTTCAATGCTTTGCTTGGGAGACCATGGATACATGAGAACAACATAGTTTCATCCCCTCTACATCAATATATGAAGTTTATGAGATGTGGGATCATCTATTATGTCAAATAAGATCTCAAGACATTTCTAGTTCACAAGGTCGGCATATACGAGGATGTGGCTTAGTACCTCCCTCAAAATCAACAAGTCTATTCTCGTGAACTTGGCCAAATTTTAAAAATAAATGAAAAAGAAAATGAAAAAGAAAGAGAAAAATAAAAGAAAGAAAAGATAAAATAAAAAAAAAGAAAAATAAAAGGAAAGAGAAAGAGAAAAATAAAAATAAAAGAAAAGAGAAAATGAAAAAGAAAATAAAAGGGAGAGAAAATAGACTTTGAGGAGGAAGTGGAGCTTGAAATTAGATTGCACCCACAATTTGTTACTCCATCCAAACATATGAGTAGGATGACCGAACCTCTACCAGGAAGAGGAAGAGGACAATTCAGAGGTAGTCCCAGGGACAGAAAACCTCTTTATTAGCCACCCAATAGAAGATATGTCATAGCTACCCGAGTACACCTGCTTTCCATATAAACTTAGAATCCAGCTCATAGGATGAGCCTTATATAGTTAACACACCAACCAGCTCTTCTCAGCAGTAGATTCCCTTTGAGGTGGCTTTGAGCGGATAGTGATGTATACTTGGCTCTAAAGCAAAGCATAAGTGTATATAAGTCTATATGTGAAACAATTTGGCATCAATTGGGAACCTTAGCTCTGACCCCACTTTCCTCTCAAAAAGTTAATGGTTTGGTAGTTAAGGAATCCCTTAAGTCAACCACAAGTGTGAAGACTCAAAGGTTCTTTTTGGGAGCATCATCCTCAAGTCAAGATGTTGATGTAAAACTTGAGGATTATTCACATATAGATTTAATAGAATTACTTTTTGATTGGTACTTGCCTTGTGCTCAGAATTTAGCAAAGAAAGTGTTAATCCCACATACTTGGTCAAAGCACAGGTCAGACTACTTCGAAAGAATATGAAAGAACAAAATCAAAAGCTCTCAATCAAGATTAAGACTAGGACTAGGTTTACATTTTATTTATTTTTGTTTACGTTTAGATTTATTTTATTTTGTTCATTTTATTTTTATTTTAGGTTCAGTTTTTTTTTTAGTTTTGGGTTTAGGTTTTATTTTTTTATTTATTTCTAGGTTTTATTTTAAGGTTTACTTTTAGGTTTAGCTTTTATTTAATTTTATTTTTTATTTTTTAGGTTTATTTTATTTTAATTTATGTTTAGTTTATATTTTATTTAAGTTTTTATTCTCAAGTTTATTTTACTTTTTTAGTTTTGTTTAAAATTTTATTTATTTTATTTTAGTTTGTTTTTATTTGTTAATTTTATTTTATTTTATGGTTTTTGTATAGGTATTTTATTATATTTTTTTATTTTACTTAGGTTTATGTTTTATTTATTTATTTTATTTTTAGGTTCTATTTAGTTTAGGTTAAGGTTTTTAGGTTATTTGGGTTTATAGTTTAGGGTTTAGGGCTTCATGTTTAGGGTTTAGGGTTTAGGGTTTAGAGTTTAGCTTTTAGGTTTAGGGTTCAAGTTTTAGTTTAGGGTTTAGGGTTTAGGGTTTAGATTTTAGCTTTAAGGTTGTAAGTTTTAGTCTTGCATTTAGGGTTTATGGTTTAAGGTTGTAGGTTTTAAGGTTTTGGGTTTAGGGTTTAGGGTTTAGGGTTTAGGGTTAAATTAAGTTTAGGTTTAAGGTTTAGGATTTAGTTTAAGTTTAGGATTTAACTTAGAGGTTTAGTTTAGGTTTAGTAGTTTAGGTTTAAGTTTTGGTTTTAGAGTTTTTAAGTTTAGGACTCAGGGTTTAGGGGTTTAGGGTTGTAAGTTTAGGGTTGTAGATTTAGGGTTTAGGGTTTAAGGTTAATTTTATGGTTTAAGGTTTAATTTAGGGTTTAGGGTTTAGGATTTAAGGTTTAGTGTTTAGGGTTTAGGATTTTTTTTAATTAAGTAAACTGGTAAGTTTAGGTTTATTTAGTTTAATTTTAATTTATTTTAATTTATTTTATTTTTTATTTTTATTTTGGTTTATTGTTTATTTTTATTTATTTTAGTTTATTTATTTTAGGTTTATTTATTTTAGTTTAGGATTTTTTATTTTAGTTTATTTTTTTTATTTTAGGTTTACGTTTATGTTTATTTTTTTACTTTAGTTTTATTTTTATTTTATTTATTAGGTTTAGGTTTTATTTTTTATTTTAAGGTTTAAGTTTAGTTTTTATTTTATTTTTTTATGTTTAGGTTTAATTTTAGTTTTTTTATTTAGGTTTAGGTTATTTTTTATTTATTTTATTTTATTTAATTTATGGTTTAGGTTTAGGTTTAGGTTTAATTTATTCTAGTTTAGTTTATTTTGTTTTACGTTTATGTTTATGTTTATTTTGTTTATTTTAGGTTTAAGCCTTTTTTTAGTTTAGGGTTTAAGTTTTATTTTTTTTATAAATTTTTTTGATTTGTTTTTTTAGGTTTAGGTTTTATTTAGTTATTATTTTATTTTATTTTAGGATTATTTTAATTTTATTTTATGTTTAGTTTTAGACTTCCACTAAGTGGGCAATACATAATTGTACTACCTTCTAAAGCAGACTCTCTCCTTTCAACTCTATTTTAAAATCACTCATGTATGGTGTGAAGGTAATGCATGTTACGATTATCTTGCTAATCTTAGGTTTTAGTTTAGATTTTAGTTTTTGTTTTTATTTTATTTTATATTATATTATTCTATTTAAGTGTAGGTTTTCTTATTTATTTTATTTTTAAGTTTTATTTAGTTTTGGTTTTGGTTTTTATGTGTTTAGGGTTTAGGGTTTAGGATTTAGGGTTTAGGGTCATAGGTTTGGAGTTTAGGGTTTATGATTTAGTGCTAGTTTTATGGTTAGGGCTATTTTATTTTATTTTTATTTGTTTATTTTTTATTTTTTAAAATTATGTAAACTGGTAGGTTTAGGTTTATTAAGTTTATTTAGTTTTTTCTAATTATTTTAGTATTTTTTGGTGTTAAGTGTTTGTGGTTTAGGGCTAAGGGTTTAGAGTTAATTTAGGGTGTAGGGTTGTAGGTTTAGGGTTTAGGGTTTAGGGTTGGTTTTATGATTTAGGATTTAGGGTTTAAGATTTAGGGTTTACGGTTTAGGGTTTAGGGTGTTCTTTTTAATTAAGTGCACTAGTAGGGTCAGGTTTATTTAATTTATTTACATTATTTTTTATTTATTTTTGATAATTATATATTTTTTTATTTACATTTATTTATTTAATTTATTTAGTTTAGTTTAATTATTTTAGGTTTCTTTATTTTAGTTTAGGCTTTTTTATTTTACTTTATTTTTTAGGTTTTGGTTTAGGTTTGTGTTTATTTTTTAGATTAGTTTTTGTTTAGGTTTAAGTTTTATTTTTTATTTTTAGGTTTAGGTTTTGCAATTTATTTGATTTTTTTAAGTTTAGGTTATAGGTTTTTATTTTAGGTTTATTTATAAGTTTTTTTTTAGTTTAGTGTTTAGGTTTAATTTATTTTTGTTTAGTTTTTTTTTTAGTTGATGATTATGTTTATTTCATTTTTGTTTATTTTAGGTTTATGTTTTTACTAGTTTATGGTTTTGGCTTTAATTTTTATTTATTTTTAGGTTTTATATTTAGGTTTATTTTTTAGGTTTAGGTTTTTATTTTGTTTTTATTCTATTATATTTTACATTTATTTATTTTATTTTATTTAAGCATTTTTTTTAGGTTTATTTTATCTTAGTTTAGTTTTTACTTTCTATTTTATTTTATTTTTTGGTTTAGATTTAGGTTTAGATTTAGGTTTAGGTTTGGGTTTAGGTTTTAGTTTAGGTTTTTAATTTCTTTTATTTTTTTGCTTTATTTCAATTTAGGTTTTCTTCTTTATTTTATTGTTAGGTTTAATTTAGTTTAGGTTTAGGTTTATAGGTTTGTAGGGTTTAGGGTTTAGGGTTTAAGGTTGTATGTTTGGGGTTTAGGGTTAATTTTAAAGTTTAAAGTTTAGGGTTAGTGTTTTCATTATTCCTTTATTTTTTTTTAAATTAAGTAAACTGGTTGGTTTAGGTTTATTTAGTTTATTTTTTATTTATTTTAGTTTTTTTAGGGTTTAGGGTTAGTTTAAGGTTTAGGGTTTTTTAGGTTTAGGGTTTAGGGTGTAGTGTTTAGGGTTTTTTTAGGGTTTATGGTTTAGGGCTTAGGGTTGTAAGTTTAGGGTTGTAGGTTTAGGATTTAGGGTTTAGGGTTAGTTTTACGGTTTAGGGTTTAGGGTTTAGGCTTTAGGATTTAAGGTTTAAGGTTTAGGGTTTAGTTTTATTTAGTTTAATTTTTATTTATTTATAATAATTACATATTTTTTATTTATATTTATGTTTATTTTTTTAGTTTAGTTTATTTATTTTAGGATTATTTATTTTAATTTAGGATTTTTAATTTAATTTATTTTTTAAGTTTTAATTTATGTTTATGTTTAATTTTTAGTTTAGTTTTATTTTTTTTATTTTTTAGGTTTAAGTTTTATTTTTTATTTTCAGGTTTAGGTTTAGCTTTTTATTTTATTTTTTTAGGTTTAGGTTTTTAGTTTTTATTTTATGTTAATTTTTATGTTTTATTTTAGTTTTGTTTTCATTTATTTTTAGTTTATTTTATTTTATTTGGTTAAGTGTTTAGGTTTAGATTATTCTAGGTTTAGGATTAGGTTATATTTATTTTAATTTAATTTATTTTTGTTTAGGTTTATGTTTATTTTGTTTTTTTTATTTTAGGTTTAGGTTTTTGTTTTTTAGTTTAGGGTTTACGTTTTATTTTTTATTTATTTTTAGGTTATATTTTCAGGTTTATTTTTTAGGTTTAGGTATTTATTTATTCTTTTCTTTTATTTTAATTTTTTTTAATGTTTAGTTTTTATTTTATTTATATTTTTCATTTTTAGGTTTATTTTGTTTTTTTAGTTTAGTTTAAGTTTCTATTTATTTTATTTTATTTTAGTTTTTATTTTTTATTTTATTTTTTTTAGGTTTAGGTTTACATTTTAAATTTGTTTTTTATTTTATTATTTTATTTAGGTTTAGGTTTTTTTTTATATTATTTTTAAGTTTTATTTAGTTTAGGTTTAAGTTTTTAGGTTTTAGGGTTACTGTTTAGGGTTTAAGGTTTAGGGTTTAGGGTTTAAGGTATAGGGTTGTAGGTTTTAGGGTTTAGGGTTTAGGGCTTAGAGTTCTAGGTTTAGGGTTAGTTTTATGGTTTAGGGTATAGGGTTTAGGCTTTAGGATTTAAGGTTTATGGTTTAGGGTTTAGGGTTTTGTTTTATTTAGTTTATTTTTTATTTGTTTTTGACAATTATATATTTTTTATTTATATTTATGTTTATTTATTCCTTTATTTAATTTAGTTTATTTATTTTAGTTTAGGATGTTTAATTTAATTTATTTTTTAGGTTTTTGTTTATCTTTATGTTTAATTTTAGTTTAGTTTTAATTTTTTATTTTTTAGGTTTAGATTTTATTTATTATTTTTAGGTTTAGGTTTAGCTTTTTATTTTATTTTTTTTTGGTTTAGGTTTTAAGTTTTTATTTTAGGTTTATTTTTATGTTTTATTTTAGGTTAGGTTTAGGTTTATTTTTAGTTTATTTTATTTTATTTGGTTAAGGGTTTAGGTTTAGATTATTCTAGGTTTAGGTTTAGGTTTTATTTATTTTAATTTAGCTTATTTTAGTTTAGGTTTATGTTTATTTTATTTTGATTATTTTAGGTTTAAGTTTTTTTAGTTTAGGGTTTATGTTTCATTTTTTATTTATTTTTAGGCTTAATTTTTAGGTTTAGGTTTTTATTTAGTTTTTATTTTATATTATTTTAGTTTTTTTACGTTTAGTTTTATTTTAGTTATGTTTTTTATTTTTAGGTTTATTTTGTTTTTTAGTTTAGTTTAGATTTCTATTTATTTTATTTTAGTTTAGTTTTTATTTTAAATTTTATTTTATTTTTAGGTTTAGGTTTAGATTTTAGTTTTGTTTTTTATTTTATTTTATTTTATTTTATTATTTTATTTAGGTTTAGGTTTTTTTATTTATAATATTTTTAAGTTTTATTTAGTTTAGGTTTAATTTTTTAGGTTTTAAAGTTATTATTTATGGTTTAGGGTATAGTGTTTAGGGTTGTAGGTTTTAGGGTTTACGGTTTAGGGTTCAGGGTTTTAGGGTTTAGGGATTAGGATTTATTGTTTAGGGTTTAGGGTATATGGTTGCAGGTATAAGGTTTGTGGTTTAGGGTTAAGTGTTTATTTTAGAATATTTTTAAATATTTTTTTTTATTTTTTTATATTTTCTATTAATTTTAATATAAGTAAAATGGTAGGTTTAGATTGATTTAGTTTTTTTATTTATTTTACTTTATTTTTTTATTTTAGTTCATTTATAGTTTTATTTTGTTTGGTTTATTTATTTTAGAATTACTTATTTTTGTATAGGTTTTTTATTTAAGTTTATTTTTTAGGTTTAGGTTTAGGTTTAGGCTTAGGTTTATTTTAAAATTTAGTTTTATTTTTATTTTATTTCTTAGGTTTAGGTTTTATTTTTTATTTTTAAGTTTTGGTTTAGGTGTTTATTTTATTTTTTTAGTTTTAGGTTTTAGGTTTTTATTTTAGGTTTATTTTTAGGTTTTATTTTTTAGTTTAGGTTTATGTTTATTTTTAGTTTATTTTATTTTGTTTAGTTTTGGTTTTGGTTTAGGTTTAGGTTTAGTTTATTTTTGGTTTAGGTTTTGGTTTTATATATTTTAGTTCAGTTTATTTTAGTTTAGGTTTAGGTTTATTTAATTTTTAATTTAGGTTTATTTTTTATTTTATTTAATTTTTATTTTATTTTATGTTTATTTTATTATTATTTTAGGTTTAGTTTTTATTTTATTTAGTTTTTTATTTTTTAATTTAGTTTAGGTTTTTATTTATTTTATTTTAGTTTTGTTTATATTTTTTATTTTATTTTTTTATCTTTAGGTTTAGGTTTAGGTTTATGTTTAGGTTTAGGTTTTAAATTAATTTTATTTTTATTTTTTTAAGTTTATTTATTTATTTATTTTAACACATAACAAATTCAGATTCAATATTTCTTCTTTTCTATTTCATCAACCAAGGTACACACTAATTTTTCTAAGTCATAAGCAATAACATAATCCAAAATGAGCACGCATAGAGAAAATCAAAAGCCCTAGATAATTAAAACTGTCTCTACTAAAAAGATACAATTCCATAAGCAGCAGATCAGATCAGCTGTTCTTCAATTTTTGCAGATCCTAATAGAACCACCTCGGCCTCTCGAGTTGTGGGATCCACCATCATATCCCCAATCTATCCCTCTATCACTCCTCCCTCTTCCATAACCACCACTACTCCGACCTCCACCTCCATATCCACCAGCACCTTGGATCCCAGACCACAGTGCTTCTCAACCCTTCACCTCCACGCAGATCTAGATTGAGCTTGGTTGATGATGTTCCATCAAGGTTACGCCCATTCTTAGGGTTTAGGTTTAGGTTTTCGAGTTTAGGTTTATTTTTTTAATTATTTTGTTACTTTAGGTTTAGGTTTAGGGTTTGGAGTTTAGGGTTTAGGCTTTAGGGTTAGGGTTTAAGGTTTAGGGTTTAGGGTTTAGCTTTAGGGTTTTAGGTTTTATGCTTTTAGGGGTTAGGGTTTATGGTTAAGGTTTAGGCTTCACTATTTAGGCTTTTGAGTTTAGGGTTTTTAGGGTTTAGGGTTAGTTTAGGGTTTAGAGTTTAGGATATAGGATTTAGGGTTTAGGGTTTAGGTTTTTAGAGTTTAGTGTTTAGGGTTTAGGGTTAAGTGTTTAGGGTTTATGATTTAGGGTTATAGGTTTTAGGTTTTAAGGTTTAGGGTTTAGGGTTTAGGGTTCAGCGTTTAGGGTTTAGGGTTTAAGGTTCAGGGTTTAAGGTTTAGGTTAATAGGGTTTATGCTTTTAGGGTTTAGGGTTTAGGGTTATGGCTAGGGTTTAGGGTTTAGGGTTAAGGGTTTAGGGTTTTAAGGTTTATGCATTTAAGGTTTAGGGTTTAGGGTTAGGGTTTACAGTTTAGGGTTTCTTCAGGTTTAGGGTTTAGTGTTGTAAATTTAGGGTTAATAGTTTAGGTTTTAGGGTTTAGGGTTTAGGATTTAGGGTTTATGGTTCTTTTTTAAATTAAGTAAACACATAGGTTTAAGTTTATTTAGTTTAGTTTTTATTTATTTTATTTTTTTTAGGTTTTAGGGTTTAGGGTTTAGGGTTTATGGTTTAGGGTAAGTTTAGGTTTACAATTTTTTTGGTTTATGGCTTAGAGATTAAGGTTTAGGGTTGTAAGTTTAGGGTTTATTCCTTAGGATTAGTTTCATGGTTTAGAGTTCAGGGTTTAGGGCTTAGGATTTAGGGTTTAGGGTTTAGGCTTTAGGCTATAGGGTTTTTTTCTTTAATTAGATAAACTAATAGGTTTTGGTTAATTTAGTTTATTTTTATTAATTTTTGATAATTATATTTTTTATTTTTATTTATGTTTATTAATTTATTTTCTTATTATTTAGTTTATTTATTTTAGTTTAGGTTTTTTTTTATTTTAATTTATTTTTTAAGTTTTGGTGTTGGTTTATGTTTATTTTTTTAGTTTAGTTTTATATTTATTTTATTTTAATTAGTTTAGATTTCATTTTTTTTTTTTATGTTTAGCTTTTGGTTTTCACTTTATTTTTTGAGGTTTAGGTTGTAAGTTTTTTTTTTAGGTTTTTCTTTTAGTTTAGGTTTAGGTTTATTTTTAATTTATTATTATTTTTGGTTACGGGATTAGGTTTAATTTATTTTAAGTTTAGGTTTAAGTTTTATTTATTTTAATTAAATTTATTTTAGTTTAGGATTATGTTTATTTTAGGTTTAAGTTTTTTTTAGTTCACGGTTTAGGCTTTATTATTTATTTATTTTTTAGGTTTTATTTTGAGGTTTATTTTTTAGGTATAGGTTTTTATTTAGTTTTTATTTTATTTTATTTTAGGTTTATTTTATTTTTATTTTATGTTTAGGTTTTATTTTATTTAGGTTTTCTATTTTTAGGTTTATTTTATATTTTTTAGTTTAGTTTAGGTTTTTATTTATTTTATTTTAGTTTCACTTTTATTTTTTATTTTATATTATTTTTAAGTTTAGGTTTAGGTTTTTATTTTATTTTTAGGGTTTAGGGTTTTGGGTATAGGGTTTATTGTTTAGGCTTTAGGATTTACAATTTTTCGGGTTTAGGGTTTAGGGATTAGGGTTTAGTGTTTTGGATTTGGGGTTTAAGGTTTAGAGTTTTGGTTTTAGGATTTAGGGTTGTAGGTTTAGGATTTAGGGTTGTATTTTTTTAATTATTTTTTTTAGGGTTTAGGGTTTAGGGTTTAGGGTTTAGGATTAGGGTTCAGGTTTTAATTTAGATTTATTTCTAAATTAAGTAAACTGATAGGTTTAGTATTTTTTAGTTTATTTAGTTTAATATTTATTTATTTTAGTTTATCTTATTTTATATTTTATTTAGGTGTATTTTGTATTTTATTTTGTTAATTTTATTTATTTTAGGTTTATTTATTTTATTTTAGTTTTTATGTTCAGGTATAGGTTTATGTTTATTTTTTAGTTTAGTTTTTTTCTTAGGTTTAGGTATTATTTTTTTATTTTTAGGTTTAGGTTTTATTTTATTTTATTTAGGATTAGGTTATAGGTTTTTATTTTAGGTTTATTTGTGGATATTATATTTTTATTTAGGTTTAGGTTTATTTTTAGTTTATATTATTTTATTTAGTTTAGGGTTTATGTTTAGTTTATTTTAAGTTTAGGTGTAGGTTTTATTTAGTGTAGTTTAGTTTATTTTAATTTAGGTGTAAGATTATTTTATTTTTTTATTTTAGGTTTAGGTTTTCTTCAGTGTAAGGTTTTGGTTTTATTTTTTATTTATTTTTATGTTTTATTTTTAGGTTTATTTTATAGGTTTAGGTTTTTATTTAGTTTTTATTTTATTTTATTTTTATTTTTATTTTTTGTTTAGTTTTTATTTTATTTAAATTTTTTATGTTTAGGTTTTTTATTTTTTTGTTTAGTTTAGGTATTTATTTATTTTATTTTATTTTAGCTTTATTATTTTATTTTATTTTATTTTTTAGTTTAAGTTTAGGTTTAGGTTTTAGTTTATATTTTTATTTTATTTTACTTTTTTATTTTATTTAGGTTTAGGTTTTTTAATTTATTTTATTTCAAGGTTTTATTTAGTTTAGTCATAGGTTTTTAGGTTTTTAGGGTTTAGGGTTTAGGGTTACAAATTTAGGGTTTAGGGTTTAGAGTTTAGGTTTTAGGGTTTAAGGTTGTAGGTTTAGGGTTTAGGGTTAGGGTTTTTATTTTTTATAATTTGTTTTTAGGTTTTAGCGTTTATGATTTGGGTTTTAGGTTTAGGGTTTTGGTTTTATAATTTATTTAGATTTATTTTTAAATTAAGTAAATCGATAGGTTTATTTTTTTTAGTTTATTTATTATTTATTTTAGTCTATCTTATTTTATATTTTTATTTAGGGTTATTTTTTATTTTATTTACTTAATTTTATTTATTTTAAGTTTATTTATTTTAGTTTATTTTTTATGTTTAGGTTTATGTTTATGTTTATTTTTTTAGTTTATTTTTATTTTTATTTTATTTTTTAGGTTTAGTTATTATTTTTATCTTTATTTTTAGGTTTAGGTTTTTATTTTATTTTTTTAGGTTTAGGTTTTATAGAATGTTGGCATTTTATGACTTATGGTACAGAATGTTGGCCAATAAAAGAGAAGCATAAGACTAAGTTAAGTGTTACAGAGATGAGGATGCTTAGGTGGATGAGTGGCTTTACTCTTAGAGATAAAATGCAAAAAGAATATGTTGAAAAGTTGAGTAGCTCAGAATAAGATTAGAGAGAGTCACCTTAGATGGTTTGGCCACATAAAGCGTCACTTAGATGACCGATTAGAGAGTAGATGCATTAGATTTGCCTTATGTTAAGAAAGGTAGAGGTAGACTAAAAGATTTGGTTAAGATGTATAAAAAAATGACCTTAGTATAAGATTAAATGAGAATTTGACACATAATAAAGGAATGGAGGCAAAGGATTCATGTAACTGACCCCACTTAGTGGGATTAAGGCTTGTTATTGTTGTTGTTGTTGTTGTTGTTGTTGTTGTTGTTGTTGTAGGTTTAGGTTTTAGGTTTTTATTTTAGGTTTATTTTTAGGTTTTATTTTTTAATTTAGGTTTAAGTTTATTTTTAATTTATATTATTTTATTTAGTTTAGGGTTTAGGTTTAGTTTATTTTAAGTTTAGGTTTTTTTTTTAGTTTAGTTTATTTTAATTTTGGTTTAGGTTTATTTTATTTTGTTTATTTTACGTTTAGGTTTTTTTTTGAAGGTTTTATTTTTTATTTTTATTTTATGTTTTTTATTTTTTAGGTTTATTTTTTGGGTTTAGGTTTTTATTTAGTTTTTATTTTATTTTATTTTATGTTTTTTTTATTAGTTTATATTTTATTTAGGTTTTTTATTTTTATGTTTTTTTTGTTTAGTTTAGGTTTTTATTTATTTTATTTTAGTTTAGATATATTTCTTTATTTTATTTTATTTTTTTTTTAAGTTTAGGTTTAGGATTAGGTTTAGGTTTTATTTTAGATTTTTATTTTATTTTATTTTATTTTATTATTTAGTTTAGGCTTAGGTTTTTAGCATTTAGGGATTAGGGTTTAGGGTTTAAGGTTTAGGGTTAAGGTTTCAGATTTGGGGTTTATGATTTAGGGTTTAGGTTTTAGGGCTTAGGGATGTAGGTTTAGGGTTAGGGTTTTAATTTTTTATAAGTTTTTTTAGGGTTTAGGGTTTAGGGTTAAAGTTTTAGGTTGAGGGTTCAGGTTTTAGTTTAGGGTTAAGGCTTTCTGGTTTAAGGTTTAGGGTTTAGATTTAGGTTTTTTATTTTAGTTTATTTTTTAAGTTTAGCTTTAGGTTTATGTTTATTTTTTAGTTTAGTTTTATTTTTATGTTATTTCTTAGGTTTAAGTTTTAATATTTTTTTTAAAAGTTTAGGTTTAGGTTTTTATTTTATTTGTTTAAGTTTAGGTTTAGGTTTTAATTTTAGGTTTATCTTTATGTTTAAGTTTATTTTTAGTTTATTTTATTTTATTTCATTTAGGGTTTAAGTTTAGTTTATGTTAGGTTTAGGTTTTGGTTTTATTTATTTTAGTTTATTTTATTTTACTTTAGGTTTAGGCTTATTTTATTTTATTTATTTTATTTTTATCATAAGTTTAACTTTTTTTATTAGTTTAGGATTTAGGTTTTAATTTTTATTTATTTTTAGGTTTTCTTTTTAAGAATATGTTTTATGGTTCATATTTTATTTTAGGTTTATTTTATTTTTATTTTACGTTTAGTTTTTATTTTATTTACATTTTTTTCATAGGTTTATTTTATTTTTTTGGTTTACTTTAGGTTTTCATTTATTTTATTTTAGTTTATTTTGAACAGTTTATTTTATTTTATTTTTAGGTTTAAGTTTATGTTTTAGTTTAGGTTTTTATTTTATTTTATTTTATTTATTTTTAGATTTTTTATTTATTTTATTTTAAAACATTACTTAATTTAGGTTTAGGTTTTTAGGTTTTAAGTTTTAGGGTTTGGGGCTTTAGGGTTTAGGGTTTTAGGGTTTAGGATTTAGGCTTAGGGTTTGGTGTTTAGAGTTTAGGGTTTATGGTTTACTATTTAGGCTTTAAGTTTTAGGGTTAGCTTAGGGTTTAGGGTTAGTTTAGGGTTTACGGTTTGGGGTTTAAGATTTATGGTTTAAGGTTTATGCTTTAGGGTTTAGGGTTTTTAGGGTTTAGGGTTTAGGGTTATGGTTAGGGTTTAGGGTTTAGGGTTTAGGGTTTAGGTTTTAGGGTTAAAGGTTTAGATTTAGCTCTTCTCAGTAGTAGATTCTCTTAGAGGTGACACTTGAGCCAGATAGCGATGAAGACTAGGCTCCAAAGCAAATCATAAGTGAATCCAAGTCTATATGTAAATAAGTTAAGCATCGGTTGGGAACCTTAGCTCTAACCCCACTTTCCTCCCAAAAAGTTGAGGGTTTGGTAGTTAAGGAAGCCCCTAAGTCATCCAGAAGTGTGAAGACTCAGAGGTTCTTTCTGAAAGCATCATCCCCAAGTCAAGAAGTTGATGTAGAACTTGAGGATGATTCATATAAAGATTTAATAGAATTACCTTTTGATTGGTACTTGCCTTGTGTTCATAATTTAGCAAAGAAAGGGTTAATCCCACATACTTGGTCAAAGCACATGTCAGACTAGTTTGAATGAATATGTAAGAACAAATGCGAAAGCTCACAATCAAGATCGGGACTAAGATTCAATATAGTGGTTCCAGTCGATGATGATGATTACTACTTAGTCATCATTAATCATTTGGAATTGATAAGTTTTTTTTCAAATCATATTAACTCATATGAGGAGTTGTGCTTAGAAACTTCAGATGATCTAGATGATTTTGAAGTCAAAGATGCACCGCCAGAGTTCAAAGAAGAGATTAAGTCAACCATTGATGAGCTCAAAGAAATATACTTAGGAACTGAAGAAGATCCACCCTCGACATACTTCAATTCTTTGCTGAATGAAATTGAAACCAATGACTTAGTTAGGCTATTGACTGAGTTTAAGGACGACTTTGCATGGAGTTATGAAGAGATGTTTGGATTATCTCCTGATGTAGTGGTCCATAAACTAGCAATAGAGCCAACTCCTGACCCTATCAAGCAAGCTCCTAGGCGCGCTTAGGCGTAAACAGTCATTTTGAAGTCAAGAACTGATCGATGATGGCTTCATTCAAGAAAAAAAAATACCTTACCTAGTTAGCCAGCGTCATCCCAATTAAGAAAAAGAAAGGCCAAATTCACATATTAATCAATTTTAGGGATTTAAATAAGGCCTGTCTAAAAGATGAATTTCCACTACCAATCCCAGAGCTGATGGTGGACATTGCCTCATCTCATGCAGTCTTCTCTTTCATGGATGGCACATTTGGATATAACTAAATAAAGATGGTTCTTGAAGATGAAAGACACACTACTTTTAGAACCCTAATCAGAATCTATTATTATAAGGCCATGCCTTTCAGCCTCAAAAATGCTGGTGCTACATACCATCGGGCTATGACTCGAATCTTTGACTAACTCATTCATTCATCATCATGTCGATCATCAAAAGTAGAGAAAAGGAAGACCATATATTTGAAAAGTTAAGATAATTTAACCTCAAAATGACCCAGTGTGCATTTAGAGTAGCTTCAAAGAAATTCTGTGGGTTTGTTGTACGACACTGGGGAATCAAAATCAATCTAGAGAAGATCAAGATGATATTAGAAATGCCACCACCTAAATGTTTAACTCAACTCAGATCATTCCAAGGGCGATTTGTATATCTAAGATGCTTTATATCCAACCTATTGGGAAGATGTCAACCATTCTTAGCACTTGTCAAAAAGGATGCAAAGTTCAAGTGGGATGACAAGTGTGTGCATGCCTTCAAAGAAATCAAGCATTACCTGATGACAATGCCAATTCTAGTAGCCCCTATCCTGGGCAAGCCACTCATACTTTACATTGTTGCATTAGATGTCTCCCTTCATGCTTTGTTGACCTAAGCCAATGATGAAGGGATGGAAAACACACTCTACTACCTCAACCATCATCTAATCCCTATTTAGGCTAATTATCCACCCATTGAGAAGAATTGCCTAGCTTTAATCTTTGCATCCCAAAGCTACAACACAACATGCTTTCTCATAAGGTGAACTTAATCTTTAGGATCAATCCACTATAGTATCTCATGACATGATTGACACTATCTGGACAGTTGGCACGATAGTCCATGATCCTCTCACAGTTTGACATTTCCTTTGTATCCCTCAGTGCGATGAAAGGATAAGTGCTAGTGGATTTCTTAGCGGCCTACTTCTCGACACTCCTAGTGATGATCTCCCTGATGATCAAATTATGAACTTCAGGGATACTAGCATTCACCGCTGGGAGATGTACTTTGATGGTGCGGCTTCCTCTCAAAGAGGAGAAGAATCACAATCTACTATTCTAGGAAAGGCAGGGGTAGGAATAGTTCTCTTAACTCTGGACCATGATGTGATGAGATTCTCATATCATCTGTCCAATCCTTACACCAACAACTAAGCCAAATATGAGGCTTTGATTGTCAATCTAGAGTTAGTCGTTACTTTAAGCATCTAGAAAATTAACATCTTTAGGGATTCTCTGCTAGTTATCAACCAAATCATTGGATCCTATAAGGTTATAAAGCCCAAGCTCCATCACTATCATAAGTACACCATGGAGTTGTTGGTCCAAATCCTAGAGGTTACCATTTATAAGATTCTTCAAGGACAGAACGTCATAGTGTATGCTTTAGCAAAGCTTACCAAGGAGTTGGCATGTCCGAAGGATGAGTCCATATTAATAAAGATCCAAAATAGATAAGTCTTATTAATTATTGATATTGAACTCATCAAAAAGCACTCTCTTGAAGGGTAGGTTGTCATTGCTAAGAAGAACAAGGAGTTAGATTAGAGGCAACCATTTATGGATTACCTAAATAAAAGTAAACTACCTCAAGAGAAGTCCCAAGCTCATCAGATGAAGTAAAGAGCACTTTCCTATGCTCTTGTGGATGGTGTCTTGTACCGATGGTATTTTGATCATATATTATTATGTTGTTTATACAAGCATGAAGACTGTAAGATCATGATCGAGGTACATTCAAGATTATGTGGAGCCAACCAATCTAGTCCAAATATGAAAGCCAAGATTAAGAGACTAGGAGACTACTGGCCATCGATGATCAAAGAGTGCATGGATATGACTAGGTGATGCCACAAATTTCAAATACACATTGTTATCCTACACCAATGGCCCAACATTCTACATCTTACATTGACCTCATGGCCATTCGAGTGTTGGAGTACCCACATAGTGGGTCCAATTGATCCTCTTTCTCCAAAGGGTCATTGATTCATCTTAGCTTCTACTGACTACTTTCCAAATGGGCGAAGGTGATTCAAAGAATTCAATCAACATGTGCTCCAATTTTTTAGGAACCATATCGTATATAGGTACAGAGTGCCTCGACAAATTATATTTGATAATGGTTCTGCATTTAAGATCACTCAGATCAACATCTTTCCCGGAGTCACATCATAGATTGGAGATATTTTACCATCAACTATACGAGGGAAAATGGCTTAGTAGAAGCCTTCAATAAAACTCTCATACAAAAATTGAAGAAGAAACTTGACAAGTACAAGCGATAGTGGCATGAGCAATTAGTTGAAGTCTTGTGGGCCTATCGCAGCATATATAAAACTCCAACTCAGTCTACTCATTTCTCCTTAGTGTATGGGTTCAAAGCCGTTCTACCATTAGAAGACCAACTTCCATCACTAAGGATAGCTGTGGGTAACAAGATCACAACAGAGCAGAATGCCAAGTTGCGGTTAGAAGAGATCGAAGGATTGAAGGAGAGATGCTTGTGGGCATGCCAAAACCTCGAGTTGTACAAAGCTAAAATGATTCAAGCTCACATCAAGTTGGTCTATCCTAAAGCATTTTAAGTATGAAAGCTTACTTTAGTTCTAAGGGGACTGATTATTGCCTGTTGAAAAATGGGAACCAAGTTTGAACCCCTTGGGAAGACCCTTTTTCGATAGAGAAGGCTTACAAAGAAGGATCTTATCAGCTTATTAATCATAAGGGAGAGCGCCCAATGCTTCCAATCATTGGCCTCTACTTAAAGAAATATTATAAATCATTTTTGAAAATAATTATCATCAATGAAAATTCTATTTTGAATTCAATCTCTTCCATATTGAAAGTATTATTATTTGTGAATACTCCACGATCTGTTTAGGGTCAGTGTAATGAACTCGAGCAGTGTCCTATCCTTCATCAACACAACACAAACATAAACTACACACAAACATATAGAATAAACACATATCTTTTGTCTTGAGCTAATCTTAGTAGAGATAACACCCCCAATGACACTCACTTAGTAGCTACTCTAGGTTGGGCTGATGTGCTACCCTACTAGTGTGTCAGCCCAGTGGTCTTCTTGCTTTGGAGTATGTAATTCTGCAATGCTTTACTTCCTTACTTGGCCACTACACATCGACGAGCATCTTGTTAGTTTGGTATGCCTTACTACGTGATCGGTAAGCTACATCATGTTAGCTTTGTTTAAGAGGATGTGAGTCTGTTATACTTTCTTCTTGGATTAGCCTTCATGTATTGATTGGGTTAAGTATATTTGAGGTTTAGGATAAGTCCCCTAGTGATTCCATCCCTCCTGACTACTTCAAGTCTGGGTCCAGTCCTTCCTCAAAGCACACCGCTTAGTAATAGCTCTAGGTCAGATAGCATCTGTCCCACCGACAATAGACTATCCCAATGTTCAGTTTTGCTTGGAAAGTTTGAGCTTACATGCTTTCTTTCTAGATTAATCGTTGCACTTCAATAAGTACCCTAGGTTGGTTGGTTCTCACTATCTTGTGGATACAAGACTCATCTTGTGGATACACCTTAGGTTGGTTGGTTCTCAAAAATGAATACACCACTCATGGCGGATGTAAGTCTGCTTTCTCATTAAGTTGGCCACCCATAGGCTTTCTTTTCTAGGACTCGTGATAACACCCCTAGCAACACCTCTCCTGTGGGCACTATATTTATATTACATCCTTTACGACCTCATTTAGACACTACCCAGGTTACTATTGGATTGGACAGTTCCCCTTTTCTTGTAACCACCCTTGTGGTTGGAGAATCCATCCTGTTGATGTGTAGATTCTTCCTTGGTCCGGTAAATTTGAGATAGGTCAAGGCTGACATAGCCCCTTCTTAGTGTGGTCCCTCACACACCAATAGGGTCCATGTAAACCTATAAACAAAATATATATTCAATTGTGGATTTAGAGGACACCCTTAATGGTACATTTTTCTAAGCATGCATCCTATATTTAGGGCAGTGTCAGCAAAACTCATTATAGGAATCGCCTGATTACGCCTGAGTTGATATAAGTCCCTAGTGAAATTCACTCAGTAGTCTCTCCTAAGTCAAGTTCTATTTATTATGCTATGAACAGGTCACCTCAATGGTTGTTCCCTACTTTAGAAGATGTAAGTCTACTACGCTCTCTTCCTAGCATAGTCATTACAGACCAAAATGCAACCCCTTAGGTTGGCTATCTCTACCACACGACCAGCAGGCTATCCCTTTGGATTTGTAAATCTAAGATAGGACACGTCCGATATAGCTCCTTCTCAGTGGGTCCATCGTACATTAACATGGTCCATAAGTTAATTCTATCAAATTTGATCAAGCTCACATCCCCAACAAATATTCTCTCAATTTGATATCAAACTAAACCAAACAAACATTATCAAATCACATGAAATTAAGATAAAATTAAACCTGACTACTTTTGAGTTGACATAAGTCCCCAACAGCATTCACTCAGTAGTCGCCCTTGGTTAGGTTTGATTTATTGTACATCCAACAGGTCACCCTAGTAGTTGTTCCTCACTTTGGAAGATGTAAGTCTGCTATGTTTTCTTCCTAGCACAGCCATTGCACACAAAAAGTCAACCCCATAGTTTGGCTAGCTCTACACCGCAGCTGGTAGACTATCCTTTTGGATTTGTAAACTTGAGGTAAGTCAAGGAAAATATAGTCCCTTCTTAGTGGGTCCATCGCACACTAATAGGGTCCATACATTAACTCAGATTAAATTAAACTCATTCTAATTTTCCCTAATAGAGTTAAATCATACCCTTCTTCCTAATGGAGCCCCAAATCATATATATACAAGTCAAGCAAACAAATCAAAATCAAAACAAACCTCCCCAATGGAGCCAAATTAAACCAACTCCCTCAGTAGAGTCTAAATCAAAGAAATCCAACCAAACTCTTATCTCTAGTGGATACATCCCCAAAAAATCTATGAAATCAAACTCAAATCCAAATCCCTAGTAGATAGCTCGAAACTACTTCCCTAGTGGAAGGTTCAAATACCCGATCTCCAGTAGACTCGAGCCCATATCTCCAATAGATGTACCTCCACTTCAATTAAAATAGAACAAATTAAAGTAGATTCAATCTTAATCCACAGTGGATTATAGATTTTATCCCCAATATATCTTCTTTCCATAAATCATATAATTAAATCAAATTCAAACCTTATTCCTAGCAGATTTTCTTCTTCATTGCCCTCGACATAGACCCCTCACATGCCATGTCCAATGCATGTGTGATCCCCTAGTGGATCTCCCTCCATGTGCTTGACATGGAATTCTCATCAAATTATATTTCTTCTCTTATGCGCTTTAATACAAAGCCTAATAATGTATTCATTCAAATTACAACATCTTAACATTGTAATCAACATTTTATAATTTTGATGTTGCAAGCTCAAACTAACTATACAATATCATGCTAAACATATTATAGTGTGAATTAACACACTATATTATATTATAATATATAATGTTATATTATCATTTGCTATAATATAACATATTGTCTAACATTACACATCATTAGAATCACTTAAAAGTAACAAATAACAAAATTTTTTCAAAATATGAATAATGTTCATTTTGGATATAAAATTGTTTATTTTATATTAGAAATGGTATAGAATAGCATAATCTTGGTGTTGCTTCTTGGTGTGTGCTATGAATTTGGCCAAATTCTTCCATCTCAATCTTGAAATTAACATTTTTGTGAGTTTTGACCCAATGTATTATAACAAAAGTAAAACATACTAAAATGTACAATAACATGTAGTAACACACCACCACATTCATATATATGTGAAGTTATATTATTATGTACGTTATATTTTAATATGCTTTCATATAATATATATTATCTTACATTACACCTTAAATTGAATCACTTGAAGCAATAAATTTATAAATTTTGGTTAAAAAATGAACATTTATTTTGGATGCAAAATTACATTCTTTTGATTAAATGACACACCATAGCACAGCCCCAATAATGTTCCCTAAGGCTTACCTTAAATTTGGCCAAATCCCATAATCTCACCCTATAAATTAGTAATTTTATGAATTATACTAGTACAAACTCTACTACATCATACTATAACAAACTAAAATATGCTAAACAATAAGAACTAATAATGTGCTATAATGTATTATGCTACACTATATTATGGCATCCTATATTATAATACACTATAATATTTTATATTATATAATATTGCATATCACATCACAAGGGATTGCGATCAAAATCATAAAATTAGTCTAAACAATAAAAAATTATAAATTTTAGTCGTCTCACTTACATATTTTAAATTAAAATAATATATTATGATGCCATGCTCTACCTATTATGAATTTGGCCAAATTCCACCATTTTAAAGTCTAAATCAATATTGTTATACATAATGCTAGTGTAGGCTCGCCTGAATGATTGTAAAATACTAAAAAAATTTAAAATGTATAGAATAATATATTATGATATATGAAGCTATACTATGCCGCAAAATATAATATTTATTTTGAACATAAAATCTTACTTCTTAGACTAAAAGTGGCGTAGCACACCTTTGGTACTACAACCTAATTCCCACTTCAAATTTAATAAATTTCATCATCTGATTTATTAAATCAATATTTTTATGATTTATATTAATATACACTATAGGGCACAATACCATAATATACTAAAACATTTCAAAACATCTTATAACATCCAAAAACACATCACTACATGCTCAAATATATGATGCTACATTATACCATAGTATATGGTATTATAATATGATTTAGTGTTGAGGTTTAGTGTATTAAAATCTCTAATAATTAAGGGAAAGTCTCTTGAAGACATTTTCTTTAGCTACCAAAACTATCTAAAGAATAGGTCATTCCTTAGATCTACTCCTAATGACATCTTTATTCAAGGTTTAGGTTTTAGGGTTTAGGGTTAGGATTTAGGATTAGTTTAGGGTTTAGGGTTTAGGATTGTAGGTTTAAGGGTTTAGGGTTTAGGGTTTTATGATTTAGGATTTATGGTTTAGGGTTTAGGGTTTTAGGATTTAGGGTTTAGGGTTTAGGGTTTAGGTTTTAGGGTTTAAGGTTTAGGGTTTTTAGGGTTTAGGGTTTAGGGTTTTCATTTTAAGTTTAGGTTTTAAGTTATGGTTTAAGTTTTAGTTTAGGATTTAGGGTTTTAGGTTTAAGGTTTTTTTTTTTAACAGAGAACAAATTTAGATTCGACATTTCTTCCTTTTTATTTCATCAACCAAGTAACACCCGAGGTTTACTAAGAGACAAGCGTTGGCATAGATCAAAAAGGAACACCCATAGAGAAAAATCATAGATAAGTAGAACTGCCTCTACTGTAAAGATACAGTTCCAAAAGTAGTAGATCGGATCGACCATTCATCAATTTCTCCAGTTCCCATCAGAACCACCCTTGCCTCTCCAGTAGCGGGATCCGCCATCATATCATTGATCTATCCCTCTATCACCACCATGAATGTAACCTCCACCGCTCCTCCCACATCCATAACCACCATTGCTCTGACCACCACCTCCATATCCATGAACACCTCTAGATCGCCCACCACCACTATGATAACCTCTGACTCTACCTTTACCTCCACCGCCAGATCTAGACAGAGCCTAGTTGAAGGTGATGTTGTTGTTGTCAAGGTTCCGCCCATTCTTAGGGTTTAAGGTTAGTTTAGGGTTTAGGGTTTAGGGTTTAGGATTTTTGGTTTAGGGTTTTAGGGTTTAGGGTTCAGGGTGTAGGTTTTAGGGTTTAATGTTTATAGTTTAGGTTTTAGGGTTTAGGGTTTTAGGTTTTAGGGTTTAGCATTTAGTGTTTAGCATTGTAGGTTTAGGGTTTAGGATTTAGGGTTAGTTTTAGGGTTTATGATTTAGGGTTTAGTGTTTAGGATTTAAAATTTAGGGCTATTTTTTTAAAACATTTGGTAAATCGATATGCTTAGGTTAATTTAGTTTATTTAGCTTATTTTTTATTTATGTGAGTTTATTTTATTTTTTATTTTTATTTAGGTTTATTTTTTATTTTTCTTTAATTTAGTTAATTTATTTTAGGTTTATTTATTTTAGTTTAGGTGTTTTATTATAGTTTATTCTTTTTTGGTTTAGGTTTATTTTTTAGTTGGGTTTTATTTCATTTTATTTTTAGGTTCACGTTTTATTTGTATTTTAGGTTAAGGTAAGATTTTAATGTTGTGTTATTATGGTTTAGGGTTAGTTTTAGGGTTTAGGGATTCAGGTTAGGGTTTCTTTTATCTTAGTTTTTAATTTTTTTAATTTTTTTAAATTAAGTAAACTGGTAGGTTTAGGTTTATTTAGTTTATTTTTATTTATTTTAGTTTATTTCAATTTATATTTTTATTTAGTTTAGTTTATTTATTTTAGGTTTATTTATTTTAGTTTATTTTTAGGTTTAGGTTTATGTTTAGTTTTTTTAGTTTAGTTCCATTTTATTTTATTTTTATGTTTAGGTTTTATTTTTTATTTTTTAGCTTTAGGTTTAGTTTAGGTTTTATTTTATTTCTTTTAGATTTACATTTTAGATTTTATTTTTATTTTATTTTATTCTTAAGTTTTTTTTATTTTTTTAATTTATTTTATTTTATTTAGTTTTTTAGGTTTACGTTTAATTTATAGGTTTAGGTTTATGTTTTATTTATTTTAGTTTAGGTTTTTTTTATTTTATTTTTATTTTAGTTTTAGGTGTTTCTTTCATAGGTTTTCATTTATAGTTTATTTATTTTAGGTTTTATTTTTAGGTTTATTTTTTAGGTTTTAGGTTTTTATTTTATTTTTTATTTTTTAGGTTTTTTTATTTTAGTTTATTTTAGTTTTTATTCTTATTAAGTTTTTAATTTTATTTAGTTCAATTTATTTTATTTTATTTTATTTTAGTTTTATTTTTTTAGGTTTTAGGTTTATTTTATTTTTTTAGTTTAGTTATTATTTTATTTCATTTTTAGGTTTAAGTTTTATTTTTTTATTTTAGTTAGGTTTAGTTTATTTTAGTTTATAATATTTTATTTAGGGTTTGGTTATATTATTTTAGGTTTAGTTTATTTTATTTTGTTCATTTTATTTTATTTTAAGTTAAGTCTCATTTTTTAGTTTATTTGCATTTTCTTTTATTTATCGGTTTATTTTAGGTTTATTTTTTTTGTTTAGGATATTATTTAGTTTTTATTTTATTTTTTTTAGGTTTATTTTATTTTTAATTTACTTTAGTTTTTATTTTATTTAAGATTTTTATTGTTAGGTTTATTTTATCTTTAGTTTAGGTTTTTATTTATTTATTTAAAGTGTAATTTTATTTTTTTTTAGGTTTAGTTAGTAGTTTAGAGATTTTATTATCCCATTTTATTTTGGTATTTATTTTATTTTATTTTAGCCTTATCATTTAGGGTTCAATAGTCAGTTACAGGTTAGAGAGTGTGGTGGCTCAGTTGTGGTAGGTTTATGGCCTGGGGTAGTGGTTTAGGGTGTGGTCAGGGCCCAGGAGGTGGGCCCAGGGTATTAGGGGTTGGGTTTAGGGCCTAGAGGTTTAGGATTTAGGTTTAGTAAGGTCCAAGTTTTAGTTTATGGTTTAGGGTTTTAGTTTTAATAGTAAACCATATTCAACATTTCTTCTTTGTACTATTTATTTGATTTTTTTATTTCAATTTATTTATTTTTTTATTTTTTAATTATGTTTATTTTTTTTAATTTAGTTTTAGTTTTATTTATTTTAGTTTATGTTTATTTTAGTTTATATTTAGGTTTAGGTTTAGGTTTAAGTTTTTTTTAGTTTATTTTATTCTTTATTTTAGTTAAGGTTTTAGTTGGTTTTAGGTTTATTTTATTAGTTTTAGTTTTATTTAGGGTTAAACATTTAGGGTTTAAGATTTATGATTTAGGGATTACGATTTTCTTTGAAATTAAGTAAATCAATAGGTTTAAGTTTATTTAGTTTATTTTTTTATTTATTTTAGTCTATTTTATTTTTTATATTTTATTTTCTTTAGTTTATTTATTTTATGTTAATTTTTTTAAGTTTATGTTTTTTATTTTACCTTATTTTTTTCATGTAGGTTTAGTTTATGTTTATTTTTAGTTTAGTTTTATTTTATTTTATTTTTAGTTTATTTTTTATTTAGTTTAGGCTTTTATTTTATTTTTAGGTCATTTTAGGTTTTATTTTAGGTTTATTTTAGGTTTTATTTTTAGTTTAGGTTTAGATTTATTTTAGTTTATTTTATTTTATTTTTAGTTTAGGGTTTAGTTTATTTATTTTTTATGTTTATGTTTTATTTATTAGTTAGTTTAAGTTTATTTTATTTTGTTTATTTTATTTTATTTTAGTATTTTTTAGTTTAGGGTTTAGGTTTTATTTTTATTTATTTTATTTTATTTTAGGTTTAAGTTTTATTTAGTTTTGTTTTATCTTATTTTAGGTTTATTTTATTTTTTTTTTATGTTTTTTATTTTATCCTTTTATATTCCAGTAACCTGATTTAGTTTAGTTAATGTTTAATTTTATCTTTTATTATCTTATTTTATTTTAGTTTAGGTTTTAGTTTAGCCTTTTAATTTAATTTAATCCCATTTTTTATTTAGGTTTAGGTTTATTTATTTATTTATTCTTTTTATTTAGTTTATTTTAGGGCCTAGGCCTTCCCAGTCTAGGCTCCAGGGCTTAGGCCTGTGCCCAGGGGCCCAGTGTCAGTTCAGTGGCCCAGGTTTCAGCCTCAGGGCCTATAACCAGGCTCAGGGTGTCAAGTGTCAGGGCCTGGCCCAAAGTCAGGGTAGACAGCCCAGGGTTTAGTGGCCTGTCAGTTAGGTTTAGATTTAAGGTTGGGTCCTGAGCCCAGATGTTTAGGCCTAGATTTAGGTGGTGTTTATCTTGGGTTTAAAGATGTGGTTTAGTTTAGGTTTAGGGTTTAAGTTTTAGGGTTTACTTGGGTTTAGTTTTAAGGTTTAGGTTGAGGGTTACATGATTATTTAGGGTTCAGGGTTTTTTGGGTTTAGGGTTTAGGGTTTAGGGTTTAAGATTTCGGGTTAGGGTTAGGGTTTAGGATTTAGGGTTTAGGGTTTTTGTTTTTTTTAGGAAAGTCAAGTAAATTTTATTTCCACAAAGAAAAGGTACAAAGTCCTTAAAGGTAGTAAATCTCTAAGATAATGCTTAAAGAGATATAATAAGTCCTAAAGAGATAAACTCCCTAACTATTACTTTAAATAAGGAAAGAAGGCAAAAGAAAAATAGCCAAATAAACTACAAAAGAAAATCGATGTAAGCAACAACCAACTTCATCTAGTTTTTTTGATGCTAGTAAGATCCACCTGAAAGAGTCTTCCAGCCTATAAAACAAATCTACAACATACTTTCTAAAGGATGAGTACAATTAATCAAGCATAAAGAGTGTTTAAGATAAAAGGAGTAAAGTGAAGAAAGGCTCTCGCATAATCATCTCAAGGAGAAAAGTCACACTTACATATAGCTACCACCAAAAAAGAAGAAAGAGTGGGAAACATCAAGGCCATCATTGCCAACATACCTCGTGTCACACATAATCAAAGTCGGTCCTCCAACAAGCCTGAAAAATCCTCAAAATAGCAAATATAGCATCCAACCACCAATCCACCAGAACATTCAAGCTTAAAAAGACAGGTGGTTAAGCAACCCGCAAGGATAGTAGCAAAATAGAAGGAGCACCACTAGAGCCCCACCAAATGGGAATAACCAATTCAAGAGGTGCAAACATCATCATATGGGTAATAGCAAAAAAAGAGACAAAGTGCAAAAGGAAGACATAAGTGCTCAGATCGTCTAACCACTAAACAAAAAAATCTAGCCTAACAGCAAGAGGGGTGGGGAGCAAGGCTACCATCCTAGTAGGAAGAGGGTGTTCTATTGCAGCCATGAGCGGTGAGACCAAGCATGAGGAAACAAAAAGAAAACAATCATGGAATGACAACTAGCCTTCTTAGAGTAGTCACCAAAGGAGCAAAAAAAATAGCCAAGACAGCCACTCCTCCAACTAGTTCAGCCAGCCAAAACAAATAGTCCAAATTGCTGTCCAACTAATCCTCCTAGCCAACCACCTCAACAAAAGAAGTTCTAAGTCATCAAACCCAAAAAAATCATTATCAGGACCAACAATAGTCATCAAGCCAGAAGCATCCAAAATAGCTTGGGAAGGGGAAGAGAAAAAGAATAGCCTCCAAACCCAATCAAGGCAAAAGAAAAACTTATCCATAAGGGTAAAAAAACTAGCCAAAGATAGAAAGATACTGAGCCCAGTAAGTCAGATAACAAACCAAATAATAAAAATAGCTCAAGAAATGCATACAAACAAAAAACTAGCAGCTAGGGCCCAATAATAGCCATACAATAGCCGTCAACCTGCCATTTCAGAACAATACCCAAATCCAAAGCCTCAGTATTACAAGAGGAGGTCCAATCCATAACCAAAAGAATCCAACTAGAAATAGTCCCAACAACCACCAAACCTTAATCAATAAAATAGAGCAAACAACAGCTGGCCAACCACCTCCACCATACCAAAAATAAGCTGGAGATAAACCACCAAAAATAACCATCTAACCAACCCAAACAACAAAAACTACCAGCCGACCCAGGTAGCCAACAAAGCCACATAGTTCACCACCATAGCAGTAGGTATAACAAATTTGTAGGGAGGCCAGAAAAGTGGAAAAACCCATACAAAAGGAAATTCTTGTAGCAGCCAAAGCTTCACCCAAGGCTGCACTAACAAAAACCATCTAGGAGCAAAACCAATCTAATAAAACAAAAAAAAAAAACAAAACCACAAGAGGGAAAATTAGAAGTTGAACACAACCCAAAGAGATCATAAAAAAAAAGGATAAAATCAATCAAAGAAATTATAATCTAAGATAAGGCCATCCAGTATTATCCATTTTAACCAAACCTCTTAATAATTTAGGCAAAGTTTAGTTGTCAAATAAAGTGAACTCAGTCAAGTTGACACCCAAATTAGCTAAATAATCAGCACAAGCATTACCTTCAAGGATGTGAAAATTTTAAAAGAAACTTGAGAAAGCAGAACTTTAGCATTATTAAGAAGATAAAATAATTCAGCATTCTGATTTCTATTGGAATTAATGAAATCCATAAGCAAGAGAGCATCAACTTCAATCTAGATGGTGAGAAAACCTCTATTCAAACAAATATCAATTCCTTTATTAACAACCATAAGCTCAATAAAGAGAACAGAATAGGCCTTCAAAGGGTAGACAAAAGAACAAATGATAGTACCTTTAGAATCCCTAAGGATACCACCACAGCCATATTTATTGGAAGTAACAAAACCATCAATATTGACTTTAATCACATTCTCTTTAGGTATGATCCAATAAATAATTCTAGCTCCTTTATGAAGGTCAAGATCATGCAGAATGATACCCAATTTTTTAGACGCAAATTTATAACCTCTAATAAGATTGGCATTAAAAGTGCATTAATTTTTTATTTAGTTCTAGCCCGGATCCTTTTATGGTTCAAAGGAATACCATAATATTTAGCATCACTTCTATCCATCCAAATGAACTAGATAAGGGTAATAGTAATTAAAACTTTTATATGACCTTTCATAGTGTTTTTGAAACAAGTTTCAATAAGTTGCTATAAAGAAAGAGAGCCATGAAAATAGTTAGTATTAAATAAATCATCATACCAAAACCATGATTTAGAAGCATTAGCACCATTGACAAAGTCATGATTTACATTTTCAATATGAAAGCAGCAATAATACTTTGAAGGTAAACAAAACCCTTTAGTCCAGAGCAAAGAGTCCACTAGAATATAGTTATTCAAAATCCTCCAAGCTAAAATCGAATAAGAAAATGGAATGATATTGTTCCATAATTTAATAAAAACATTGTAAGGTTGCTTTTTATCTCTAATAAAGTTCCAAACCTCTTAGGAACAAAATCACTATTATGAGAAAGTTTAAAAAGAATTTGATCAGTTTGCTAAGGGAATATTTTTAAAGTTATCAAAAGGAGAAGTATGGATATAGTTATCAAGTTTGTTTTCATTCCAATTATTAATAAGCCAAAGAGAATTAACTTTGATAGTAATAGTAGAGTGTGTACATTATTAGGTGTCAATCGAACCATTGCCAATCTAATTGTCTTGCCAAAAGAAAGAAGATCCCGACTAGATACCCCAAGAAATTAATGATTTAGCAACCATTTAATGGAACAAAGCCTTTTCCAAACTAGAGAGTCACAAACTTTATAAGAACAGTTTAGAGGGTGTTTACCTTGACAAAATGTTTTCATCATAAAATTAGCCCAAAGGTTGTCATTCTTTCTAAACTTTCACCAGAGTTTATGAGAGAAAGTAGTGATAGCCTCAAAGATAGGTTTGCAACCAAGAGCACCTTTACCCAAAGAACCAAAACATTTATTCAAAGATGTTTAATGCAATCTCTTAATATAATTATTAGAGCCCTACATAAATTTGTTAAGCAAACAATTAATTCTGATAAGAGTAGCATTAGTGGGAATAATGGTTTGAATCAAATAAAGATGCATAGAGTTGAGAGTGCTTTTAAGGATAGTGAGCCTACCACCAAGGAATAGTAAATAGAATTACCAAACATATATTTTATTTGAAATGGTTTGAATTTTCTCATCAGAGAGATGGGAACATCTCGGGCTTTTAAAGAGCAGAGCACCCAAGTACTTAAGAGGTAAGTGTTGTTGTTCAAAATTTGTGATATGAAGGATTTGATTGATTTTATTATTTGAGATGCTAGAGGATGTGATAAAATAGTTTTTATTATCATTGATCGAAAGGCCACTTTCTCTACCAAATTTATTTAAAAAATTCTTAAGATTCTTGATGTGGTGAATGGAAGCATTGCAGAAAATGATGAAATCATCAGCAAAAATTAGATGGGAAATAAAGAGACCACCAAGAGTTCTGTAGTACATACTAGAATTATCTAAGAATAAGTCATTGATGCTCTTAGATAAGTACTCAACAACAATAATAAATAAAGTTGGAGATAAGGGATCCCTCTTAAGCCATGAGAAGAGGAAAGAAGCACAAAGCTTCCTCATTAAACAAAATTGAAAACCATTATTGATACAATTTTGATGAGAAAATAATATTTTAGAAAACCCAAATAAATCCAGAATATGGTAAAGGGAATCTCAAGAGATATTATCAAAGGATTTGGTAATATCAAGTTTGAAAATGTGGCCCCTCTAGGCTTCAAGATTGTGAATTAATTCTTGGGCAAGTAAAATATTATCAGAAATAAGATCTATCACTAACAAAACTAGTTTGGTTGAGAGAGATATGTCTATTAAGTAAAGGATTAAGTTTGTTGGTAAAGATTTTGGATATCAGCTTATTGAAGAAGGTGCAATGACTAATAGGTCTAAAATTGCACAAATAATTTGGGTTATCTTTCTTTGGAATAAGAATGATATAAGTACTAGAAAAATATTTGGGAAAATGATTACCATTAAAAATCAATCATAGCCTCAATCAAATCATTTTTAATGATAAACCAACATTTCTAAAAAACTTGAGTAGTGAAACCCTCGTGACCAATAACAAAATCGTGTTCATCTATTAAGAACTTTAAGAATTTCCTCTTCATGCACCAAGCAAATCATTATCATTATTATTTATAATAGAAGGAATCAATTGAGAATTAGAAATAGCTTTATAGAGCAATATTTATTAAGCTTATTTCTAAAGTAATTAATATAATCTTAATCTCATTATTCTCCAAAATCCAATCTCCATTATCATTTATAATTTTGGAATATTAAAAGCTCTTGTTTTGTTAACCAAAGAATGAAAATATCTAGTATTCTGTCACCATCCACAATATGTTTACTAGCAACTTTTGGCACCAATAAGCTTCTTCCATGTTTTGGAAATTGGGAAGCTTTTCTTTTGCTTCACCAAATCAAGAAGCTTTGAAGGGTCGATATAACATACACTTCAAGGTCATAAACCAAATTTTCAATGTCTTTAATATTAGCAAAAGATTTTAAAATAATGCTTGTTCCACCAACCCAAATTTTGTCTAAGTCTTCTAAGTTTAAACCATAGTCTATTCATCCTCGAATTGAATTATCGATGTAAAGGGCTTTCCAATTCTTAGCTACAACATTAAAGAAATAAATATGCTGAATCCACATGTTTTGAAATCTAAAAGGAGAGGAGTTTTTAATCTATTAGAATTATTTTTAATAGAAACCAGAAGAGGAGCATGACCAGACAAGGTTCTGCTTAAGTGATCAACAAGTAGTAGGCCATTGGGTAATTCAATGAGTATTAAAAGAATCCTATCAACCTTTGCAAAAGTCTAGAGTTTTCCAAGTGTAGTTAGAGCCCTTAAAGCCAATATCAATCAAACTACAATCAAGGATCATATTGGAAAATTCTTCCATGGAATGAATATTAGGAGAGCAACCACCACACCAATCAGAAGAAAATAAAATAGTGTTTAAATCACACAAACTAAGGTTTGTTGACCGAGGTAGCAAAGTTCCTCAAATTATCCTAAAGGAGATTACGACCAGATCTATAGAAAGAAACATAAACAAAGGAGCCTAAAACACAATAGTCACCATATAAGATTAGAGAATTAACAACTTGTTGAAAATTATCAATAATAGAAACCTCAACTAAATTATTCCAAAAGGACCAGATCTTATTTCTAACATTAGAGTAAATTTTATTAAAGCTGATCATTCTAGAAACATGGCTAATTTTATTAGAATGAATAAGAGGTTCCAAAATAATGAGTAAAGAAATATTATGAATGTGACAAAGATTCCAAATATGATTATGAATAGAGAGGGTACTAATGCCTCTAACATTCCAAACAAGAGAATTGAACATAATGAAGAAAAAAAGGGGTAAGCAAAGGTTAATTGATGGATGAGTGAGAGCTAGTAGAAGATCTAGTGTTTTTGGATAGTTTGGTAGTGTAATTTTTAACACTTTTTTTCTTTATAACATGATAAGTTTGAAAATTATTTCCTTTTTCCTCTAGAATCATCAAATGAGTAAGATTTAGTAACATTGGTCACCAATGAGAGATCTCTAAGTATTTTAGGGGAAGTTCACCCCTTCCAAATCCAAATTAAGTTGAAAAGTAGGATTAACATGAATATCAAGATTAGAAATGAGAGTTGGTGACAACTTAGAACCATTTAAAGCATAAATAGTTAAATCCATCGAAACATTTTCACTGACATCATCATTTAAATCCTCATTGGAATTTTAATATTGATCAAAGCTATAGAAGGAAGGATAGAATCAGGAAATAGAATCATCATCCAATAACTTAGAAAAATTGTTATTCTCTCTATTTGAAATATACAATTTTAAAGAAGAGGTAAGAGGTAGTTCATTCTTCAAATTCTAAAAATTAGTCGAAGCCCTAGCAATCGTAGGATCCAAAATAGGTTCAACAGGGATAATTTCAATATTCAAGGAATCAACCTCAATAGTAAAATTTCATACCATTCTGTTATCTCAGACTAATTTTGAACAAATGTGGGGATCGCCTTATTATTAGGAACCAAATTTTCCTTGGGAGGATTCTGAATTTTTAAATGAGGATGGAGAATAAAGCAATCTGAGTTATTATGACCATGAATTTTATAATGAGAACAAAAATTGGAATATTCTCTAATTCAACCTTTTGTGAATACCCATATTTTCCAGAGCCAATCCAAACTTTGTTAGGGTATTTTTAGTTATGTCTAATTCCACTAAGATCTGAGACACAGAAGGGCAAGATCGATCAATCACTTGGTTGACAAAAGGTCGAAAAAGAGCCCCAACAACAAAAAAAGCACATGATGTTTAACCAAATGAATGAGCATATTAGGAAGAGATAACCACAGACAATAGAGATTCCTCCTTAATGTTAAAAGGGTGACCACTTCAAGAAGTTTATTTGATAATTAAAAATGAAGTAAGAATGATGCACAAAAACTTGAGAATAATCCAAATTATTAGAAATTTGAATCAGAATATGCTGGGGGTCAATAAGACCAATCAAGAAAATAATTGTAATCTTAAGATTATGAAAAAAGGTGCAAATCTTATCCAAATTTAGATGATGCAAAGCAAATTTTCCAATGAGAGAGAATTCAAATGGTTTCGCCAACATTTCAACATCCATATCAGAGCACATTACGGCTGGAAAACCATAAGAAGAAGTCAAGATGAGATTAATTGACGCAATAGATGAAGAAGCCTTACCAGAGAACGCATCCTTAAATGAGATTAAGAATGGAGCATTACAATCGCCAGCCGATCAACCTAGAGAGCCCTGAAGCGGAAGGAGGAGGGGGTGTTTGGGTTGTTTAGGGTTTGGTTTGGGTTTAGCTTTTGGATTATTTAGTATAGTTTAATTTATTTTCTTTTTTTAGTTTACTTTAAGTTTAGGTTTATGTTTTATTTAATTTATTTTTTAGTTTAGTTTATTTTTATTTAGTTTATTTAATTTATTTAATTTAATTTAGTTTAGTTTAGTTTATTTTAATTAATTAATTTTTTATTTTATGTATACTTTATTTATTTATTTTAGTTTATTTAAGGTGTTTTATTTAGTTTAGTTTATTTTAATTTAATTTAGATTTGTTTTATTTTAGTATATTTAGTTTAGTTTAGGTTTTTATTTATTTGGGTTTTAAGTTTAGTTTATTTTTATTTATTTATTTTAATTTAGTTTAGGTTTATTTTAGTTTATTTTAGGCATATTAATTTTATTTTTATTTTATTTAATAGGTTTAGGTATAGTTTATAGTTTAGTTTATTTTAGTTTAGTTTATAGGTTTTATGTTATTATTATTTTGGTTTAGATTTTAGTTTATTTATGTAGATTATTTTATTTTTTATTTATTTTAGTTTAAGTTTAGGTAGATTTTAGTTTTATTTTATTTTTAGGCTTAAGTTTAGTTTAGGTTTAAGTTTATTTAGTTTATAATTTAGTTTATTTATTTTATTTAATTTTGTTTAGCTTAGGCTTTTAGATTTTTTTTTATTTTTAGTTTATTTTATTTAATTTATTTTAGTTTTATTTTGGTTTTATTTATTTAATTTATTTATTTTAGTTTTAGTTTAATTTTTAGTTTTTTAATTTATATAGGTTTATTTTATCATTTTATTTAGTTCATTTTGTTTATTTTTTTTTTATTTATTTTATTTTAGGTTATTTTATTTTATTTTTTTATTTTATTTTTTTGATTAGGATTTATTTATTTTTATCATTTTATTTAGTTTAGGGTTTAGTTTAGGTTTTGGGTTTTAGGGTCATTGAGTTGGGTTTTAGTGTTTAGTTTAGGGGTTAGTGTGTGGCCCATTTGTCCAGGGCCAGGGTGCAAGTTTTGGGTTTGGGCTAGGGCTCAGGCCTTGTGGTTTTGTGGTTTAGAGTCCGTTTGCTGTCCATGGTCATGGTTAAGTGTCAGGTGGGTCAGAGGCCTAATAGATGGGTAGGCCTAGGGCCCAGTTAAGTTTAGGTAGGTCTTAGTGGCCTGTTCAGCTTACAGGCTCAGGGTCAGGTTTGAGCCCAGTGGCTAGAGGTCAGGGTTTGGGTCAGTGGTCATTTTTTAGGTATTAGTGGTTTTAGATTTAGGGCCTAAGGTTTAGTGTTAGTTTAGCCTGGGGATCAGTGATCAGGTAGTGTTAGGTAGGGTCATAGGTTTAGGTTTAGGCCAGTGGAGGAGAGCTCAGGGTCAGGTTTTAATTTTAAATTTTAATCTAATTTCTTAATGAACCAAGAGGATTAGGTTTATTTAGTTTATTTTTATTTTATTTTATTTTATTTATATAAATTATTTTATTTTATTTAGTTTATTTATTTAGTTTATTTATTTTATTTTGGTTTTTTTTTTTATTTTATTTTATTTTAGGTTAAGGTTTAGGTTTAGCTTTAGGTTTTAATTTTGTTTTATTTTAGTTTATTTTTAAATTTAAGTTTTATTTTAGGGTTTAGGTTTTTATTTTTTATTTTAGGTTTTGGTTTTAGATTTTATTTTAGGTTTATTTTAGGTTTTATTTTTTTTTTTACTTTAGGTTTTGACTTATTTTAGTTATTTTAATTTATTTAGTTTAGGATTTTTTTAGGTTTTATTTATTTTAGTATAGTTTATTTTAGTGTAGTTTAGGTTTATTTTATTTTATTTTTAGGTACATATTTTTTTTAGTTTTTAGGTTTTATTTTTAGGTTTATTGTAGGTTTAGGCTTTATTTATTTTTATTTTATTTTATTTTAAGGTTATTTTATTTTATTTTAGGTTTCATTTTTTTTTGTTTTAAGTTTTCTAGTTTAGTTTTAGGTTTATTTATTTTATTTTAGTTTAGTTTTTATTTTATTTTATTTTATTCTTAGGTTTAGGTTTAGGTTTAAGTTTAGGTTTAGGTTTATGTTCTTATTTAATTTTATTTTGGTTTAATTTTATTTACTTAATTTATTTTATGTTTTATTTAGTTTAAGTTTAGGTTTTAGCTTTTAGAGTAGGGTTTAGGTTTGTTTAGGTTTTAGGGTAGTTTAGGGTTTTAGCTTTAGGTTTGTAGGTTTAGGGTTTTAATTCTTTTAGGGATTAGGGTTTAGGTTTATTTTACGATCCAAGTTTAATTTTAGGGTGTGTAGATTTTTTTAATTTAGTTTATTTCTTAGGTTTAGGTTTAGATTTATGTTTATTTTAGTTTAGTTTTATTTTTTTATTTTACCTTTAGGTTTAGGTTTTATTTTTTATTTTTGTTTTAGGTTTAAGTTTTATTTTATTTTAGTTTTAGGTTTTAGGTTTTATTATAGGTTTTTTTAGGTTTTATTTTTCCCAAAGTTTATCTAGTTTCTTTTATTTTATTTAGTTTAATGGTTTATGTTTAATTTATTTTAGGTTTAGGTTTAAGTTTGTTTATTTTAGTTTAATTTATTTTATAGTTTTAGTTTATTTTATTTTATTTTAGGTTTATTTTTTTTTAGTTTAGGGTTTAGGTTTTTTTTTTTTTAGTTTAGGGTTTAAGATTTATTTTATTTTTGTTTTATTTTGGTTTATTTTAGGTTTAAGTTTTATTTAGTTTATTTTATTTTATTTTAAGTTTATTTTATTTTAGGTTTATTTTATTTTAATTTAAATTCATTTTTTATTTTATTTGTATTTTAATCCAGGCTTTATTTTATTTTTACTGAGTTTAGGTTTCATTTAATTTATTTTAGTTATTTTTATTATTTATTTTATTTTATTTTTTAGGTTTAGGTTTAGGTTTAATTAAGTTTTATTTTATTATAATATTTTTTTTATTATAATAGGTTTAGGTTTTTTTATTTTATTTTTTTTATGTTTTATTTAAGTTTCTTGGTTTTTTTTGGGGCTCAGGGTTTGGGTCATATTTATGATCTTCATAGGGTTTGATCATTTTTAGGTTTTAGGGTTTTGGGCTAGGCTCAGTGGCTCAGTTTAGGCTCAGTGTTTGGGGGTCATTGGTTGGCCTGGGGTGGCCTGGCCTGTGACCTCAGCCTCAGGTTTTAGATTCAGCCCTGGGTCAATTGGGGGCCTTAGGGCCCAGTAAAGGTTTTGGCCCAAGATTAGCTTTGGCCTCAGTGGCTTTTATCACCAGTATATGGCCTTATTCATGGCCTAGGCCCAGGTCAGCCCAGGGAGTGTGGATGGCCCAGTGGCCTATTTAGACTCCAAGACTCCAGGGCCCAGTGCATGGATCTGTGATCTGGGATAGCCAGGCCCAGTGGGCCTGTAAGACTCCAGATCTATGGTCCGGGCCCATGATGATCTTAGCCTGTGGCCCAGGCCCAATTTAGTTCAGTAAGGGCTCATTTAGTAGTGGTAAGGCCCATAGCAAGTGCTAGTGGTCAGGGCCTGGCCCAGGCACACAGGTCAGAGGATGGGGTAGGGCCCAGGGCATGTGGTTAAGGGTCTGGGGCTCAGTTTGTGGCTTTTGTTTTTTTGTTCTGGGGATCAGGGTCAGGTTTAGGGCCATGGTGCAGAGGCTCAGTTAGAGCCCAGTGTAAAGCCTAATTAGCTTTAGGGTTTAGGGAGGTATGGTTTATTTATTTATCTTTTATTTTATGATTTAAGTTTAGTTTTATTTTATTTACATTTATTCCTTATTTTAGTTTTTTAGATTAATTTATGATTTATTTATTTTATCTTTAGTTTATTTTATCATATTTTATAATATTTTAGGTTTAGTTTAGGTATTTTAAGATTTTATTTTATTTTATTTTCTATTTTATTTAAGTTTAAGTTTAGGATTTATGTAGTTTAAGTTGGCTAGGTTTTAGGGTGGGTTATGATTATGGTTTGGGGTTATTTTAGGATTTAGGTTAGTATTTTAGGGTTAGTTAGGATTTAGTGTAAGGTTTATGGGTTTATGGTTACATCTAAGGTTTAGGTTTTATAGGGCTCAGGGCCTGAGCCTAGGATTTAGGGTAGTTTTTAGGTTTATGATTTAGAGTGCAGGGTTTTATTTTATTTTATTTTATTTTTATTTTATATTATTTCTTTATTTTACATTTAGTTTTATTTTATTTAGGTTTTATTCTGGTTTATTTTATCTTTTAGTAGTTTAGATTTTATTTATTTTATTTTATTAGTGATCTTATAATAATCCCAGGCCTAAGCTCATTTATTTGTGCCTATTTTATTTATTTTTAGGATTATATAGCTCAGTTTAGGTTTCAAGCTCAGTGGCTCAGGTTGTGGTAGTTATCAAGGCCCAGGTCAGGCCTGGGGCCTAGGGTGGGCCACAATGCACATGGCCTAGCATTTTCACGCCTCAGGGCCTAGCATTTAGGGTCAGGTCAGTGGCTCAGTGGCTAGGGTCAGTGAGTCACCATAGGGCCTAGGGCCTACTTAAGATTTGGTAGGGCTCAGCCTGAGGGAAGTAGTGAGAGGGCCTGGCCTAGGCTTAGGCCCAGGGTTTCTTTAGTGTGGCTCAGGCTCAGGTCAGTTTGGTTTAGGGCTGTATATTTTAGTATTATTTAGAGTTTAGGCTTCAGGCTCAGTGGTTAAGTTTAGGGTAAGCTCAGGGTTTAGGGCCTGGGGTTTAGGATTTTGGTTTTAGATTTGGCTCAGGGTTTGTGGTTTAGGGCTGTGGTTTTATGGTTTGTGGTTTAGGGTTTTGTGGTTTAGGGTTTTTGGTTTTAGGTTTAGCGTTCAAGTTTTAGGTTTAGGGTTCAAGTTTTAGGTTAGGGTTTTTGGTTTTTTTTAATAGAAAACAAATTTATATTTAGCATTTCTTCTTTTGGATTTCATCAACCAAGTAACACACTAAGTTTTGTAAGACATAAGCGGTGACATAGATAAAATATGAGCACACATAGGGAAAATCAAAAACCCTAAATAACTTCAACCGTCTCTACCATAAAGATACAATTCCATATGCAGATATGATCCATCATCTTCATTTTCTCTAGTTCCCATTAGAACCACCCTGGCCTCTCGAGTAGCAAGATCCACCATCATATCCCCACTCTCCCTCCGCCACCACCACGGTTATAACCTCTATCACTACTCTCTCCACCATAACACCCACTGGTCCGACCACCACCTCCATTTCCACCAAGACCTCCAGATCCCCAACCACCCCGTGATAACACCGCCTTCACCTCCACCGCCGATCAGACTGAGCCCGGTTGGCAATGACGCCTCGCCATCAAGGTTCTACCCATTCTTAGGGTTTAGGTTTAGGTTTAAGTTTATTAGGTTTTAGAGTTTAGGTTTTTTAATTTATTTAGTTAGGTTTAGGTTCGGTTTGGGGTTTAGGGTTTAAGTTTGTGGATTAGAGTTACGATAGTGTATAGGGGTTTTATAGTTTATGCTTTTTTTTTAGTTTTTATGGTTTATGGTTTTAGGGTTTAGGGTTTAGGGTTTATTTTAAATAAATTAAACAAGTTTAGGTTTATTTAATTTATTTTTTATTAATTTTATTTAGGTTTATTTTTATTTTTTTAATTTACTTAGTTTAGTTATTTTAGGTTTATTTATATTAGTTAAGGTTTTATTTTAATATGTTTTAAGTTTAGGTTTAGGTTTATTTTAGCTCAAGTTTATTTTTTTTATTTTTAGGTTTAGGTTTATTTTTATTAAGTTTAGGTTCAGGTTTATTTTATTTTGGTTTAAGTTTTAGGTTTTATTTTAGGTTTATTTTAGGTTTTAATGTTTAGTTTGGTTTAGGTTTAGTTGGTTTATTTTCTTTATTTTATGTTTGGGTTTAGGTTTAGTTTATTTTAGGTTTAGATTTACGTTTATTTATTTTAGTTTAGGTTTAGGTTTATTTTATTTTTTTATTTTATTTTATTTTTAAGTTTGTGTTTAGTTTTTTTTAGGGTTTTATTTTTAATTTATTTTAGGTTTTATTTTAAGGTTTATTTTGGTTTAGATTTATATTTAGTTTTATTTTATTTTTAGGTTTATTTTATTTTTATGTTTTTATTTTATTTAAGTTTTTATTTATTTTATTATATTTTATTTTAGTTTAGGTTTTCTTTTATTTTATTTTAGTTTATTTTATTAGTTTATCTAATGCATTTTTAGTTTAGGCTTTATCTTAGTTTAGGTTTTTAATTTATTTATTTATTATCTTATTTAGTTTAGATTTCTTTTATTTATTTTATTTTTATGTGTTATTTAGTTTAGTTTAAGTTTTTGGTAGGGTTTAGGCATGGTTTAGGGTTGTGGTTTATTTAGGTTAGTTTAGTGGTTTTAGTTTAGGGTTTGGGTAGTGGTTTGTAGTTTAAGAGAGGTGGGTGTTAGTGGTTAGGGAGTGGTAGGTTGGGGTTTAGGGTCAGTTAGGGTTAGGGTTAGGTCACTAGGTCAGAGTTTAGGGAGTTTATGGTTTAGGGTTTAACGTTTAGGGTTTATGGTTATTAGATTTAGGGTTTAGGTTTATTTTCTCTGGGCTGGGGCTTGTGGTTATTTTTAATTTTGTTTAATTTAAATAAATAAATAGTATGTTTAGGTTTATTTAGTTTATTTTATTTATTTTAGTTTATTTATTTTTTTATTTTTATTTAGTGTTTTTATTTTTTATTCAATTTAGTTTATTTATTTTAGGTTTATTTATTTTAGTTTTGGGTTTTATTTTAATTTATTTTTAGGTTTTAGTTTATTTTTAGTTTAGTTTTACTTTTATTTTATTTTTAGGTTAACATTTATTTTATATTTTAGGTTTAAGTTTAGGTTTTATTTTATTTTTAGTTTAGGTTTTAGGTTTTCATTTTAGGTTTATTTTAGGTTAATTTTTCAATTTAGGTTTAGGTATTTTTAGTTAATTTTATCTTTATTTAATTTAGGCTTTTAGGTTTTAGGTTTTCATTTTAGGTTTATTTTAGGTCTTATTTTTCTACTTTTAGGTAGGTTTATTTTTAATTTATTTTATTTTATTTAGTTTAGGTTTTGGTTTAGGTTTAGGTTTTACTTATTTTAGTTTAGTTTCTTTTAGTTTAGGTTTAGGTTTATTTTATTTTTATTGTAGATTTAAGGTTTCTTTTTTTAGTTCACTATTTAGGTTTTATTTTTTATTTATTTTTAGATTTTATTTTTGGACTTTTTTAGGTTTAGGTTTTTATTTAGTTTTTATTTTATTTTATTTTTGGTTTATTTTATTTTTATTTTTGGTTTAGTTTTTATTTTTTTAGGTTTTTTATTTTTTAGTCTAGTACAGGTTTTTATTTATTTTATTTTAGTTCCATTTTCTATTTTTTATTTTTTTTTTATTTTTTAGGCATTGGTTTAGGTTTTAGGTTTTTTTTCATTTTATTTTTTATTTTCATTTAGGATTTTTATTTTATTTTATTTTTAGGTTTTATTTAGTTTAGGTTTATGTTTTTTTTTGTTTTAGGGTTTAGTTTAGGGTTTAGGGTTTTTTTTGGGAGGGGGAGGGGGGGGGATGGGGTTAGAATTTTATTACCATAAAAGGAAAAGATACAATGTCCTTAAAAGGGGTAAAGCCCTAAAATTCTACTGCTCTTAGAGCAACAAGAAACCTAAAGAGCTAGACACTCATCTAAGTACATTAGGAAAGGAAAAGAAAATAAAAGAGCAAATACAACAGCTAAATAGCACAAGAGAAAAAGACACACAGTAAGACTAAAACAAATCCTAAAAACAGTAAAAGGATGTGTCAGCAACATTTCATGATTCCTTTGAGAAAGCAAGATAAGAAAAATCCACAACAACAACACTTGGGTTCACTGAGTAACCATTCCCTATAAGCTCCAACCAGAAAAGAAATCAAAGACACTACAAAGGCTCGGGCTCAATTATGATCATCTCAAGCAATATATATTAGCATCCAAACTTCATAAAGAAAGGTTAAAATAATATGTAATGCTACAAACTAAAGAGAAGAGATGTGTAACATCAAAAGCATCACAGCATACTTACAAAGCAAACATCCAAGGTGGTCAGTAGAGTTCGGATCTTGTACCATTAAACAAAGAGCAACCGGCCAACAACTAGCTAGCAGCCAAACTAATAAACAAAAACCACAACATACTAATCACAATAACCCAGAGAGAGGCTAGAACATAGTCAGAACACTAACAATAGCCATTATCCAAATATTGATCCAAGCTCTAAACTAGGGAAATCTAGAACCGACCATCGACAAAGACCCATGCCAATTTACGAGAAACAACCAACAAAACCAAAATAGAGCCCTCAAGCCAAAGGCCCAAAATTAGCAATCACCAAGCCAAGTGTAAGCAACCACAAATGACTAAACAATGAAACCATCAAACATGGAAACATAAGGGTTAGTCTGAATCACCGACAAAATAGCCACACAAAAGGGGGCAAAGGACCACCAACCACCAGAAACCAAAAAGTCTAATCTAATAGGATCAACAAAGGTTTGGCCAACACAACAAAAAGCTCTAGCAAATTCTCCAAGAAGAAGGTGCATACCAACCAAGAAAAAAATCAACCAACCAAGATTCCTAAGACTACTGAAAGTCCTCCAACCAAACCAGCTTAGTAAAACAACCATAAGGCAACCACTAGAGAACATCCCATCATAAGTAACCAATAAAGGTAGCTTCCCCAATAGCTAAGGAAAAGCAAAATACTAACAAAGCACCACACAACGGAGGGCCAAAAGAAGCACAGCCGCCATAGAAAGGCAACAGCAACAACTGGCCAAGACCAATCGAAAAACCAAACTTCCTGAACAATAAAGGTTAACCCAATAGGAAGCATAATAACAACATAAAATGTGCTGCAAATAATGCACCAGATTTCTTTTGGGTGTTTCTTGGTAATGTCCAAATCAATAAGGATTAAGGATTAGATTTTGTATTCATTGCTTAATCAATTTGCAATGGACAACCAAATAAGGCACCCACAGTAAAAAGGAATTCATGGTTATCGAAATGAATTCACATATTTGGGAGAGAAATCTAAACCAAAAAATATTTGGGGATTCTTCCTTAATATCAAATAGTGGAGTCCATTTCAGTAACCTCATTTGGCAATTGAAACAAAATAAGAATGATGAGAGAAAACACTAGAGTATTCCAAATCGTTCATCAACTGAATCAAAATGTGGTGGGATCAATTAAATCATAAAAGCACCCAAAATTTTAGACTACAAAAGAATGAGCAAATGTTCTCCAAATTAGGCCTACAAAGAGTAAACTTTCCAACCAAGGTGAATTCAAATGTCTTAGCAAGCTTTTCCACAATCAAATCAGAACACATAATCATAGGCATGCCTCAAAAAGAAGTCAAAATAAGTTTCAGAGACTCACCTGAATAGCCATCATTTTTCCATTGAGAACTTCTTTGAATGATTTCAAAGCAGTTGAAGCCATGGTAGATGATGCCCTAGTAGGATCCATAGGATCCAGAATCATCGGGAAGATGCCAAGCCACGATGTCACTCCAAGAAAGACACAAAATTGGCTAGTGGCTATCAATTCCAGAAGGAATAGTGAAATTACACAAAATAGGCAAAGCATCTAAAAAAGCCCAAAATGAGCAAGAAAGAAAAATTACCAAAACACGAGGACTAGAGGGGTGGGATTTCTTAACTTTAATTTTTTAATATTATTTAGGGTTTAAGGTTTATGGTTTAGGGTTTAGGTTTTAGGTTTAAGGTTTAAGGTTTAGGGTTTAGGGTTTATGGTTTAGGGTTTACAATTAAGGTTTTTTCCAGTTTAGGGTTTAGGGTTTAGGTTTTAGGTTTATGTTTTAGGTTAGATTAGAATTTATGGTTTCATTTTTTTGACAAATTCATATTCAACATTTCTTCTTTTTATTTCATCAACCAAGTAACACACTAAGTTTTCTAAGGCACAAGCGACAACATAGATAAAAAATTAGCATGATAGTGCAAATCAAAAGCCTTAGATAACTAGAACTATCTCTAGTATAAAGACAGAGTTCCATAAGCAGCATATCAGATCGACCATTCTTCAGTTTCTGCAGTTCCCATCAGAACCACCTCGATCTCTCGAGTAGCGGGATCTACCATCATATCCCCGATCTCTCCCTCTGCCACCACCATGAATGTAACCACCATCGCTCCACCAGCCTCCATAACCACCACTGCTCTGACCACCACGTCCATATCCACCAGCACCTTCACATCCCCCACCACCACTATGATAACCGTAACCTTCACCTCCAATGATAGATCTAGACTAATCCTGGTTGATGGTGATGTTTATGCCATCAAGGTTATGCCCGTTCTTAATGTTTAGGTTTGGGTTTAGGTTAATTAAATTTAAGGGTTTAGGTTTTTCTTAATTTCATTAGTTACTTTAGGTTTAGGTTTAATGTCTTGGGCTTAGGGTTTAGGGTTGTAGGGTTTATGCTTTTAGGGTTTAGGGTTTTGGGTTTATGGTTTAGGGTTTAATGTTTAGGCTTTAGGGTTTAGGGTTTTTAAGGTCTAGGGTTAGTTTAGGGATTAGAGTTTAGGCTTTAAGGTATAGGGTTTCAGGGTTTAGGGTTTAGGGTTTAGGGTTTAGGTTTAGTGTTTATGGTTTAGGGTTTAGGGTTTTAGGGTTCAGAGCTATTTTAGTGTTTAGGGCTTAGGGTTTATGGTGTAGGGTTTAGGGTTTATGATTTATGGTTTATGATTTAGGGTTTAGGGTTTAGGGTTTAGAGTTGTAGGGTATAGGGTTTAGAGTTTAGGTTTTATGTTTTATGGTTTAGGGTTAGTTTTAGGTTTAATGTTTAGGGTTTAGTGTTTAATTTAGTTTAGGGTTTAGAGTTTAGGATTTAGGATTTTTTAGGGTTTAGAGTTTATGATTCTAGGGTTTAGGGTTTAGAGTTTTTTAGAGTTTATGGTTTACGATTTAGCATTTAGGGTTTAAGGTTGTAGGTTTAGGGTTTAGTGTTTAGAGTTTAGGGTTTAGGATTTTGGGTTTAGGGTTTTTAGGGTTTAGGGTTTAGGGTTTAGGTTTAGGTTTAGTTTATTTTTAGGTTTACTTTTTTGGTTTAGGTTTCTATTTAGTTTTTATTTTATTTTAGGATTATTTTTAATTATTTTAGGTTTAAGTTTTTTTTCTTTTTAGGTTTTGGTTTAGGTTTAGGTTTAGATTTTGGTTTAAGTTTAGGTTTTTATTTTATTTTATCTTTTTATTTCATTTTGGTTTAGGTTTATTTATTTATTTTATTTTTAGGTTTTATTTAGTTTAGGTTTAGGATTTTAGCTTTTTAGGGTTTTAGGTTTTGGGTTTAGGGTTTAGGGTTTAATGTTTAGGGTTTAGGGTTTAGGTGTTGGGTTTAGGGTTTAATGTTTTTGGCTTAGGTTTTAGGGTTTAAGGTTTAGGGTTTAGAGTTTAGGTTTTATAGTTTAGGGTTTAGGGTTTAGGGTTCAGGTTTTAGTTTAAGGTTTAGGGTTTTGGGTTTTCTTATTTTAATAGAGAACAAATTCATATTCAACTTTTTATCTTTTGATTTCATCAACCAAGTAACACACCAAGTTTTCTAAGACACGAACGACAACATAGACAGAAAATGAGCAACCATAGAGAAAATCAAAATCCATTGATAACTAGAACCATCTTTACAATAAAGACACACTTCCATATGTAGTAGATTGGATTGGTCTTCTTGTTTCTCCCATCGATCCACACCTCTTGGCTCGGGATTCACCATCATATCTCGGCTTCCTCCACCACCACCGATTGAAACAATCATTGCTCCTCGGCCTCCATAACCACCACTACTCGGACCACCCCTCCATATCCAGCGGCATCTCAGATCCCCTCCACCCTGCATAACCTCCACCTTCTCCTCCATATCCAAAGCGAGCCCCTTAGTTGGTGATGTTCCTACTGTCAAAGTTTTGCCCATTCTTTGAGTTTAGGTTTAAGTTTATTAGGTTTTAAGGTTTAGGTTTTTTCTAATTTATTTAGTTACTTTAGGTTTAGGTTTAGGGTTTTGGGTTTAGGGTATAGTGTTTAGGATTTAGGGTTTAGGATTTAAGGTCTATCCTTTTAGAGTTTAGATTTTGGGGTTAGGGTTTAGGGTTTAGGGTTTAAGGTTTTTTAGGGATTAAGATTTAGGGTTTAGGGGTTAGGGTTGTAAGTTTAGGCTTTAGTATTTAGGATTTAGGGTTTGTGGTTTTAAATTAAGTAAACCGGTAGGTTTCAGTTTATTTAGTTTATTTTTTATTTATTTTATTTAATTTAGTTTATTTATTTTAGGTTTAAATATTTTAGTTTAGGTTTTTTATTTTAGTTTCTTTTTTAAGTTTAGGTTTAGGTTTTTTTTTAGTTGAGTTTTATTTTTATTTTATTTTTTAGGTTTAGGTTTTATTTTTTTATTTTTAAGTTCAGGTTTAGGTTTTTATTTTATTTTTTTAGGTTTAGGTTTATTTTTTGTATATTTTATTTTATTTAGTTTATGTTTAGGTTTAGGTTTAGTTTATTTTGGTTTTATTTATTTTAGTTTAGTTTATTTTAGTTTAGATTTAGATTTATTTTATTTTGTTAATATTTTATTCTTTTAGGTTTACATTTTTTATTTTAATTTATGGTTGAGGTTTTATTTTATGGTTTATTTTTTAGGTTTAGGTTTTTATTTAGCTTTTGTTTTATTTTATTTTAGGTTTATTTTATTTTTATTTTACATTTAGTTTTTATTTTATGTAGGTTTTTTATTCTTAGGTTTATTTTATTTATTAATTTAGTTTAGGTTCTTATTTTAATTTAATTTTATTAATTAATTTTATTTTAATTTTAGGATTAGGTTTACGTTCTACTTTAGGTTATATTATATTATATTTTTTATTTTATTTAGGTTTAGGTTTATTTTATTTAGATTAGCTTTAGGTTTTTAGGTTATTAGGGCTTAAGGTTTAGGTTTTAGGGTTCAAAGTTTAGGGTTTTAGGGTTTAGGGTTTTAGGGATCAGGGTTTAGGGTTAGATCTTAGGGTTTATGTTTTAGGGTTTAGTATTTAGGCTTTAGGGTTTAAGGCTTTCAAGGTTTAGGCTTAGCTTAGTTTTAGGGTTAGTTTAGAGTTTAGGGTTTTGGTGTTTAGCGTTTAGTTTTAGGGTTTAGGCTTTAGGGTTTAGGGTTGAGAGTTTATGATTTAGGGTTTAGGGTTTAGGGTTGTAGGTTTAGGGCTATAGGTTTAGGGTTTAAGGTTTAGGGTTAATTCTAGGGTTTAGGTTTTAGGGTTTAGTGTTTAGGGTTTATGATTTAGGGTTTAGGGTTTTTTTTCTTTTAAAATTTAGTAAACTAGTAGTTTTAAGTTTATTTGATTTATTTAGTTTATTTTTATTTATTTTTATTTAGTATTATTTTTTATTTTTATTTATCTTAGTTTATTTATTTTATGTTTACTTATTTTGGTTTAAGTTTTTTATTTTTAATTATTTTTTGAGTTTAGGTTTAGGTGTAGGTTTATGTTTATTTTTTTAGTTTAGTTTTATTTTTGCTTTATTTTTTATGTTTAGGTTTTATTGTTTATTATTAGGTTTAGGTTTAGGTTTTTAATTTATTTTTTTAAGTGTAAGCTTTAGGTTTCTATTTTAAGTTTATTTTTAAGTTTTTTTTTTTTCATTTTGGTTTAAGTTTAGTTTTAATTTATTTTGTTTTATTTAGTTTAAGGTTCAGGTTTAGCTTATTTCAAGATTAGGTTCAGGTTTTTATTTATTTTGGTTTAGTTTATTTTAGTTTAGGTTTATGTTTATTTTATTTTTATTTTAGGTTAGTTTTTATTTTATTTAGGTTTTTTATTTTTTTAGATTAGTTTAGGTTTTTATTTTTAGGGTTTAGGGTTATTTTAGTTTAGTTTTTATTTTTAATTTTAGTTTAGGTTTATTTTTTAGTTTAATTTATTTTATTTTATTTTTTAGGTGCGGGTTTTATTTTTTATTTTTGGGTTTAGGTTTAGGTTTTTATTTTATTTTTATTTTAGGTTTAGTTTTTATTTTATTTCATTTTTTTTTATTTTTAGGTTTATTTTAATTTTTTAGTTTAGTTTAGGTTTTTATTTATTTTATTTTGGTTCAATTTTTATTTATTATTTTATTTTATTTTATTTTTAGTTTTAGGTTTAGGTTTATGTTTTGATATATGTTTATATTTTATTTTATTTTATTATTTTATTATTTTATTTAAGTTTAAGTCTTATATATTTATTTTATTTTTAGGTTTTATTTAGTTTAGGATTAAGTTTTTAGGTTTTTAGGGTTTAGCATTTTGGGTTTAGTGTTAGTTTAGGACTTAGGGTTTAGGATTTAAAGTTATAGGTTTAGGATTTAGGGTTTAGGGTTTAGGTTTAGGGTTTTAGGGTTTCGGGTTTAGGATTTAGGGTTTAGGGTTTAGGGTTTAGGGTTTAAGGTTTAGGATTTAGGGTTTTAGGGTTTAGGGTTTAGGGTGTACGGTTTAGGGTTTAAGGTTTATGGTTTATGGTTTATAGTTTTGGGTTCTAGGTTAGTTTAGGGTTTAGGGCTTAGGTTTTAATTTAGGTTTTTATTTTTTTTATTTAGGTTTAGGTTTTATGGTTTAGAGTTTAGGGTTTATGGTTTTGGGTTTTATGGCTTAGGATTTAGTGTTTTGGGTTTAGTGTTTAGGGTTTATGGTTTTTAGGGTTTTGGGTTTAGGCTTGAGGTTTTAGTTTAGGGTTTAGGGTTTAGGGTTTAAGGTTTTTTTCTTAACAAAAAAAATTCAGATTCAACATTTCTTCTTTTCGATTTCATGAACCAAGTAACACACCAAGTTTTCTATGACACAAGTGACAACATAGACAAAAAATGAGCATGCACAGAGCAAATTAAAATCCCTAGATAACTATAAACATCTTCACTATAAAGTCACAATTCCATAAGCAGCAGATCAGATTGGCCATTCTTTAGTTTCTTCAGTTCCCATCAGAACCACCCCTGCCTCTCGAGTAGCTTGATCCACCATCAAATCTGTGAACTCTCCCTCCGTCACCACCACAGTTGTAACCTCTATCGCTCCTCCAACATCCATAACCATCACTACTCCGATGACCACATCCATATCCATATGCACCTCCAGATCCTGCACCACCACTATAAGAACTGCCGCCTCTGCCTTGGCCTCCATCGCCAGATCTAGACTGAGCCTAATTGATAGTGATGTTCATGCCATCAAGGTTCTGCCCATTCTTTGGGCTTAGGTTTATTTTTTTGATTTATTTAATTAATTTAAAATTAGGTTTAGGGTTTAAGGTTTAGGGTTTAGGGCTAGGGCTTAGAGTTTAAGGTTTAGAGTTTAGGGTTTAGGGTTTAGGGTTAGGGTTTAGGGTTTAACATTTAAGGTTTAGGGTTTAGTATTTAGGCTTTAGGGTTTAAAGTTTTTATGGTTTAGAGTTTTTAGGGTTTTTTGTTGTTTAGGGTTTAGGTTTAGAGTTTAAGGTTTATGGTTTTGTATGGTTTAGGGTTTAGGGTTTTGGGTTTTTGGGTTTTAGGTTTTGGGTTTTGGGTTTAGGGTTTTGGATTTTAGGGTTTAGGGTTTAGGGTTTAGGGTTGTAGGTTGTAGGTTGTAGGTTTAGGATTTGGGTTGTTTAAGTTTAGGTTTAGGTTTGGGTTTGTTTAGGATTTAGGGTTTAGGTTTTAGGGTTTAGGTTTTTTTAAATTAAGGAAACTTTGGGTTTAGGTTTATTTAGTTTATTTTTTATTTATTTGAGTTTACTTTATTTTTTATTTTTATTTAGTTTAGTTTTGTTTATTTTAAGTTTATTTATTTTATTTTAGGTTTTTTATTTTAGTTTTTTTCCTAAGTTTGGGTTTAGGTTCAGGTTTATTTTTTTACTTTAGTTTTATTTTTATTTTATTTTTTAGGTTTACGTTTTATTTTTCATTGTTAGGTTTAGGTTTAGGTGTTTATTTTATTTTTTTAGGTTTATTTTATTTTTATTTTAGGTTTAGTTTTTATTTTATTTAGGTGTTTTATTTTTAGGTTTATTTTAATTTTTAGTTCAGTTTAGGTTTTAATTTATTTTATTTTGGTTTAGTTTTTTTATTATTTATTTTATTTTATTTTTAGGTTTAAGTTTTAGTATAGGTTTTTATTTTATTTTATTTTATTATTTTATTTAGTTTTAAGTTTTTATTTATTTATTTTATTTTAGTTTTATCTAGTTGTTTAGGTTTTTAGTTAAGTTTTATTTAGTTTATGTTTAGGTTTTTAGGTTTTCAGGGTTTAGTGTTTAGGGTTTAGGGTTAGTTTAGGGTTTAGGGTTTAGGGTTTAGGATTTGGAGTTAATGGTTTAAAGTTTAGGGTTTTAGGTTTTAGGATTTAGGGTTTTAGGGTTTACGGTTTAGGGTTTTAGGGTTTAGGGTTTAGGATTTAGGGTTTTAGGGTTTAGGGTTTAGGGTTTAGGCTTTTTAGGGTTTAGGGTTTAGGTTTTTATTTTATTTATTTAGGTTTAGGTTTTATGGTTTAGAGTTTAGGGTTAATGGTTTAGGGTATTACGGTTTAGGGTTTATGGTTTAGGGTTTAGTGTTTAGTGTTTAGGGATTAGGCTTTAGTTTAGGGTTTAGGGTTTAAGGCTTTTCTTTCTGAATAGAAAAAAAAATTTGATTCAATATTTCTTTTTTTTGTTTTCATTAACAAAGTATCACGCCAAGTTTTCTAAGACACAAGTGACACCATAGATAAAAAATGAGAAGGCATAGTGCAAATCATAAACCCTAGATAACTAGAATCATCTCTATTGTGAAGACACAGTTCCATATAAAATAGATCGAATTGGTCGTTCTTCAGTTTCTCTAGTTCTCATCAGGACCACCCCCACCTCTCGAGTAGTGGGATCCACCATCAAATCTATGATCTCTCCCTCCATCACCACCATGGCTGTAACCTCTATCACTCCACCCACATCTGCTGCACCACATCCATGTCCATCTCACCTCAGATTCCCCACCATCCTTGTGATAGCGCCACCTCGCCGCCTCCACAACCATCTAGGCGAGCACGATTGGTGATGTTCTCTAGTCGAGGTTCTGCCCATTCTTAGAGTTTAGGTTTAGTGTTTTTTATTTATTTAGTTACTTTTGGTTTAGGTTTAGGGTTTAAGGTTAGGTTTTAGGGCTAGGGATTAGGGTTTAGGGTTCATGGTTTAGGGTTTAGGGTTTAACATTTAGGGTTTTGGCTTTAGTGTTTAGGCTTTAGGATTTAGAGTTTTTAGGGTTTATGATTTAGGGTTTTTAGGATTTAGGGGTTAGGGTTTTAGGGTTAGTTTAAGGTTTAGTGTTTAGGGATTAGGGTTAGTTTCATGTTTAAGGTTTAGGGTTTAGGGTTTAGGGTTTAAGGTTTTATATAGTTTAGGGTTTAGGGTTTAGGGTTTAGGATTTAGGGTTGTTGGTTGTAAGTTTAGGGTTTAAGGTTGTAGATTTAGGGTTTATGGTTTACGGTTTAGGGTTTAGGGCTTCTTTTAAAAAATTTAGTAAACTAGTAGGTTTAAGTTTGTTTAGCCTATTTTTATTTATTTTAGTTTATTTTATTTTTTATTTTTATTTAGGTTTATTTTTATTTTTATATAGTTTAATTTTTCTTATTTTAGGTTTATTTATTTTAGATTAGGTTTTTTATTTTAGTTTTTTTTTAAGTTTAGGTTTAAGGTGAGGTTTATTTTTTAGTTTAGTTTTATTTTTATTTTATTTTTAAGATTTAGGTTTTATTTTTTATTTTTAGGTTTAAGTTTTGGTTCTTGATATATTTTTTAGGTTTATTTTAGGTTTAGTTTTTATTTTATTTAGGTTTTTTAGGTTTTTTTATTTTTTAATTTAGTTTAGGCTTTTATTTAATTTATTTTAGTATAGTTTTTATTTTTTTATTTTATTTTTAGGTTTAGGTTTAGGTTTAGATTTTAGTTTATATTTTTATTTTATTTTTTTATTTAAGTTTAAGTTTTTTTATTTATTTTAATTTGGGTTTTTTTTAGTTTAGGTTTAGGTTTATTGGTTTTTAGGGTTTAGGGTTTAAGGTTTAGGGTTTAGGGTTAGGGTTTAGAGTTCAGGACTTATGGTTTAGGGTGTAGGGTTTAGGGTTTAGGGTTTTTAGGGTTTAGGGTTTAGGGTTAAAGGTTTAGGGTTTAGGTTTTAGGTTTAGGGTTTAGGTTTTAGTTTAGGTTTTTACTTTACTTTTACTTTGTTTTATTTATTTAGGTTTAGGTTTTAGGGTTTAGGGTTTAGGGTTTAGGGTTTAGGGTTTAAGGCTTAGGGTTTAAGATTTTTTTCTAACAAAGAACAAATTCAAATTCAACATTTATTTTTTTCGATATCATTAACCAAGTAACACACCAAGTTTTCTAAGATACAATTGACAACGTAGATAAAAATTTAGGGTTTAGGGATTAGGCTTTAGTTTATGTTTAGGGTTTAAGGCTTAGGGTTTAAGGCTTTTTATTTTAAATAGAAAAATTTTTTTGATTCAACATTTCTTCTTTTCGATTTCATCAACCAAGTAACACGCCAAGTTTTCTAAGACACAAGTGACACCATAGATAAAAAATGAGAATGCATAGTGTAAATCATAAACCCTAGATAACTAGAATCTCTATTGTAAAGACACAGTTCCATATAAAATAGATCGAATTGGCCGTTCTTCAGTTTCTCTAGTTCTCATCAGAACCACCCCCACCTCTCGAGTAGTGGGATCCACCATCAAATCCGTGATCTCTCCCTCCATCACCACCATGGTTGTAAGCTCTATCACTCATCCCACCTCCATAACCACTACATCCATCTCCATCTCCACCTCTAGATTCCCCACCATCACTATGATAACTGCCACCTCTGCCTTTACCTCCACAACCAGATCTAGACTGAGCCTGATTGACAGTGATGTTCCTATCGTCGAGGTTCTGCCCATTCTTAAAGTTTAGGTTTAGTTTTTTTTATTTATTTAGTTACTTTAGGTTTAGGTTTAGGGTTTAGGGTTAGGGTTTAGGGCTAAGGATTAGGGTTTGGGGTTCATTGTTTAGGGTTTAGGGTTAGGGTTTAGGGTTTAGTACTTAGGGTTTAGGCTTTAATGTTTAGGCTTTAGGGTTTAGAGTTTTTAGGGTTTACGATTTAGCGTTTTTAGGGTTTTTAGGGTTAGTTTAGGGTTTAGGGTTTAGGGTATAGGGATAGTTTAGTGTTTAAGGTTTAGGGTTTAGGGTTTAATGTTTTATATAGTTTAGGGTTTAGGGTTTAGGGTTTTAGGGTTTAGGGTTTAGTGTTTAGGATTTAGGGTTATAGGTTGTAAGTTTAGGGTTTAAGGTTGTAGGTTTAGGGTTTAGGGTTTACGGTTTAGGGTTTAGGGCTTTTTTTTAAAAAATTTAGTAAACCAGTAGGTTTAAGTTTGTTTAGTCTATTTTTATTTATTTGAGTTTATTTTATTTTTTATTTTTATTTAGGTTTATTTCTATTTTTATTTAGTTTAGTTTTTCTTATTTTAGGTTTATTTATTTTAGTTTAGGTTCTTATTTTAGTTTTTTTTAAGTTTAGGTTTAAGGTCAGGTTTATTTTTTGTTTATTTTTATTTTTATTTTATTTTTTAGATTTAAGTTTTATTTTTTATTTTTAGGTTTAAGTTTTGGTTCTTGATATATTTTTTAGGTTAATTTTATTTTTATTTTAGGTTTAGCTTTTATTTTATTTAGGTTTTTTAGGTTTTTTTATTTTTTAATTTAGTTTAGGTTTTTATTTAATTTATTTTAGTTTAGTTTTTTTTTAAGTTTATGTTTAGGTTTAGGTTTTAGTTTAGATATTTTTTATTTTTATTTTATTTTATTTATTTTAATTCTAGGTTTTATTTAGCTTAGGTTTAGGTTTATTGGTTTTTTAGGGTTTAGGGTTTAGGGTTAGGGTTTGAAGTTCAAGACTTATGGTTTAGGGTGAGGGTTTAAGGTTTAAGGTTTTTAGGGTTTAGGGTTTAGGGTTTAAGGTTTAGGGTTTAGGGTTTAGGGTTTAGGTTTTAGGTTTAGGGTTTAGGTTTAGTTTAAGTTTTTACTCTACTTTTATTTTATTTTATTTATTTAGGTTTAGGTTTTAGGGTTTATGGTTTAGGGTTTAGGGTTTAGGGTTTAGGGTTTAAGGTTTAAGGTTTAGGATTTTTTTTTGATAGAGAAAAAATTCAGATTCAACATTTATTCTTTTCGATATCACCAACTAAGTAACACACCAAGTTTTCTAAGACATAAGTGACAACGCAGATAAAAAATGAGCAAGCATAGAGCAAATCAAAAACTTTAGGTAACTAGAACTGTCTCTACTGTAAAGACACAGTTCCATAACGAGCAGATCAGATCGGTCGTTCTTCAGTTTCTCCAGTTCCCATCAGAGCCACCCTTGCCTCTCGAGTAGCACTATCCGCCATCATATCTATAATCTCTCCCTCCACCATCTCCACGGCTGTAACCTCCATCGCTACTCCAACCTCCATAATCACCACTACTCTGACCACCACCTCCATATTCACCCGGCACCTCATCCCCATCACCACGCTGCCTTGCCTTTGCTTTGTGATGTTTCCTGATCAAGGTTTTGCCCAATATTAGGGTATAGATTTATTTTTTATTTGTTTAGTTAATTTAAGATTAGGGTTTCAATTTAGGGTTTAGGGTTTTAGGTTTAGTTTTAGTGTTTAGGGTTTAGGGTTTAGGGTTTTAGGGTTTAGTGTTTAAGGTTTAACGTTTAGGGTTTAGGTTTCAATGATTAGGCTTTTGGGTTTAGGGTTTTTAGGGTTTAGGGTTTTTAGGGTCAATTTAGGGTTTAGGGTTTAAGGTTAGTTTAGGGTTTAAGGTTTATGGTTTTGTAGGGTTTAGGGTTTGGAGTTTAGGGTTTAGAGTTTAGGGTTTTAGGGTTTAGGGTTTAGGGATTAGGGTTTAGGATTATAGGTTGTAAGTTTAGGGTTTAGGGTTGTAGGTTTAGGGTTTAGGGTTTGTAGGGTTTAAGGTTTAAGATTTAGGGTTTAGGATTTAAAAAAAAAATTAAGTAAACTCGTAAGTTTAGGTTTATTTAGTTTATTTTTTATATAATTGAGTTCATTTTATTTTGTTTTTTTATTTTTATTTTATTTAGTTTATTTATTTTAGGATTATTTATTTTAGTTTAGGCTTTTTATTTTATTTTACTTTTCTTAGGTTTAGGTTTACGTTTATGTTTATTTTTTAGTTTTATTTTATTTTATTTTATTTTTTGGGTTTAAGTATTATTTTTTATTTTTTAGTTTAGGTTTTATTTTTTATTTTATTTAGGTTTTTATTTTTAGGTTTATTTTTTTAGCTTAATTTAGGTATTTATTTATTTTATTTTAGTTTAGTTTTTATTATATTTTATTTTATTTTTAGGTTTAGGTTTTAGTTTAGGTTTTAGTTAAGGTTTTTATTTTAATTTATTTTTTTATTTTATCTATGTTTACATTTTTTATTTATTTTACTTTTAAGTTTTATTTAGTTTAGTTTTAGGTTTCAGGTTTTTTGTGTTTAGGGTTTAGGGTTAGTTTAGGGCTTATGAATTAGGTTTAGGTTTAGGTTTAGGTTTAGGTTTAGGTTTAGTTAGATTTTAGGTTAAGTTTTTAGTTTAGGTTAGTTTAGGTTTATTTTATTTTATTTATTTATTTAGGTTTATTTTTGGTTTAGGTTTTAGGTTTAGGGTTTAGGATTTGTGTTTGGGTTTTAGGGTTTTAGGTTTAGGTTTAGGTTAATTTATTACAAATAAAATAAAGTCTAGAGGGATGAATCCCCAAACTATTATAATTTTAAATAAAGAGAATCAAAAGAAAAACCAAATCAACTACAGCAGAACATATGAGCAATAGCAAAGTCCACTTGATTTCTTTGATAACAGGAAAGTCCACTGTTTAGACTGCCAACCTATAACATAAATCTACAACATTCTATGGAAAGGATGAGTAGAATTAAGTAGGCATAAAGAGAAAGAGCAAAGTAAAGAAAAGGCTCAGGCTCAGTCATTGTCATCTCAGAGCAACACTATATGTAAGCATCCAAACTTGAAGAAGGGTTACAATTACATATAGTGCTCACCAAAACAAAGTGAAACATCAAGGCCATCATAGCCAGCATACCTCATGACACTGCAAAGTCTTCCAACCAGCAAAAATAACATTCAAGCACAAATCCTCCAAAATAACCAAGCCCAGTAAGGTAGACTAATGGCCATCCATTTGGGACAGCAGCGATACAATAGGAAAACTACCAAATCCAACACGAAAAGGGAGGAGAAATACCAAAAAGAGCAAGAACCATTAACAGAGATAACAACACAGTCCAGAAAAGATAGGCCCAAAGCTAAAGAACCATCCTAAGATTGTCCCCAAAGCAACAGTAAACCAATACCCAAATAGAGGGGAAAGCTAACACCAACGACATCCACCAATCCAATCGAGGCAGAGGATAACCCAAGTAGATAAGCAAAAGATAAAAGGGTGTGCCACACCTCCACCAAGATAGATAAACAAAAAGGCCAAAGGTTAATATAATAAGGCTACCACCAAAAATAGCCAGTGTAATAGCAAAACCACCACCATAAACTAAGAGGATGGTAATACGAAACAAGGAGAGAAAAATACACCTAAAAGAGGTAATACCCACAGCCAAAATAAAATCCAAGCCACCAAACAAAGTCACCAACACCCAAGGCAAAACAATAGCCACTAAATAGCCTTCAACCAGCCAAATTGAAATTATAACAAACCAAAAACCAAGACAAAAAAACCACAAGAGCTCACTAGCAACAAAATAGAACAAAACAACCAATAAAGCCACCCAGCCCACCAGCAAACATCAATTATGCTAGGAGAAAATAGACCCATAGCTAAGCTGCCACCCAAATAGGAAAAAAGAAAAAAATAAGCAGTTGCATCCAACAGAGGAAGACCATTACAGGAGGAGGCTGAAAACTTAACCAAAAGAACCAAATCAAAACAACAAAATTGATCACTAAGCCCCAATCAACGAAACAAACAAAATAATAGACAACAATCACCCTCGACTAGGACAAATCCAAACAAAAGATAAACCACCAACAACCCCCAAAATCTGCCACCAACAGGAGGTAAAACCAGCCAAAATAGCCACCTAATCAACCAACCCAGCCAACCAACATAGCCATTCAACTCAGCCAGCAAATAAGGCCACCCAACCAACCACAATAATAGAAAAATATCCAACTCAGATAAGGAAGCAACCAGCCCAAATATGAGGCAAACCTCATTCAGAGGGAAAGATCGATAGCAGGCCTAACCATAACCCAATTGGAGGCCGCCAAAGAAAACCAAGAAATAATTGTGGTAATCACCCAGCCAGGAAAACAATCAAGGAGAGGCAAGCATAGGAGGACCACCAACCCACCAGTAGCAAACCAGGGAGGAAAGGAACCTGACCTAAGCAAAATAAGGTCCCTTCCAGACCCTGAGAACAAACAACCACCACCAAAGAGAAAATAGGAAGGCAACAACCACAAAGCATCAAGCTTCAAGCACAAGTCAGAGAGAAAAACCAATAATTAGTAGCCAGCAAGCCAAAATAGGAAAGGAAAGCAGCAACTGCTAAAAAGCCCAACTCTAAGACAGAAATGAAAAGACTAATAATAGCCTTCAAGCAAACACCACCCAAGATAACCAGGCAGAGGGTAGAAACAAACAGCAACATCCACCAAACAATGTAGCACTCATAAAAAATGTGGTTAGCCAAGACCATAAAGAAGATTAGTAAGGAGCAATCCCAATATGGGAAAGGACAAAAGCATCAATCAATAAAAAGGCACAATGAAAACACCATAGCCAAAGAAGAACAAAAAAGCAACAAGTTAAAGTCTAAAGTCAGGCAGTCCAGAGCTATCCAGATTAACCAAGCCTCTCAGCAGCTTAGGTAAGTTTTAATTATCTAATATAGGGAGCTCATTTAATTCAGTACCAAAATTGGCTAGGAAATCCACACAAGCATTATCTTCATGAAGAATATGAGAAATTTTGTAGCAAACTTGAATGATGAGGGTATTAGTGTAATTAAGGAGACAAAATAAGGCAACATTCCCCATTTTATTAGAAGTGGGCATATCAAGTAAAAGAAGAGTGTCAACTTCAATCCAAATATTAAAGAGGCCTTTGTTCAAAAAACTATCAGTAGTTTTACTAACAACCATAAGCTGAGCATACATAATAGAACATGCTTTGAGGGGATTAGCAAAAGCACAAATGATAGTATCTTTGGAATCTCTAATAATACCACTACAACCATATTTATTAGGTGAAACTGAACCATCTGTATTAATTTTAATAAAGTTTTCATCAGGTTTGATCTAATGGATAATCCTAATAGCCTTATTAAAAGAAACATTAGGCAGAATGAGACCTAATTTTTTAGCCACAAATTTGTAACTTCTAAAATTGATGTTAATAACTAAATTAGCATTAAACAAAGCATGAATTATTTCTTTAGTTCTAGGCAATATCCTTTTATGATTCATAAGAATACCATGATATTTAGCATCATTTATATCCATCCGAATGAACAAAATAAAGGTAATAGCAATTAAGATTTTGATGTGACATTTCATAGTTTTTTGGATACAAGCTTCAAGAAGTTGATATAATGAAAGGAAACCATGAAATATTTAGTTTAGGGTTTAGGGTTTATAGGGTTTAAGGTTTAAGGTTTAGGGTTTAGGATTTAAAAAAAAATTAAGTAAATTGGTATGTTCAAGTTTATTTAGTTTATTTTTTATATAATTGAGTTTATTTTATTTTTTTATTTTTATTTTTATTTTATTTAGCTTATTTATTTTAGGATTATTTATTTTAGTTTTGGCTTTTTATTTTATTTTTTTTCTTAGGTTTAGGTTTACGTTTATGTTTATTTTTTAGTTTAATTTTATTTTATTTTATTTTTTGGGTTTAAGTTTTATTTTTTATTTTTAGGTTTAGGTTTTAGTTTTTATTTTATTTTTATTTTAGGTTTTGTTTTTATTTTATTTAGGTTTTTATTTTTAGGTTTATTTTTTTTAGCTTAGTTTAGGTTATTATTTATTTTATTTTAGTTTAATTTTTATTATATTATATTTTATATTATTTTATTTTTAGGTTTAGGTTTTAGTTTAGGTTTTTATTTTAATTTATTTTCTTATTTTATCTATGTTTACATTTTTTATTTATTTTACTTTTAAGTTTTATTTAGTTTAGGTTGAGCTTTTAGGTTTTTGTGTTTAGGGTTTAGGGTTAGTTTAGGGCTTAGGAATTAGGGTTTGGAGTTTAGGGTTTAGGGTTTTGGGCTTAGGGTTTAGGGTTTAGGGTTCAAGGTTCAAGATTTAAGATTTTAGGTTTAGGGTTTAGGGTTTTAGGGTTTGGGGTTTAGGGCTTAGGATTTAGGGTTTTAGGTTTTAGGATTTAGGGAGGGTTTAGTGTTTAAGATTTATGGTTTTTAGGGTTAAGGGTTTCGGGTTATGGGTTTAGGTTTTAGTTTAGGTTTTTATTTTATTTTATTTTATTTATTTAGGTTTAGGTTTTATGGTTTAGAGTTTATGGTTTATGGTTTAGGGTTTTAGGGTTTTAGGGTTTTAGGGTTTAGGGTTTAGGGTTTCGTGTTTAGGGTTTAGAATTTTTAGGGTTTAGAGTTTAGGGTTTTGGTTTTAGGTTTAGGGTTTAGGGTTTAGGTTGGGGTTTAGGCTTTTTTTGGGAAAATTAGGGGAATTTTCTTGCAACAAAATAAGGAGTACAAAGTCCTTAAAGGGGATGAATCCCCAAACTATTACAATTTTAAATAAAGAGAAGCAAAAGAAAAACCAAATCAACTATAACAGAACATATGAGCAATAGCAAAGTCCACATGATTTCTTTGATAACAGGAAAATCCACTGTTTGACTATAACATAAATCTCTCTTTAGAATTAAGTAGGCATAAAGAGAAAGGGCAAAGTAAAGAAAAGGCTCAGGCTCAGTCATAGTCATCTCAAGGAACAACACTATATGCAAGCATCCAAACTTCAGAAGAAGGGTTACAATTACATATAGTGCTATCGACCAAAATAAGAAATAGAGGGAAACATCAAGGCCATCATAGCCAGCATACCTCATGACACTGCAAAGTTTTCCAACTAGCAAACATAACATCCAAGCACAAAGCCACCAAAATAACCAAGCCCAGTAAGGCAGACTCATGGCCATCCATTTGGGATAGCAGCAATATAACAGGAAAACTACCAAATCCAACACGACAAGGGAGGAGAATTACCAAAAAGAGCAAGAACCATTAATAGAGATAACAACACAGTCTAGAAAAGATAGGCCCAAAGCTAAAGAACCATCCCAAGATTGTCCCCAAAGCAACAGTAAACCAATACCCAAATAGAGGGGACAGCTAACACCAATGACATTCACCAATCCAATCGAGGCAGAGGATAACCCAAGTAGATAAGAAAAAGATAAAAGGGTGTGCCACACCTCCACCAAGATAGATAAACAAAACGACCAAAGGTTCATACAACAAGGTTACCACCAAAAATAGCCAGTGTAATAGCAAAACCACCACCATAAACCAAGAGGCCGGTAATACGAAATAAGGAGAGAAAAATACACCTGAAAGAGGTAATACACACAACCAAAATAAAATCCTAGCCACCAAACAAATTCACCAACACCCAAGGAAAAATAATAGCCAATAAATAGCCTTCAACTAGCCAAATTGAAATGATAACAAACCAAAAACCAAGACAAAAAAAAAACCACAAGAGCTCATTAGCAACAAAATAGAAACAAATAACCAATAAAACCAGACCCACCAAAATCATTTATGCTAGAGAAAATAGACCCACTAGCGCCACCCAAATAAGAAAAAAGCAAAAGATAAGCAGTTGCAGCCAACAGAGGAAGACCATTATAGGAGGAGGCTGAAAACATAACTAAAAGAACCAAATCAAAATAGCAAAACTGATCACTAAGTCCCAATCAACAAAACAAAAAAAATAATAGACAACAATCACCCTCGACCAGGCCAAATCCAAACCAAAGATAAACCACCAATAACCCCAAAAATCTGCCACCAACAGGTGGTAAAACCAGCCAAAATAGCCACCCAATCAACCAACCCAACCAACCAACATAGCCAATCAACTCAGCCTGCAAACAAGGCACCCAACCAACCACCACAATAGAAAAAGATCCAACTCAGATAAGGAAGCAACTAGCCCAAATATGAGGCAAACCTCATTCAGAGAGAAAGATCGATAGCAGACATAGCCATAACCCAATTGGAGGCTGCCAAAGACAACCAAGAAATAATTGTGGTAATCACCCAGCCAGGAAAACAATCAAGGAGAGGCAAGCATAGGAGGACCACCAACCCACCAATAGCAAACCAGGGAGGAAAGGAACCTGACCCAAGAAAAATAAGGTCCCTTCCAGACCCTAGAGAACAAAAACCACCACCAAAGAGAAAATAGGAAGGCAACAACCACAAAGCATCAAGCTTCAAGCCACAAGTCAGAGGGAAAAACCAATAATTAGTAGCCAGCAAGCCAAAATATGAAAGGAAAGCATAAAAGCCCAACTCTAAGACAGAAATGAAAAGACTAATAATAGCCTTCAAACAAACACCACCCAAGATAACCAGGCAGAGGGTAGAAAAAAAATAGCAACATCCACCAAAAAAGGTAGCACTCATAAATAATGAGGTTAGCCAAGACCCTAAAGAAGATTAGCAAAGAGAAATCCCAATATGGGAAAGCACAAAAGTAGCAATCAATAAAAAGGTGCAAAGAAAACACCATAGCCAAAGAACAACAAAAAATCAACAAGTTAAAGTCTAAAGTCAGGCAGTCCGGAGCTATCCAGATTAACCAAGCCTCTCAGCAGTTTAGGTAAGTTTTAATTATCTAATATAGTGAGCTCATTTAACTCAGTACCGAAATTGGCTAGAAAATCTGCATAAGCTCTACCTTCATGAAGAATATGAGAAATTTTGTAGCAAACTTGAATGAGGAGGGTATTAGTGTAATTAAGGAGATAAAATAAGACAGCATTCCCCATTTTATTAGAAGTGGGCATATCAAGTAAAAGAAGAGTGTCAACTTCAATCCAAATGTTAAAGAGGCCTTTGTTCAAAAAACTATCAATAGTTTTATTAACAACCAAAAGCTGAGCATACATAATAGAACATGCTTTTAGGGGATAAGCAAAAGCACAAATGATAGTATCTTTGTAATCTCTAATAATACCACTAAACCATATTTATTAGGTGAAACTGAACCATCATATTAATTTTAATAAAATTCTCATTAGGTTTGATCTAATGGATAATCCTAATAGCCTTATTGAAAGAAACATTAGGCAGAATGAGACCTATTTTTTTAGCCACAAATTTGTAACTTCTAAAATTGATGTTAATAACTAAATTAGCATTAAACAAAGCATGAATTATTTCTTTAGTTCTAGCCAATATCGTTTTATGATTCATGGGAATACCATGATATTTAGCATCATTTATATCCATCCGAATGAACCAAATAAAGGTAATAGCAATTAGGATTTTGATATGACAATTCACAATTTTTTGGATACAAGCTTCAAGAAGTTGATATACAGAAAGGAAACCATGAAAATATTTAGTGTTAATTAAATTATCATACCATATCCATAATTTGGAAGCAATGGCACCATTGAGAAAAATATGATTAACATTTTCAATATAAAAGCAATAATAGTACTTAGAAGGTAAATAAAACCCTTTATTCTAGAGCAAATCTACAAGAATAAAGTTATTCAAAATCTCTAAGCTAAAACTGAATAAGAAATGGAAATGATATTGTTCCAAAGTTTAATGAAAACATTAAAGGAATTTTGCTTATCTCTAATAAAATTCCAAACCTTTTTAAGAATGAATTCACCATTGTAAGTGATCTTAAAAAAATTTGATCAGGTTTGTTAAAAAAGAATAGGGGTGTTTCTAAAGTTATCAAAAAGGGAAATAGAGATATAATTTTCAAGTTTGTTTTCATTCCAATTGTTATTAAGCTAAAAAGTGTTAACTTTGATAGCAGCAGTAGAGTGTGTAGATAAAAGGGAGTCAATAAATCCATTGCCAATCCAATTGTCTTGCCAAAAGAAGGATGAACTAGAATGAATAACCCAAGATATTAAAGATTCAACAACCCATTTAATGGACAATGGCATTTCCAAATCGGAGAGTCACCATATTTATAAGCATAGATAAGAGGGTGTTTACATTGGCAGTATTTTTCCATCTTAAAATTAGCCCAAAGGCTATCATTCTTTCTAAAATTCCACAAGAGCTTATGAGAGAAAGAAATAATTCCTTCACGAATAGGTTTGCAACCAAGAGGTGGCTTCACCCAAAGGACCACAACATTTATGCTAGGATGTCCAATGCATTGTTTTAATAGAATTATTAGATCCCCAAAAAAATTTATTAAGAAAGCGATCAATTCTAATAAGAGTAGAATTAGTAGGAATAATAGTTTGAATCAAATATAGAGGCGTTGAATTGAGAGTTCTTTTAAGAATAGTGAGCTTGCCACCAAATGAGAGTAAATGAGATTCCCAAATACAAATATAATTTAAAATTTTTTAAATTACTCATTAAAATGATAGGATAGTTTTGGACCTTCGAAAAGAGGAGTGCCAAAGTTCTTAAGAGGTAAATGTTGATGTTTAAAATTAGTGATATGCACAATGTGATTGATTTTATTATTGGATATACTAGATGAAGTAATAAAACAACTTTTGTTATCATTGATAGTAAGACCACTTTCTTTATGAAATGTATCTAAAAGATTTTTAAGATTGTTGATATGATGAATAGAAGCATTGCAAAAAATAATGAAATCATCATCAAATCTTAAATGGGAAATAGGAAAACCACTAAGAGTTCTGTAATAGATATTAGGATTATTTAAATATAAATCATTGATGCTCCAAGATAAGTATTCAACAATAATGATAACTAAAGAAGAATATAAAAGATCCCCTTGTCTTAAGCCATGGGATGAAGGAAAGAAACCCAAAGCTTCCCCATTAAGAAAAATAGAACACCAAGCATTATTAATACAATTTTTAATAGGAAAAATAAATCTATTAGAAAACCTAAAAAATTTAGAATATCAAAAAGAAAATCCCAAGAGATATTATGAAAATCTTTGGTAATATCTAATTTGAAAAGAATGTTTCCACCTCTAGTCTTAGCATCTAAATAATGAATTAATTCTTAGGCAAGTAAAATATTATAAGAAATATATTTACCTCTAACAAAGATAGTTTGGTTGAGAAAGATAATCTTATGAAGAAGAAGACTAAGCCTATTGGCAATTATTTTGGAAATTAGCTTATTGAAGAAGGTGCAAACACTAATAGGTCTAAACTCACTCCAATAGTCTGGATTATATTTCTTAGGTACTAGAATAATTGAAGTGCTAGAAAAATATCTAGGAAAAGGATTACCATTGAAGAAATTAACAAAAACATCAATCAAATCATTTTTAATAATAAACCAACAATTTTGAAAAAACTGAGTAGTGAAACCCTCTCGTCCAACAACATAATCTATGTTCATGCTATTAAGAACTTTAAAGTTTTCATCTTCATTAGGCAAAATAGTAAGCAAAGAATTATCATCATTGGTAATAATAGAAGGAATTAAGTGTGATTTAGAAATAGCATCACAAGAGCAACTCTTAATAAGCATACTTCTAAAATAATTAATAACCAAATCCTTAATATCATTGTTCTCCGTAATCCATTGTCCATTATCATTTTTAATTTTCTGAATATTATTTAAAGCTCTCTTTTTATTAACTAAAGCATGTAAATACCTAGTATTCCTATCACCATCTACAATATGTTTACTAGAAGCTTTTTGACGCCAAAAAGTTTCTTCCATATTTTGAAAATTAATAAGTTTATTCTTCGCCTCATTCAAGTCCATAATCTTGGAAGGTTCCATCATAACAGAAACTTAAAGATCGCAAAACAAATTTTTCATATCCTTCATATAAGCAAAAATATTTTTAAAATAATGATTGTTCCACCAAACCAAACTTTGTTTAAGTCATTTTAGTTTAAACAAGAGTCTATTCATCCCCTAATAGAATTATCAGGATGTGAAGGAGCTTTCCAATTGTTAGCCATAACATTAAAAAAAATTAATTGTGGTGTTTATTTTTGAGATGTGGGACACCATGTACATGTTAGGGGGTACTTATTGAAGTGATTGGGTACATCATGAAAGAATGATGCACTATCTTGAATGATAGTAATCATCACCCTATAATGGACCTAATCACCTACTAAGGACTCCTAAGGTATGATGGGTCTTCGAATATACTAGAGATCTTTCCCGTACTTAACATGGAAAAGTAAAGCAGGGGTTATTTTAAGTCGTGTTCATTAAATTCTCTATGGAGGCAAGCCCCCATAGTTAATTACATCTTATGGAATGGGAATTCTTTTGAATACTATTAACTAATGTAGAAATTAAGGTCTCCAAATATTTCAAGGCTAGACTATCAAAGGAATGTTTGTATTGGAAAATTAAATGGGATTGTTCAAGGAGAAGACTTATTATCGAAGCCAAAGGGAATGAGTAGGAAATTCCCATCATACTAAAAAGCCTAGTGAGCATTCCAATCTATCCTATGATTGGGCTTTATATGTTTGAAGTCGAAAGATTAATTTTATTGAAGTTAACATTTTATTAGAAAGCTAGGACTCATAATCCAAGAACATTAGGTTGTGGAAATGCCTAAGAGGTGAGGATTTATGCTAGTAGCTTGAAATAAATAGCAACCTCAGACCCTCTATCTAGGGAGCTTTGACATAAGTCAAAGCACGACCAAAGTCTATATGAAAATGGGCATAAGGTTTACCTCCATAAGAGAGAATAAATCACCAGACTGTTGGGCTTATAACTGCCTAGAGTGGCCGCCAGCTAACTCCTACTATAATTTTGAAACCATGTAGGCAAGTCTTATGCATTTGCAAAATAGTTGGGATATTATTAATTTAGAAAGAGGCAAAAGTCCTTAAACCAGTCCCTAAGAGAGCATGGGTGGTATGAGTAATGACTTTTTCTACAAATGCAAATATTTTCAATTTTTATTTGATTTTAAACACTTCCTTTTGATAAAGGTTTTCAAATTTTGTATTCTTATATGCATGATGAAGTTAAATTATTGGCTAAATCAACAAGAAAGTGGTGTTTTCCACCACAAAGGAGGCCCTCAAAGGTCAAGCCTTCCCTAATCGTGCAAGGATGGAAACCCTCTCTTAGCAAGAGTGAAGCAATATGCATGCATGATGTGAGACATACAACATTCAGCAAAGGGGTTGCTAAATCTTTTAATTATCTTGATTTAATTCCTAGGCTTTATGGAAGCTTAAAAACTATTTAAAATGTTAGTTATGAGTTCTAGTTGGGTAAAAGATTTATTTTTCCCTAAGAGCCTAATCACATATAAGCCACACATTCAAGCATCAATCAATTAAAAAACTAAGAAAAGCATGTAATTTCTAGTACACATCCTTAACAAATCATCAACCAATTTTTATAATTATCATGAAAGAATAAAAGGCCAATGCTGTCGGGTACTACCATACAACCCAAAAAGAAAAGATGGTAGCTGAGCTGTACCCTTACACAACCCAAAATTACAAAATAATAATTACAAATTATAATGAATGAATGCTATGGGCATTCTTCATTCTTCATTCTTCATGTCTTTATTTCTTTCCTTTGATTTAATTTGCTCCACTTTAAAGACATCACATGGCCTCCCTGGACAAAGCCTTCTAGTCAATGTTCATCCTTATCCCACATAGTACTAGTCATAATTTCTAATTGCAAAATTACATTAAGAATATGAAAAGTAAATCTAAGTATGACTGCAAAATAAAGGTTAGTTAAACATACATACAATCCCAAGAAGTTATATCATAATTTGGACTTATCACCCTGCACATGGGTAACCAAGCTCACCTGTCCTAACTTGGATTATGCTTAGGGGCTTAGGCAACTTGCAAAGATAGCGCTTATATTTATTTTTATGCAGCCCCTTAAACATAACCCCCTCTAAAAAATATGATTAGGCTAATCACAGCCTACCATCCAGTCTACGAGGCATACACCCTAACATTTAGTCTACAATAATACATCACAAAAATATACATCATACGCACCAACTTAACAAAAAGCTAGAAGTAGTGACTTAATTCTAATCTGTGTGTTAAGGATTCTGTAGTATGTATTGCTAGGCATTAGAGTTATAATTCTCTAAGTTTAGAAAGATTTAATTTAACATGAAGGGTTGGTTTAACTTGAAGTTATCTAATTGATTTAAGAATTTTAATTTGTGTTTTCATTTGTTTAATTTTATTACACTTAGCAACTAAGTGTTATAAAGAGAAGAAATGAGGATTTCCCTCTTTCATCCCTTCCTTAAGCCACTTTCTAAAGCATGTAAATTTGTTTTAGTTCTCTTTAGTGAATGGATTATTATAAATTTTAACTTAATCCTAAGTTTAGGCTCACTTTAAATAATCTTATTTAATATGAAAGGTATCTTAAGATTAATTCAATTGAATTACTATCACATGGCATTTGTTCAATCATTCCTTTCCATCACATGTAACATGCATGTGATAGTAATCTTAAATAGAACTACACATATAATATGTTTTAGTACACTTAGATGATGAATGTCGATGTGTATATTTGTAGAAAATGAGATTTTAATTTATTAGCTAAATGCACATAAAAGTGTATCAAAGTTTTAAGCAGATACTTTGCCATTGTTAAACCAGGGGAATGAGATAAAGGCCTCCTTGGGGCTACTTAAAGCCTTGCATTCTTGAAATATCCAGATTAGATATACCCACTATTCTTGAATACACATGAATGTACAAATGACTACAAGAATAGAAAATCATGCACAAGTTGTATTTCTTTTAATTGAATTATTTATACATGTGAGCTAAAGTTGAAAAGGTGATTTTTCTTCATTAGCTAAATGCGCATACAAGTGTATAAAAGTTTTAAGTGGATACTTCATCATCGTTAAACTAGGGGAGTGAGGTAAAGATCTTATTGGCGCTACTTAAAGCTTTGCATCACCGGAATGTCTAGACTAGATATACTCATTATTCTTGAATACCCATGAATGTACAAGTGACTACAAGAATGGAAAATCATGAAAATTTTGTATTTCTTTCAATTGAATTATTTATACATGTGAGCTAAAGTTAAAAAGGAGATGTTCATTCATTAGCTAAATATACATACAAGTGTGTAAAAGTTTTAAGTGGATACTTCACCATTGTTAAACCAGGGCAGTGAGGTAAAGACCTCCTTAGGGCTACTTAAAGCCTTGCATCCATGGAATGTCCACTCTAGATATACCCACTATTCTTGAATACACATGAATGTACAAGTGACTATAAGAATTGAAAATCGTGCAAAAGTTCTATTCTTTTAATTGAATTATTTATACATGTTAGCTAAAGTTGAAAAATAAGATTTTCATTCATTAACTAAATGCACATACAAGTGTATAAAATTTTTAAGCAGATACTTTTCCATTGTTATACTAGGGGATTGAGGTAAAGACCTCCTTCGGGCTACTTAAAGCCTTGCATCTTTGAAATGTCCATACTAGATATATCCATTATTCTTGAATACACATGAATGTACAAGTGACTACAAGAATGAAAAATCATGCAAAAGTTATATTTCCTTTAATTGAATTATTTATACATCTAAGCTAAAGTTCTATCTAAATTCTAACATAAAAATATATTAGAATGAATTCAAGCAAATGTTGTGTCCTTTTCAAATGGACTATAAACTTGTTAACATTCAAACTTTATGTAAATTCATATAGACTAAAGAAAGAGAACTCCATATCAGATGTTCTAAGCCATAGACACATGCAAGCTTATAAATATTTATAACTAACTTTGATTTAATAGTGATAATAACCACACTTATATTAAATAAAATCAATGCATGCAAGCTTGACATAAAAGGGAACCATTTGATTTAGTTAATTTTGCAAAAGATGAATGTTTGAATCAAATGAAATACAACATTTAATATAAATGGAGAGGAATAAGTAAGCATAAAGAAATGATTTCATTCAATTAAATTAATTCCTAAGGACAATCATATCAAATAAAAATATTTCAAGAAAACCAAAGTTTCTTATCACTTTTAACTTTTATGTTTTGATTTGATTTAATGAAATGAAGGAAAGTTTGATGATCCTAACCCATTCCCATGTTTCTGAATTGATATGGTTTAGTAAAATGTAATTAAGGGATTTTATGGATTAATTAGGTTGTATGCATTAAATCCACTAATTAACCCTTACTATGTTACCTTAAAGTAATTAAGTAAATAATTATGAGCCATTATATGCATGGAAAATAACTTTGCAATGATCCTAAGAATGAAAGGGCCTAATGCAATTAGCTCATAATTATTGATTAATTAGATTAAGAAACTTAATTAATTACTTTTATGATTTTCCAACTCATATGGGTAAATTATAATTTCATTAACTCTCTTTAGGCTATTAAACAGATATGATTGCAATTTTAATTTGATTAATGAAATAATTAATTAATTAATCAATTTCTTTACTTAATCTTCTAAATTGATTAATTATCCTCCAAATGACATGGATTTAAGGAATGGGTTGGGAAAGAGGTCCCAATCCTATTCCATAAATCCCATCTTTTAATGAAATAAATTAGAAGAAACAATTAGGAAAGAAGTCCTAATCATTTTCCTCCAATATTTTATATGAATAACTAATAAAATAAAGCTTAGTCAATTGTAATTAATAGTTAAATTAATTATAATTAAGGATATGTCTCATAACTAAATTTTCTTTTTGACTTTTAAGATCAACATATAACAATTAGGGATTGAATTGATTTTTATAATTGACTTTAATAAATTTTGTTCAAACAACATTTTATATTTCATTATAATATTTATAATGTTATTGGTCTAGTTAATTTTTTTATACAAAGTTTTACTTAAATTTTATTATAATTTAATTTGTAATTTTTTTTGGAATTTGTTTGATCACATTTTATTTCTTTCTTTTTTTTCTAAAGATTGATTAACTCCTTTTTTAGATCTCATTAAATTTAATAATAAATAAAATATTAGATTAATCATGATCATTCGATCAAAGATCAAATGGACCATGAGTTAATCACGGCTTGATAGATGCAATCAAATCACTACGCCATTCGGCCTAATCAAAACTAGTCACTTTAAACACACAAAATGAATAATCTTACTTTTGTCTCTAAACTCTTGTTGAAAGGATTAAAAAGTAAAGTACATGGTCTCTAAAGGTTGGATCCTAATCACGCTTACATTCAACACATCAAATATGAGATCCCTAAGGCTTTCTAAGCATTTAAGAATTATATTTCACTGGAGCTAATGTCTGGTGGATTTCGACCAAGAGGTGGCTTCGTTTGGAAGAAATAAAGCCCTATTGATGTGCTTGTTGGGTCAAATCAATACTTTGACTAGCATTCTTTTTTTTTTCTCCTTTAGTTTGCTTCCTCCTCACTTTCTCATAGACACTTGGCTTTGGGCATCCTGCTGGAAGAGGCAAATCCAGATTCTCTACTTTTTGGATGTTCTTAGAACAATCTTATCCACATATATAGTCCCATTCAGATGATCAAACTCATGCTGTAATATGCAAAACATCCATCTATAAGCAGCAATTTTGATAGGTTGAACAAAATGATCATGACCTGTCACCTCCACCTGCAGATGCTGCTCTAACATAGCTCTAAATCCATCAACAAACAACTTTCAAAGAACAAAGCAAGTTTTGCTTCCCTTCTTCTAAAGCTTTGGCTTAATTATTACTAATAGATCAAAAGTTCGATGGTCTTGTGCATCAATTTCACTCTTAGGAGCATAGCTAATGTATTCCTTTGATTCTTCAAGAATAATAATCTACACCTAGATTATATATATGATGTGTTAGGGCATTGAGAATAATAGGTTCAAAAGCCTCTAGAAGCTGAGCATACCACTATGGATCATTAAAGAACCCTTCAGGCACTACCAGTAGTGCCTTTCATTTGGAATTTCTATAACGATCATTGAGGATGGCTTTAAGGGCAATTAAATCCTTGGCATAATGTTCTGCATCAATACTTCACCTATTCCTTGTCCACTCAGCTCATTTCCCTTAAAGGAATACCAATCTATGGAGCAGCGAGGCTGACACTAGGGGCCTTCTGCATGACCACAATCATGTCATCTATGATCTTTTGGATCTTCTCCGATATAATTTCCTCCATGGAGACCTCAACTATAGGCTCTTGGAGGACCAAATCACCGGCCTTGACAATATCAGGTAGGGATTGTTTCTTCACACTGAATCCAGAGAACCATCCATCAGAGACCTTCGAAGGGGTTCTTTTGTGACTAGTGATGCAATGGGAGAAGCAATGAAGAATGGGACTGATGCTTGGGGCTAGAAAGTCATGGTCTTTATGAAAGAGGATAAAGGCATAGAGGGAGAGTTCGCTGGTGGCTAGGCAATGTGAGTGGTGTGGTTTGGTCGATCAATAGAAAATTCATGGGATGTCTCATGTGCTTTCTGTAGGTAGTTGGATTTATGAGGGCTAGTTGGGATCAAGGAAGTCTTGATTAGGTACCTGCTACATGCTACCATGTGTCTCAATTTTGGAGAAAGTGAGGGAAGAGAGGTCACTTGCTAGAGGAAGGAGGCGAGGATGCTACTTGGGTCGGCTAGGCTTCACTTGGTTGAGAGGAAGAGATGGATGTGAGGGAGAGTTCACTTTTGGCTTTGTCACATAGAGGTGCTCGAGAGATTTTTATTTTTTTTATTTTTTAGGACAAGATTGGATGGGAGAGAGCTCTTAAGTGAAGTAGGAATGAGGGCTTGACTTCTCTTTTCTTGAAGGAGATGAAAAGATGGGGCCTCATTTTTTTTTTTAATGTGTCGTTTTCTGGTCGAGAGAGAGAGAGAGAGAGAGAGAGAGAGAGATTCCAACTTTGTCATACGTGCCTCAACTTCTCCCACATTCCCTCTTTTTATTTCTTTTTTTTTTGAATTTTTTATGTGTTGTCATGATAACATAAATTAGCAAGAAGTTGGTCATTTAATAGTTTTATCATCTTCACATTTTTTTAAAATTTGGTGAAACATGATTTTTTTTAAATGAATGATTTTAAATGTTTTACATAATTTTAATAACTTTAGTAAATAATTGAATGAAAATTTAAAAGTTATGTGTATAAAATAAGATAATTTTAATTATGATTAATAATTATTGATAATATGGATTCATAATTTGATAAATTAATTATTTTGAATTAATGGTTAATATATTATATATATAACAATTATTTGTAATTTTTAGTTTGATTTAATTTTGAATAAATTTCATTTGATGTTTAGAATTGTTTAATCTCTCTCTCTCTTTTTCTTTTTATAGTTCATTTTAGATTTCAAATGGATTGTGTATGTTAAATTAAAATTTATTATTTGTTATTATCATTATTTATATATATATATATATATATATATATATATATATATATTAGTGATTTAACATTCAAATCATGATTTGATTTAATTTAGGCTTAAACTTGAATAAAATTGCATTTAATTTTGAATTCTACAATGAATGATTTACCTGATGGTTTTGATTGTGATTTTAGGTATAACTTGGAATGATGATTGAAGGATTGATTGATTTTAGGTAGAACTTGGCTAAGTCCATGAAATTGGCTTAAGGGTTAGAATTTGGATCTGATTTGATTTGGATTTAGGTTTGGATCATGATTTGAAGTTGAGTTTGAGTTTGAATTTGATAAATTGATTGAAGGGTTGAATTTATCTTTGAGAAACTCAATTGAATTTGAATTGATTTGGATTTGGCTAAGGCTAGTCCATCAGATAAATCATAGGGCTTATGAAAGATTTTGATTTTAGATTCAATCATGTGCTTCAATCATTTGATTTGGATTTGAATTTGGTTTTTTATATTTGAATTGAATTTGAGGTTTGGTTTGAGAAGGTAAACACAAGTCAAATTTAGGCTATAGAGTAGGTGTGTCACCTTAATCCCAAAGGCATAGCCTAATACTATAATTAACCCTTCTATGTCTTTAGGTTTAGGTTTATTGTTCACCTAATCACTAGAAGTGTCTTATGACTAAGGAAGTCTTAGTGTCTATAAGATCCTTAGGTCTAAGAAGAGGTGGTTGAGAACTTACTTTAAAAGTGAGGTCAACATTAATATTCTAAATCCACATGTTCTGAAATATAAAAGGAGAGAAATTCTTTAATCTATTAGAATTATTTTTAAAAGAAACCAAAAGAAGAGCATGACCAGACAAGGTTATGCTTAAATGATCTATAGAAGTAATAGGCCATTGAGTAATCCATTGAGTATTAAAAAGAATCCAGTCCAACCTTTACCAAAGTCTAGAGTTTTGCCATGTATAATTAGAATAATTTAAACCAATATTATTCAAATTACAATCAAGGATCATCTTTGAAAATTCTTCCATGGAATGAATATTAGGAGAGCAACCACCACTTCATTCAGAAGAGAACAAAATATTGTTGAAATTACCCAACAAACTAAGGTTTATTGACAAGGTGGCAAAATTACTCAAGTTATCCCAAAGAGATTTCTACCATATCTATTACAAGATGCATAAACAAAAGACCAAAAATAATAACCACCATAAGAGATTTGAGCATTGACAACTTGATGAAAATCATCAAGAATGGAAAATCTATAAAGTTATTCCAAACACCAAATCTTATTACTAACATTAGAAAAATTATTGAAATAGATCATTATAACATTATGGTTTATTTTTTTAGCATGAATAAGTGGCTGAAGAATAATAAGTAAGTAAATATTATGGATATGACAAAGATATCTAATACTGTTATGAATAGTGAAGGTATCAATCCCTCTAACATTTGAAATTTAAAAATTAAACATAAAGATAAGTAAGTAGGGGTTGGGTGGTTTAGGTGGGAGTAAAAGTTAATTGAGAGAAGATATGGTGCAGCAACTTTAGTGTTTCTTAGCAATTTGGAAGGAAAATTTTTAACATTTTTTCTCTTTCAAATTTAAGTTTGGAAGCCATTTTCTTTACCCTTTCAATCATCATCCGAAAATGTATTAGCAACATTAGTCATAGATTTAGGATAAATCTTCAAATGAGAAGTCAATTCTCTTTCTTCCAAGACACTAGAATTTATTAAAGATAAATGAGCGGGAATAATAAGGAGGGAGTAATATTAGAACACCAAAACCTTCCTCATCATTAACCAAATTATTAGATAAAAGCAAATCTTTTTGAGAAGCTAAATCATCCTAAATTTAGAATATGGAATCAGGTTTATTAACCTGATTATCTTGAGGTATTAAAGCCATATTCACCATTGAATTAGAATGATGCATAGTATTAAATTCCTCATTTACGTTCTCCATTAAAGCTTCATTTTTATCTATCAAAGCCAGCAAGGATGCAAGGATTAAATCAGAGGAAACAATGAAACATTCAAAATTATCGTTCCCATGGATTTTCTTAGGGTCGACTTAGGGTTTGGAATAGAAGTTTCCTTAATAGGGATTTTTTTTTAGGTGACGATGAATAATGAAACATTCAAAATTATCATTCCCGTGGATTTTGCAGTGAAAACAAAGGACATGAAAATTTTTAAATTCAATTTTTTGCATGTAACCAAATTTTTTAGATCCCAGCTACATTTCTTTGGGGTGTTTCTTGGTAATGACCAATTTAACAAGGATTCTAGCCACTGAAGGATGAGATTTCGTAGTCATTGCCTAATCAATTTCAAATGAACAGCCAAATAAAGCACCAATAACTAAAAGAAATTGATGGTTAATGAAATGAATTCGCATATTGAGGAGAGAAATCCAAACTAGAATGATTAGGAATTAGGGTTTAGGGTTTAGGGTTAAGGTTTAGGGCTTAGAGGTAGGGTTTAGGGTTTATGGTTTAAGGTTTAAGCTTTAGGCTTTAGGGTTTTTAGGATTTAGGGTTTAAGGTTAAATTTAGGTTTAGGGTTTAGGGTTTACTCTTTAGGTTTTATGCTTTAGGGTTTAGGGTTTTCGGTTTAAGGTTTTGGGTTTAGGTTTAGGGTTTAGGGTTTACGGTTAAGGGTTTAGGGTTTAGGGTTTTAGGGTTCACGGTTTAGTGTTTAGGGTTTAGGGTTTTTTTAGCAATTATGATTTAAGGTTTAGGATTTAGGGTTGTAGGTTTTTAGTTTTTCATTTAAGGTTGTAAGTTTAGGGTTTAGGGTTTAGGGTTTAGAGTTGTAGGTTTAGGGTTTAAGGTTTAAGATTTTGAGTTTTAGGGTTTAGGTTTTAGGTTTAAAGTTCTTTTTCTTTATTTTTTAATTTATTGGTAGGTTTAGGTTTATTTAATTTACTTAGTTTATTTTTTATTTATTTTAGTTTATTTTATTTTTTATTCTTATTTTATTTTATTTATTTTTATTTATTTTATTTATTTTAATTTTATTTATTTTTATTTAGGATTTTTATTTTAGTTTATTTTTTAGGTTTAGGTTTAGGTTTATTTTTTGTTATAATTTTATTTATATTTTATTATATTTTTTTGATTTTATTTTTTATTTTTAGATTTAGGTTTAGGTTTTTATTTAATTTTTTTAAATTTATTTTTTTATTTTAGGTTTAGTTTTATTTTATCTTGGTTTTTTATTTTTTTTATTTTAGTTTAGTTTCAATTTTATTTTATTGTAGTTTTTTTTTTTAAGTTTATGTTTAAGTTTTAGTTTAAGTTTAGGTTTAGGTTTTAATTTATGCTATTATTTTTTTTATTTTTTTTATTTTTTTAGGTTTAAATTTTTTTATTTATTTTATTTTATGTTTTATTTAGTTTAGGTTTAGCTTTTTAGGTTTTAGGGTTTAGGGTTTAGTGTTTAGTGCTGTAGATTTTTGGATTTAGGGTTTAAGGTTTAGGGTTTAGGGTTTAGGGTTTAGTTTTTTAATTATTTTTTTTGTTTAGGGTTTAGGGTATTTGTAATTAAGGTTTAGGATTTAGGGTTTAGGATTTTGGGTTTATGGTTTTGGGTTTTTAGAGTATAGGATTTGGGGTTTAGGGTTTACGGTTTAGGTTTTAGGTTAAGGGTTTATGTTTTAGTTTATAGTTTATAATTTATGGTTTTTTTTTAACATAGAATAAATTCAGATTCAACATTTATTCTTTTTAATTTCATCAACCAAGAGTTTTCTAGACAGATGGCGTAGAAACAAAATGAGCACACATAGAGCAAATAAAAATTTATAGATAACTAGATTTATCTCTACTGTAAAGACACAGTTCCATAAGCTGTAGATCAGATTGGTTGTTCTTTAGTTTTTCCAGTTCCATCAGAACCACCCCTCTCAGTGGAGGATTGCCATCATGTCCCTCTCTCTCACGCCACCACATGTAACCTATCACTCTTTCCATAAGCGCCACCTCATATCCACCAAAACCTCAGATCTCAACCACCATTTGATAACGCCACCTCCTTCATCTCCAACATGGATATGGAGCACAGGCGGTGATGTACCTACCATCAGGTTACCCATTCTTAGGGTTTAGGTTTCATTTATTTATTAGCTTTTAGGGTTTAGGTTTATTTTTTTATTTACTTTGTTACTTTAAGTTTATAGTTAGGGTTTAGGAATAGAGTTTAGGGTGTACAATTCAGGGTTTATGGTTTAGGGTTTTCGGTTTTATGATTTAGGATTTTAGGGTTTAGCGTTTAGAGGTAGGGTTTAGGGTTTAGGGTTTATGGTTTAAAGTTTATTGTTTAGGATTTACTGTTTAGGATTTAGGGTTAGCTTAGGGTTGTGGGATTTAGTGTTTAGGGTTTAGGCCTTAGGGTTTAGGGTTTGTATTTAGGTCAAGGTTTAGGTCTGGGTTTAGTTTATTTTATGTATGGGTTTAGGTTTTATTTATTTGAGTTTAGGTTTAAGCTTATTTTATTTTTACTTTAGGTTACAGTCTTTTTTTAGTTTAGGTTTAGATTTTTTCTTTATTTTTAGGTTTTAGATTAACATTTATTTTTTAGGTTTAGGTTTTTATCTAGTTTTTATTTTATTTTTATTTTAAGTTTATTTTCTTTTCATTTAACATTTAGTTTTTCTTTTATCTAGGTTTATTATTTTTAGGATTATTTTATTTTTTAGTTTAGTTTAATATTTTATTTATTTTATTTTAATTTATTTTTATTAGTTTATTTTACTTTATTTGTAAGTTTCGGTTTAGGTTTTAGTTAAGGTTTTTATTTTTATTTATTTTTTAATTTATTAAAGTTTAGAGTTCAGGGTTAACTTTATTTTTATATTTTATTTAATTTAGGTTTAGGTTTTTAGGTTTTTTGGGTTTAGGGTTTATAGTTTAGGGTTAGTTTAAGGTTTAAGATTTAGGGTTTAGGGTTTGGGGTTTAGGGTTTACAGTTTACAGTTTTTTTTTATATAGGGTTTATGATTTAGTGTTTTTAAGGTTTAGGGTTTAGGGTTTAGGGTTTAGGGTTAGGGTTTTTAGGGTTTTGATTTAGAGTTTAGGAGTTTAGATTTAGAGTTTAGGTTTAGTTTAGGGTTTATTTCTTTAGTTTAGTTTAGGTTTAGTTTAGTTAGAAGTTTAGGGTTTTAGATTTTTTAGGTTTATTATTTAAGTTTAGAGTTTAAGTTTCTTTAGTTTAATATTTAGGTTTAGGTTAGGATTTAGGTTTAGTTAGTTTAAGTTTTATAGTTTAGGTTTAAGTTTAGGGTTAGTGTTTAGGGTTTAGGGTTTAGTTTATAGTTTATAGTTTAGGTTTATATTCTTTTTTAGGTTTATGATTTAGTGTTTAGGGTTTAGGTTTATAGGTTAGGGTTTAGGTTTAGGGTTTTAGAGTTTAGGGTTTTTCAGGGTTTAGGGTTTAGGATTTAGGTTTAGGGATATTTAGGTTTAGGTTTAGGTTTAGGTTTAAGGGTTTTTTTTTAGAATTTTTTCTTAAATTTAGGTTTTAGATTTATTTTATTTATTTAGTTTATTTTTTATTTATTTTAGTTCACTTTATTTTTTATTTTTATTTAGGTTTATTTTTTTAATTAGTTTAGTTTATTTATATTAGGTTTATTTATTTTATTTTTAGGTTTAGGTTTTATTTTTTAGTTTTAGGTTTAGGTTTCAGTTTTTATTTTATTTTTTTATGTTTTGGTTTTAGGGTTTTATTTTGGGTTTATTTTTAGGTTTTACATTTTAGTTTAGGTTTAGGTTTAGGTTTTGTTTATTTTTAGTTTAATTTATTTCATTTTGTTTAGGTGTAGGTTAAGGTTTAGTTTATTTTATTTCTATATTTAGGTTTTTTTTATTTTAATTTCATTTAGGTTAAGGTTTATTTTATTTTTATTATAGATTTAGGTTTTTTTTAGTTTAGGGTTTAGGTTTTATTTTTTGGTTTATTTTGAAGGTTTTTTTATTTTTAATTTAGTTTTTTATTTATTCTAATTTTGGGTTTATTTTAATTTTATTATACATTTAGTTTTATTTTATTTAGGTTTCTTATTCTTAGGTTTATTTTATATTTTAGTTTAGTTTAGGTTTTCATTTATTTTATTTTTGATTACTGTCTTATTTTTATTTAATTTTTTGTAGGTTTAGGTTTAGGGTTTACAGTTTAGGGTTTAGGGTTTAGGGTTTATTATTTAGGATTTAGGGTTTTTAAGGTTTAGGGTTTACAGTTTAAGGTTTAGGTATTTTTTTTAATTTATTTTTTTCTTAGATTAAGAAAATAGTAGGTTTAGGATTGATTGATTTTAGGTAGAACTTGGCTAAGTCCATGAAATTGGCTTAAGGGTTAGAATTTGGATCTGGTTTGATTTGGATTTAGGTTTGGATCATGATTTGAAGTTGAGTTTGAGTTTGAATTTGATAAATTGATTGAAGGGTTGAATTTATCTTTGAGAAAATCAATTGAATTTAGTGATTTGGATTTTAGCTAAGGGTCCATTGGATAAATCATAGGGCTTAGGAAGGATTTTGATTTTAGATTCAATCATGGGCTTCAATCATTTGATTTGGATTTGAATTTGGTTTTTTATATTTGAATTGAATTTGAGGTTTAGTTTGAGAAGGTAAACACAAGTCAAATTTAGGCTATAGAGTAGGTGTGTAATTTAATCCCAAAGGCATAGTAATCCATGATTAACCCTTAACTCTCTAGATTTAGGTTTAATGTTCAATCACTAGAAGTGTCTTATGACTAGGAAGTCTTAGTGTATAAGATCCTTAGGTCTAGAGGTTGAGAACTTACTTTAAAGTGAGGTCAACATTAATATACTAAATCCACATGTTCAAATCTAAAAGGAAATTATTTAATCTAAGAATTATTTTTAAAAGAAACCAAAGAAGAGCATGACGGACAAGGTTCTGCTTAAATGATCTATAGAAGTAATAGGCCATTGAGTAATCCATTGAGTATTAAAAAGAATCCAGTCCAACCTTTACCAAAGTCTAGAGTTTTTCCATGTATAATTAGAACAATTTAAACCGATATTATTCAAATTACAATCAAGGATCATCTTTGAAAATTCTTCCATATAATGAATATTAGGAGAGCAACCACCACTTCATTTAGAAGAGAACAAAATATTGTTGAAATTACCACTAACAAACTAAGGTTTATTGATAAAGGTGGCAAAATTACTCAAGTTATCCCAAAGAATATTTCTACCATATCTATTACAAGATGCATAAACAAAAGAGACCAAAACATAATAACCACCATAAGAGATTTGAGCATTGACAACTTGAAAAAAATCATCAAGAATGGAAATGTCTATAAAGTTATTCCGAAAACACCAAATCATATTACTAATATTAGAGAAAAATTAATTGAAATAGATCATTATAACATCATGGTTAATTTTTTTAGCATGAATAAGTGGCTGAAGAATAATAAGTAAGTAAATATTATGGATATGATAAAGATATCTAATACTATTATGAATAGAGAAGGTATCAATCCATCTAACATTTGAAATTTAAAAATTATACATTAAGAAAAGTAAGTAAGGGGTGGGGGTTGGTGGTTTAGAGTGGGAGAGTAAAAGTTAATTGAGAGAAGATATGGTGGCTGCAACAACTTTAGTGTTTCTTAGCAATTTGGAAGGAAAATTTTTGACATTTTTTTTCTCTTTCGAATTTAAAGTTTGGAAGCCATTTTCTTTACCCTTTCAATCATCATCCGAAAATGTATTAGCAACATTAGTCACAGATAAATGAGAAGTGAATTCTCATTCTTCCAAGACACTAGAATTTATTAAAGATAAATGATCTTCAGGAATAACAAGGGAGGGAGTAGAAATTGATTTATTAGAACACCAAAACCTTCCTCATCATTAACCAAATTATTAGATAAAAGCAAATCTTTTTGAGAAGCTAAATCATCCTAAATTTAGAATATGGAATCAAGTTTATTAACTTGATTATCTTGAGGTATTAAAGCCATATTCACCATTGAATTAGAATGATTCATAGTATTCCTCATTTATGATCTCCGTTAAAGCTTCATTTTTATCTATCAAAGCCAGTAAAGATGCAAGGATTAAATTGGAGGAAACAAATTTGTCTTTCAAAAATATATAAATTCTATTATTGCTCACATTAGAAGCCTTCAATTACTCAGAAGAAGTGAAAGGTAAATCAACCTTATTTGGAACATTCAAAGAATCCTTTTTTCGAAAGTAGTTTTTGATATTTAACAATGGTCGACTTAGGGTCAGGAATAGAAGTTTCTCTAATAGTGATTTTCTTTTTTAAGTGAGGATGAAGAATGAAACATTCAGAATTATCGTTCCCGTGGATTTTGCAGTGAAAACAAAGGACATGGAAATTTTTAAATTTAGTTCTTTGCATGTAACCATATTTTTTAGATCCCAGCTACATTTCTTTGGGGTGTTTCTTGGTAATGTCCAATTCAACAAGGATTCTAGCCACTGAAGTATGAGATTTCGTAGTCATTGCCTAATCAATTTCAAATGAACAACCAAATAAAGCACCAATAATAAAAAGAAATTGATTGTTAACGAAATGGATTCGCATATTGGGGAGAGAAATCCAAACTAGAATGATTAGGAATTAGGTTTTAGGGTTTATGGTTAGGGTTTAGGGCTTAGGGGTAGGGTTTAGGGTTTATGGTTTAGGTTTAACTTTTAGGTTTTATTTAGTTTAGGGTTAATTTAGGTTTAGGGTTTAGGTTTAGATTTTAGGTTTAGTTTAGGTTTTCAATTTAAGTTTAGGAGTTTAGGTTTAGGGTTTAGAGTTTAGTTAGGTTTAGGTTATAGTTTTAGTTTAAGGTTTAGTGTTTAGGTTTAGGTTTTTAGATTATGATTTAAGGTTTAGTTTAGGGTTAGTTTTAGTTTATGGTTTAGGTTTAGTTTAGGGTTTAGGGTTTAGGGTTTAGGTTGTAGGTTTAGGGTTTAAGGTTTAAGATTTAGGATTTAGGGTTCAGAGTTTTTAGGGTTTAGGGTTTTCGATTTAAAGTTCTTTTCTTTTTATTTTTTTAATTAACTAAATTGGTAGGTTTAAGTTTATTTAATTTACTTAGTTTATTTTTTATTTATTTTAGTTTATTTTTTTTATTCTTATTTTATTTTTTATTTTTATTTAGTTTATTTATTTTAATTTTATTTATTTTTGTTTAGGATTTTTATTTTAGTTTATTTTTTAGGTTTAGGTTTAGGTTTATTTTTTGTTATAATTTTATTTTTATTTTATCATATTTTTTTGATTTTATTTTTTATTTTTAGATTTAGATTTAAGTTTTTATTTAATTTTTTTAACTTTATTTTTTTATTTTAGGTTTAGTTTTATTTTATTTTGGTTTTTTATTTTTTTATTTTAGTTTAGTTTAGGTTTTTATTTTTTTTATTTTATTGTAGTTTTTATTTTTTATTTTATTTTTAGGTTTACATTTAAGTTTTATTTTAGGTTTAGGTTTAGGTTTTAATTTATGCTATTATTTTATTTTATTTTATTTTATTTTTTTAGGTTTAAATTTTTTTATTTATTTTATTTTTTGTTTTATTTAGTTTAGGTTTAGGTCTTTAGGTTTTTAGGGTTTAGGGTTTAGGGTTTAGGGTTTAGGGTTTGGGATTTAGGGTTTAGTGTTTAGTGTTGTAGGTTTTTGGATTTAGGGTTTAGGGTTTAATTTTTTTTTATTTCTTTGTTTAGGGTTTAGGGTATTAGTAATTAAGGTTTAGGGTTTAGGGTTTAAGGTTTAGGGTTTAGGTTAAGGGTTTACATTTTAGTTTATGGTTTAGAATTTATGGTTTTTTTAACATGGAATAAATTCATATTCAACATTTATTCTTTTTAATTTCATCAACCAAGTAGCACACCAAGTTTTCTAGACACGAGCTATGATGTAGATACAAAATGAGCACACATAGAGCAAATAAAAATCTATAGATAACTAGATTTGTCTTTACTGTAAAGACACAGTTCCATAAGTTATAGATCAGATTGGTTATTCTTTAGTTTTTCCAGTTCCCATCATAACCCCCCCCTTTCGAGTAGCGGGATCTGCCATCATGTCCCAGATCTCTCTCTCTACCACTCCACAACTGTAACCTCTATCACTCTTCCCGCCTCCATAACTGCCACCTCCGTATCCACCAAAACCTCTAGATCCCCAACCACCATTGCGATAACTGCCACCTCCTCCTTCATCTCCAACACCTGATATAGACTGAGCCTGCTTGACAGTGATGTACCTACCATCAAGGTTCTACCCATTCTTAGGGTTTAGGTTTCATTTTACATTTATTAGCTTTTAGGGTTTAGGTTTATTTTTTTATTTACTTTGTTACTTTAAGTTTATAGTTAGGGTTTAGGAATAGGGTTTAGGGTGTACGATTCAGGGTTTATGGTTTAGGGTTTTGGGTTTTATGATTTAGGATTTTAGGGTTTAGCATTTAGAGGTAGGGTTTAGGGTTTATGGTTTAAAGTTTAGTGTTTAGGATTTAGCGTTTAGGATTTAGGGTTAGGTTAGGGTTATAGGGTTTAGTGTTTAGGGTTTAGGCCTTAGAGTTTAGGGTTTGTATTTAGGTCTGGTTTAGGTCCGAGTTTAGTTTATTTTAGGTATGGGTTTAGATTTTACTTATTTTAGTTTAGGTTTAAGCTTATTTTATTTTTACTTAAGGTTATAGTCTTTTTTTAGTTTAGGGTTTAGGTTTTTTTATTTTTTTTAGGTTTTAGATTAACGTTTATTTTTTAGGTTTAGGTTTTTATCTAGTTTTTATTTTATTTTAATTTTAAGTTTATTTTCTTTTCATTTAACATTTAGTTTTTATTTTATTTAGGTTTATTATTCTTTGGATTATTTTATTTTTTTGTTTAGTTTAAGATTTTATTTATTTTATTTTAATTTATTTTTATTAGTTTATTTTACTTTATTTTTAGGTTTAGGTTTAGGTTTTAGTTAAGGTTTTTATTTTTATTTATTTTTTAATTTATTAAGGTTTAGAGTTCAGGGTTAACTTTATTTTTATGTTTTATTTAATTTAGCTTTAGGTTTTTAGGTTTTTTGGGTTTAGGGTTTAGTTTTTTATGTACGATTTAGTGTTTTTTTAGGTTTAGGGTTTAGGGAGTTTAGGGTTGGGGTTTTAGTTAATAGGGTTTTTTGATTTAGTTTAAGTTTATTTAGGTTAGTTTAAAATTATGGGTTTAATTTAGACTTTAGAGTTTTTTTGGTTTGAGTTTAAAGTTGTTTGATTAGTTTATATTAAGTTGATTTAGGTTTAATATTTAGGGTTTATAGTTCTTTAGTTTATAGTGTTTAGGGTTTAGGTTTAGTTTAGGTTTAGGTTTAAGGTTTAGTTTAGGTTTATGATAGGTTTAGGGTTTAGATTTAGGTTTAGAGGATTTTTAGGTTTAAGGTTTTAGGTTTAGGGTTTAGGTATAGATTTTTCTTAAATTAAGTGAGGTTTAGATTTATTTTGTTTATTTAGTTTATTTTTTTATTTATTTTAGTTCACTTTATTTTTATTTTATTTAGGTTTATTTTTTAATTAGTTTAGTTTATTTATATTAGTTATTTATTTTATTTTATTTTAGGTTTTATTTTAGTTTTAGGTTTAGGTTTGTTTTATTTTATTTTTTTAGGTTTTGGTTTTAGGTTTTTATTTTGGGTTTATTTTTGGGTTTTACTTTTTAGTTTAGGTATAGGTTTAGGTTTTGTTTGTTTTTAGTTTAATTTATTTCATTTTGTTTAGGTGTAGGTTAAGGTTTAGTTTATTTTATTTCTATATTTAGGTTTTATTTATTTTAATTTAGTTTACGTTAAGGTTTATTTTATTTTTATTGTAGATTTAGGTTTTTTTTGGTTTAGGGTTTAGGTTTTATTTTTTTATTTTTTAGGTTTATTTTGAAGGTTTTTTTATTTTTAATTTTAATTTAGTTCTTATTTTATTCTAATTTAGGTTTATTTTAATTTTTTTATACATTTAGTTTTATTTTATTTAGGTTTCTTATTCTTAGGTTTATTTTAGTTTAGTTTATGTTTTCATTTATTTTTTGATTATTTTCTTATTTTATTTTATTTTAGGTTTAGGTTTAGGTTTTTTATTTTATTTTATTTATTTAGGTTTAGGGTTTAGGGTTTATTTTATTTTATTTAATTTTTTAGGTTTTAGGTTTTAGGTTTAGGATAATGGTTTTAAGTTTAGGTTTAGGTTTAGTTTAGGGTTTATTAGTTAGGGTTTAGGTTTTTAGGTTTTTAGGTTTAGGGTTTAGGTTTAATTTTAGTTTAGGAGTTTTTTAGGTTTAAGGTTAGTATAATGTTTAGGGTTGCAGGGTTAGGGTTTTAGGTTTAGGGTTTATAGTTTAGGGTTTAGGGTTTATGGTTTATTAGTTAGGGTTTAGGGTTTTTAAGGTTTAGGGTTTCTTTTTTAATTTATTTTTTTCTTAGATTAAGTAAGCAGTAGGTTTAGGTTTATTTAATTTATTTTGTTTATTTTTTATTTATTTTAGTTGGTTTTATTTTTTATATTTATTTAAGTTTATTTTTACTTTTATTTAATTTATTTTATTTATATTATGTTTATTTACTTTAGTTTAGTTTTAATTTAATTTAACTTTTTTGGTTTAGTTTTTAGTTTTTCTTTTTAGATTTTGGTTTTAGTTTTTATTTTATTTTTTAAAGCTTTGGTTTTAGTTTTAATTTTAGGTTTATTTTTAGGTTTTCTTTTATTTTAGGTTTTGGTTTAGGTTTTGTTTATTTTTAGTTTAATTTATTTTATTTAGATTAGGTCTAGGTTTAGGTTAAGTTTATTTTAGGTTTAGGTTTAGGTTTTATTTCTTTTAGTTTATGTTTAGGTTTATTTTATTTTTATTTTAGTTTTAAGTCTTTTTTTATAGTTTAGGGTTTAGGTTTTATTTTTAATTTATTTTTTGGTTTTAGATTAACATTTATTTTCTAGGTTTCAGTTTTAATTTAGTTTTTATTTTATTTTATTTTATTTTATGTTTATTTTCATTTTTTTTATTTATTTAGGTTTTATTCTTTTTTTTTATTTTATTTTTTTAGTTTAGGTTTATATTTATTTTATTTTAGTTTTTTTATTAGTTTTTTTATTTTATTTTTAGGTTGAGGTTTAGGTTTTAGTTAAGGTTTTAATTTTAATTTAATTTATTTTTTTATTTAGGTTTAGCATTTAGGGTTTATTTTATTTTTAGGTTTTATTTAATTAAGGTTTAGGTTTGTAGGTTTTTAGGTTTAGTTTAGGGTTTAGGGTTTAGGGTTTACTGTTTGGGGTTTGGGGTTTGGGTTTAGGGTTTAGGGTTTTGGGTTGTAGATTTTAGGAATTAGGGTTTTGGGATTAGGCTTTACGATTTTAGGGTTTAGGGTTTAGGTTTTTTTTTTTTTAGCGTTTAGTGTTTAGGGCTTAGGGTTTAGGGTTTTTAGGGTTTAAGTTTTAGGGTTTATGTTTTAGTTTATGGTTTAGGATTTAGGGTTTAGGGTTTAGGGTTTATGGTTTTTTAATAGAGAATAAATTCAAATGCAACATTTCTTAATTCTGATTTCATGAAGGAAGTAGCACACCAAGTTTTGTAAGACACAAGAGATGAAATATATAAAAAATGAGCTTGCATAGAGCAAAAAAATAACCCTAGATAACTAGAATCATCCCTAGTAGTAGATCCGATCAACAGTTCTTCAGATTCTATAATTCCCATCAGAACCTCCCTTGCCTCTCGAATAGCTAGATCTTCCATCAAATCCTTGATCCACCACCATGGCTATAACCTTGGTTTATTCCACCGCCTCCATAATCACCAACCCCATATCCACCATCCCCTGCGATAATCATTGTCTCCTCCGAGCCCGGATATATGAGCACCTTGTGATGTTCTATCAAGGTTCTGCCCATTCTTAGGGTCTAGGTTTAAGTTTAGGTTCATTAGCTTTTAGGGATTAGCTTTATTTTGTAATTACTTTAGGTTTAGGTTTATGGTGTAGGGTTAGGGTTTAAGGATTAGGGTTTATTATTTAGGGTTTTGGTTTTTGGGTTTTTGGGTTTAAGGTTTTAGGGTTTAAAGTTTTAGTGTTTAGGGTTTCGGGGTAGGATTTAGGGTTTAAATTTTATTATTTAGGCTTTTGGGTTTAGGGTTAGCTTAGGGTTTACTGTTAGTTTAGGGTTTAGGGTTTAGGATTTAGGGTTTTAGAATTTAAGGTTTAGGGCTTAGGATTCAGTGTTTGGGTTTAGGGTTTCTTTTGGGACATTTGAGTTTAATTCACACACACACAACATGCAAGGACTTGAACCAAGACCTCTTAGGAAAACCAAAATATCAACCACTGTTGCCTGAAGTGTTTGGAGTTTAGGTTTTGCTTTAGGTTTTGGGTTTAGGTTTAGGTTTAAGTTTAAGTTTAGGTTTAGATTTAGGTTTAGATTTAGGTTTAGGTTTAGGTTTAAGTTAGGTTAGAGTTTTGGATTTAGTTTTAGTTTATAGTTTAGGGTTTAGTTTGATTAATAGGAGTTTGTTAGGTTTAGTTTAGTTAGTTAGTTTAAGTTTTATTTAGGTTTAGGTTTAGGTTTTAGTTTAAGTTTTAGGGTTTAAAGTTAGTTTAAAGGTTTAAGGTTTTGATTAGAGTTTAGAGTTTAGTTTAGGTTAAGTTTAGGTTAATTGGATTTAGTTTTGATTTTATTTATTTATTTATTTTAAAATTAGTGGTAGGTTTAGGTTTAAATTTTTATTTTTTTATTTATTTTAGGTTTATTTTATTTTTTTTATTTTATTTAGTTTATTTTATTTTTTTTAGTTTAGTTTATTTATTTTTAGGTTTATTTATTTTTTAGTTTAGTTTATTTTATTTTTATTTTTTTTTAGGTGTATGTTTTTTTATTTTTTTTAGGTTTATTTTTATTTTATTTTTTTTAGGTTTAGTTTTTTTTTATTTTAGGTTTATTTTAGTTTGTTTATTTAGGTTTAGGTTTAGTTTATTTTTAGTTTATATTTTATTTTATTTATTTAGTTTAGTTTAGATTATTTTAGGTTTAGGTTTATGTTTTATTTATTTTAGTTTAGTTTATTTTTTGTTTAATTTATTTTGTTTTGTTTATTTTATTTTTATTTTAGGTTTAGGGTTTTTTTAGATTATGGTTTAGGTTTTATTTTTAATTTATTTTTAGGTTTAAGTTTTTAATCAGTTATAATTTTACTTTATTTTTGGTTTATTTTATTTTTATTTTAGGTTTAGTTTTATTTTATTTAATTTTCAATTTTAAGTTTATTTTATTTTTTTAGTTTAGTTTTTTTTTAGGTTTAGGTTTAGGTTTAGGTATTTATTTTTATTTTATTTTATTATTTTATTTAGGTTTAGGTTTTCTTTATTTTTTAATTTTAGGTTTTTATTTAGTTTAGGTTTATGTTTTTAGGTTTAAGGATTTAAGGTTTATTTTAGGGTTTAGTTTAGGTGGTTTAGGTTTTGGTTATAGGTTTAGTGTTTAGGGTTTTAAGGTTTTAGGTTTGGGTTTTAGGTTTAGTTTTAGTTTAGTATTTTAGGTTTTAGGGTTTAGTGTTTAATTTTAGGTTTAGGTTTTAAGGTTTAGGTTTAGTTTAGCTTAGTTTTATTTTATTTATTTAGGTTTAAGTTTTTTTATTTTATTTTAAGTTTTTTCTTTTAGGTTTAGTTTTAAGTTTTGGGTTTAGGATTTTAGGTTTAAGGTTTAGGTTTAGATTAGGTTTAGGTTTAAGTTTAAATTAGAGTTTAGAGTTTAGTTTTAGTAGTTTAGGGTTAAGTTTTAGGTTTTGGGTTTAGGTTTTAGGTTTAGTTTAAGTTTATTTTAGGTTTTAGGTTTAGGTTTATAGTTTAGTTTAGGGTTTAAGATTTAAGTTTAGGTTTAGTTAGTTTTAGTTTAGGTTTTTTAGTTTAGGTTTAGGTTTAGGATTAGGTTTAGTTTAAATTTTGATTTATAGGTTTTAGTTTAGGATTTAGGTTTGATTTTTTAGGGTTTAGGGTAATCCACATGTTCTAAAATCTAAAAGGAGAGAAATTCTTTAATCTATTAGAATTATTTTTAATAGAAACCAAAATAGGTGCATGATCAAACAAGGTTCTATTTAAATGATCTATAGAAGAAATAGGCCATTGAGTAATCCAATGAGTGTTAGAAAGAACCAAATCCAACCTTTGCTAAAGTCTAATGTTTTGCCAAGTTTAATTAGAACCCTTAAAACCAATATTATTCAAATTACAATCAAGGATCATATTGGAAAATTCTTCCATGCATTGAATATTAGCAGAGCAACCACCACTTCATTCAGAAGAGAACAAAATAGTGTTGAAATCACCACCAACAAATCAAGGTTTATTGACAGAGGTGGCAAAATTAGTCAAGTTATCCCAAAGAAGATTTCTATCATATCTATTACAAGATGCATAAACAAAAGAGCCCAAAAACACAATAACAACCATAAGAGATTTGAGCATTGACAACTTGATGAAAATCAACAAGAATAGAAACATCTATAAAGTTATTCCAAAAACACCAAATCTTATTACTAGCACTAGAGAAAAATTTATTGAAACCAATCATTTTAGTAACATGGTTAATTTTATTAGCATGAATAAGTGGCTCAACAATAATAAGTAAGGAAATATTATGGATACGATAAAGATTTCTAATACGGTTAGCAAATAAAGAGGGTGACAATCCCTCTATCATTCAAAACTAAAAAATTAGACATAAAAAAAAAAAGAAAAGAGGGGGCGAGGGGAGTATAAGTTAATTCAGAGAAGAGAGAGAGGCCGCAGTAGCTTTAATGTTTCTTAGCAATTTGGGTGAAATATTTTTAACATTTTTTAATATAAAGTTTCAAAGCCATTTTCTTTGCCTTTTGAATCATCATCGGAAAGGATTTAGCAACATTAGTCATAGATTTAGGAGAAATCTCTAGATGAAAGTGAATTATCTTTCTTCCAAGACACTAGAATTTATTAAAGATAAATGAGCTTCGAGAATAACAAGGGAGGGAGCAACTAATTTATTAAGAAGGCAAGTGGGAACACCAAACCCCTCCTCATCATTAGCCAAATTATAAGATAAAAGAAAATCTTTTTGAGGAGCTAAATCATCCTGAATTTGGAATATGGAATCAGGTTTATCAACCTGATTATCATGAGGTATTAAAGCCATATTCACTGTTGAATTTGAATGATGCATAATATTAAATCCCTCATTTATGTTCTCCATTAAAGCTTCATTTTTATCTATCAAATCCAGCAAGGATGCAAGGATGCAAGGATCGAATCAAAGGAAAAATAATCCTCATTCAAAAGTTTAGAAAAGCTATTATTGTTCACATTAGAAGCCTTCAATTGCACAGAAGAAGTAAGAGGTAAAATAGCCTTATTAGGAACATTCAAAGAATCCTTTTTTCCAAAGTAGTTTTTTGATATTTAATAGTTGTCGCCTAGGGTTAGGAACAGAAGTTTCCTTAACAAAGATTTTCTTTTTTAGGTGAGGATGTAGAATGAAATATTCAGAATTATCATGCCCATGGATTTTGCAGTAAAAACAAAAGACATGGAAACTTTTAAATTCAATTCTTTGCATGTAACCATAATTTTTACATCCCAACTACATTTTTTTTGGGTGTTTCTTGGTAATGTCCAATTCAACAAGGATTCTAGCCATTGAAGGATGAGATTTCATAGCCATTGCCAAATCAATTTGTAATGAAGGACCAAATAAATAAGCCATAATAAAAAGGAATTGATGGTTAACGAAATGGATTTGCATATTGGGGAGAGAAATCCAAATTGAAATGATTGAGAATTAGGGTTTAGGGTTTATGGTTTGGGGTTTAGGGTTTACGATTTAGGGTTAGGGATTACGGTTTAGGGTTTAGTGTTTAGGGTTTAGGGTTAAGGCTTTAGGGTTTATGGTATTTTAAGTTTGGGGTTTAGGTTTTAGGAGTTTAAGGTTAAATTGTGGGGGGAGTGGTTATCAGTTTGATTTTGAGGTCTTTTATGATTTAGGGTTTATGGTTTAGGGTTTAGGGTTTTAAGGTGCAGGGTTTAGGGTTTAGAGTTTTGGGTTTTTTACCATTTAGGGTTTAGATTTAGGTTACAGGTTTAGGTTTAGTCAGGTAGGATTTAGGGTATAAGGTTGTAGGTTTGGCATTTAGATGAGGGTTTATGGTTTAGGGTTTAGGATTTAGGATTTAGGGTTTAGGGTTTTAGGATTTAGGGTTGAGCTTTACAGTTTAGGGTTTAAGGTTTTTTTTCTTTTTTTTCTTTTTTTAGTTTATCAATTAAGTAAATTGGTAGGTTTAGGTTTATTTTTATTTTTATTTAGTGTAGTTTATTTAATATAAGTTTATTTATTTTTGTTAAGATTTTTTATTTTAATTTATTTTTTAAGTTTAGGTATATTTTTTATTTTTATTTTATTTTTATTTATTTTTATTTTTATTTTTATATTTAGGATTATATTTTTATTTTATTTTTATTTTAGGTTTAGTTTTTATTTTATTTTGGTATTTTATTTTTAATTTTATTTTATTTTTATTTTAGTTTAGGTTTTTATTAATTATATTTTAACTTTGATTTTATTTTATATTTTTTAAAATTTTTAGGTTTAAGTTTAAGTTTAGGTTTAGGTTTAAGTTTAGGTTTTAGTTTAGGTTTTTATTTTATTTTATTATTTTATTTTATTTAGGTTTAGGTTATTTATTTATTTATTTATTTGGTTTTATATTGTTTAGGTTTAGGATTTTAGGTTTTTTAGGGTTTAGGGTTTAGGGTTTATGGTTTAGGGTTTACGATTGTAGGTTGTAGGTTTTTGGATTTAGAGTTTAAGATTTTTTTGGTTTAAGGTTTAGTGTTTAGAGTTTAGGGTTTTTAGGATTTAGGGATTTGGGATTCAAGTTTAGGTATTAGGTTTAGGGTTTATATTTTAGTGTAGGGTTTAAGGTTTAGGGTTTAGGGTTTAAGGTTTAGGTTAAGGGTTTAAGTTTTAGTATAGGGTTTAAAGTTTAGGGTTTAGAGTTTATGGTTTTTTTAATAGAGAACAAATCCAGATTTGACATTTCATCTTTTCGATTTCATCAACCAAGTAGCACACCAAGTTTTCTATGACACAAGTGATGACATAGATAAAAAATGAGCACACCTAGAGCAAATAAAAAAATATAGATAACTAGAATTGTATGTACTGTATAGAGACAATTCCATATGCAGCAGATCAGATTAGTCATTCTTTAGTTTTTGAAGTTCCCAATAGAAGAACTTTCACCTCTCGAGTAGGGGGATCCGCCATCATATCCTTGATCTCTCCCACCACCACCACCATGGCTGTAACCTTCTTTGATCCTCCCGCCTCCATAATATCCACCTTCATATCCTCTAGCACCTCTAGATCCCCCACCACCAATATGATAACTACCGCCTCAACCTTGGTCTCCAACATCTAGACTGAGCCTGGTTAACGGTGATGTTCATGTTGTCAAGGTTCTTCCCATTCTTAGGATTTAGGTTTTGATTTAGATTTATTAGCTTTTAGGGTTTAGGTTTATTTTTTATATATTTAGTTACTTTAAGTTTATGCTTAGGGTTTAGGGTTTAGGGTTAGGGTTTATGGTTTAGGGTTTTGGGTTTTAGGGTTTAGATTTAGTGGTTTAGGTTTAAGATTTAGTGTTTATGATTTAGGGATTGGGGTTTAGGTTCAGGGTTTAGAGTTTAGGATTGAGAGTTTAGAGTTTAGTGAGGGTTTAGGGTGGTTAGGTTTAGAGTAGGTCATTTAGGCCAGTTTAGATTTAGAGTGTGAGTATAGAGTCAGATTAGGGTCAGAGTGGTTTAGGGTTTAGAGGATTTTAGTGTATGGAGTTTAGGTTTAGAAGGGCAAGTTTAGGATTTAACATAGGTTTAGTGGTTAGTTTATGGAAGTTTAGGGTTTAAAGTTTAGGGGTTTAGTAGGCTGGGTTGGTCCATGGATTTAGGTTTAGGTTTGGCCTGGGGTTTAGGGTCAGTTTAGGGAGGATTGTTTAGGTGTTTTATTAATTATTTTCCCAAATAAAAGAGGTTTTAGGTTTATTTAGTTTATTTTAAAAAAAATTAAAATTGTTTAATTTTTATTTTTATTTACATTTATTTTTATTTTTATTTAGTTTACTTTATTTATATTAGGTTATTTTATTTTTATTTTATTTTTTAGATTTAGGTCTTATTTTTTTATTTTTAGGTTTAGGTTTCAATTTTTATTTTAGTTTTGGTTTAAGTTTAGGTTTTATTTTTTTTGTTTATTTTAGGTTTTTTTTTTTAGTTTAGGTTTAGGTAGGTTTAGTATTTTAGTTTAATTTATTTCATTTAGTTTAGGTTTAGGTTTAGGTTTAGTTTATTTTAGGTTTAGGTTTAGGTTTTATTTATTTTAGTTTAGGTTTAGGTTTATTTTATTTTTATTTTTTTAGGTTTTTTTTAATATTAGATTCAGGTTTTAGTTTTTATTATGTTTTTTTAGGTTTAGGTTTTAGATATTTATTTTAGGTTTTACTTTTTAATAAATTTTTAGGTTTAGGTTTAGTTTATTTTTAGTTTAATTTATTTTAGTTAGTTTAGGTTTAGGTTTAAGTTTTATTTATTTTAGTTTAAGTTTGGGTTTATTTTATTTTTATTTTAGGTTTAAGTATTTCTTTTTAGTTTAGGGTTTAGGTTTTATTTTTATTTATTTTAGGTTTAGATTAACATTTAGTTTTAGGTTTAGGGTTTTATTTAGTTTTATTTTATTTTTATTTTATTTTAGATACTTTAGGATTATTTTAGGTTTATTTTAGGATGAGTTTAGGGTTTAGGGCGGGTTAAGGCTCAGTTGGGTGGGTCAGTGGGTTAGGTTTAGTGGGGTTTGGATGCAGGTTTAGGTTGTTTAGCATTTAGAGTGAGTTTTGGGTTTAGGGCCCAGTTTAGGTAGATTTAGGTTTGGGTATAAAAGGTAGGATTTAGTGGTTATAGTGGGCCTGGTATGTTTAGGGTTTTAGGGTGCAAGGCCTGGGTAGGCATAGGGTCAGAGTTTAGGGTAGTGTTAGGTTTAGGGTTTGTGGGATGGTTTAGGGTTTAGTTTAGTTTAGGTCCATGGTAGGATTAACCAGGTTTAGGATCAGTTAAGATTTAGGTGGGTAAGAAAAGGTTCAAAGTTTAGGGTGGGGTTTAGGGTTTAGGGATTAATGTTTATTATTTTTTGGTGTTTAGGGTTTAGGGTTTAGTGTTTAGGGTTACAGGTTTAGGATTTAGGATTTTGGGTTATAGGTTTAGGGTTTAGGGGTTTCTTCTTTTATATTGATTTTTTTCTTAAATTAAAAAAGTCGGTAGGTTTGGGCTTATTTAGTTTATTTTTTATTTATTTTAGTATTTTAAATTTTTAATTTTTATATAGGTTTATTTTTATTTTTAATTAGTTTTCTTTATTTATGTTAGGTTTATTTATTTTTGTTTAGTTTTATTTTTCAAAATTTTTTAGGTTTAAGTTTTATTTTTCAGTTTTAGGTTTATGTTTCTGTTTTATTTTATTTTTTAGGTTTAGGTTTTAGGTTTTTATTTTAGGTTTACGTTTAGGTTTTATTTTTTAGTTTAGGTTTTGTTTAATTTTAGTTTAATTTATTTCATTTAGTTTAGGTTTAGGTTTAGGTTTTCTCTATTTTAGTTTAGTTTGTTTTAGTTTTGGTTAAGGTTTATTTTATTTTTATTTTAGGGTTAGGTTTTTTTTTTAGTTTAGGGTTTATGTTTTATTTTTTATTTGTTTTTAGTTTTATTTTAAGGTTGTAGGTTTAGGGTTTAGGATTTTTTTATTAATTTTTTTAAAATTTTTTTCTTCATTAAGTAAATGAGTACGTTTAGATTTATTTTATTTATTTAGTTTATTTTTAGTAATTTTAGTTTTTTTTATTTTTTTTATTTTTATTAAGGTTCATTTTTATTTTAGTTTATTTTTTAGGTTTAGGTTTAGGTTTATTTTAGATTATTTTATTTATTAGGTTTAGGTTTAGGTTAGGTTTAGAGGGTCAGGCAGTAGGTTTAGGTCAGGGTAGTTTAGGAGGTTTAGGAGAATTAGGGAGGGTAGGATCTGAAGAGTTTAGTTTAAGTTAGGTAGTTAGGAAGTTTAGGTAGTGGAGGGTTTGGTGTGGGTGTAGGTTTAGGGTTTAGGGTTTAGGTTTATGGTTTAGAAATGGTGGTAGGGTTTAGGGTTTAGGGAGTGGTGGTAATGTTTAGGTGGTTTGGGGTTTAAGGTTGTAGGTTTTAGGGTTGGTAGGAGTTTGGTTTAGGGTTTATGGTTTAGGGTTTTAGACTTTAGGGTTTAGGGTTTAGGGTTTAGTGTTTAAGGTTTTGGTTTTAGGTTTATGGTTTAGATTTTAGTTTAGGGTTTAGGGTTTAAAGTTATTTTTTTAACGGAGAACAAATTCCTATTCAACATTTCTTCTCTTTGATTTAACCAACCAAGTAGCATACCAAGTTTTCTAAGACATAAGCAACGATATAAATAAAAAATGAGCACGAATAGAGCAATTCAAAAACCCATAGATAACTAGAACTATCTCAACTATAAAGACACAGTTCCATAAGCAGTAAATCAGATCGATCGATTGTCAGTTTCTCCAGTTCCCATTAGAACCACCACCACCTCTAAAGCAGATCGCCATCGTATCCGATCTATCCCTCTCATGACTAGACGACAACCTCCGTCTTCTCCTCCTACCTCCATACCCACCACTCCTCCTACCACCACCTCCATATCCACTAGATTGTCAGTTTCTCCATTTGTGCTGTCTTGATGAAGTATAGGGTTTAGGGTTATGATTTAGGGCTTAGGATTTAGGGTTTAGGGTTTAGTGTTTAGGCTTTAGGTTTTTGGGTATTTAGGGTTTAGGATTTGTTTAGGTGGTTAGGGTTTAGGTTACTTTAGGGTTTAGGGTTTGGAGTTTGGGGTTTTAGGGTTTAGGGTTTATGGTTTATGGTTTTGCTTTGGGGTTTAGGGTTTAGGGTTTGGCGTTTAGGGTTTAGGGTTCAGAATTTAAGGTTTAGGGTTTAGGATTTTATTTATTTTTTTATTTATTTTAAATTAAGTAAACTGGTAGGTTTAGGTTTCTTTAGATTATTAAGTTTATTTTTTATTTATTTTAGTTTATTTTATTATATATTTATATTTAGGATCAATCTTATTTTTATTTAGTTTAGTTTATTTATTTTAGGACTATTTATTTTAGTTTAGATTTTTTATTTAGTTTATTTTTTAGGTTTAAGTTTAGGTTTAGGCTTATTTTATAGTTTAATTTTATTTTTATTTTATTTTTTAGGTTTTGGATTTATTTTTTAATTTATTTTTTTAAGATGAGGTTTTTGGTTTTGATTTTAAGTTTATTTTTAGATTTTATTTTTTACTTTAGGTTTAAGTTTATTTTTAGTTTATTTTATTTTATTTAGTTTAGGTTTAGGTTTAGGTTTTATTTATTTTAGTTTAGGTTTAGGTTTAGGTTTATTTTTAATTTAGGTTTATGTTTTTTTCTTTTTAGTTTAGGGTTTAGGTTTATTTTTTATTTATTTTTAGGTTTTATTTTAAGGTTTATTTTTTTTATTTAGTTTTATATTTAGCTTTTATTTTATTTTATTTTAGGTTTATTTTATTTTTATTGTATGTTTAGTTTTATTTTATTTTGGTTTTTATTCTTATGTTTATTTTATTTTTTTGTTTAGTTTTAGTTTATTTTATTTTATTTTAGTTTATTTTTATTAGTTTTTTTATTTTAAGTTTAGGTTTAAGTTTTAGTTTAGGTTTTTATTTTATTTTATATTAATATTTTATTTAGGATTAGGGTTTAGGGTTTATTTTATTTTTAGGCTTTATTTAGTTTAGGTTTAGGTTTTTAGGATTTTAGGTTTTTAGGATTTAGGGTTTTGGGTTTAGGGTTTAATGTTTACGTTTTAAGGTTTATGATTTTTTAGTATTTAAGGTTTAGAGTTTAGGGTTGCAGGTTTAGTGTAGAGGGTTTAGGGTTGTAAGTTTATGTTTTAGAGTTTAGGGTTTAGGGTTTAGGGTTTAGGATTTAGGGTTGTAGGGTTTAGGATTTAGGATTTAGGGTTTAAGGTTTTAGGGTCTAATGTGATTATGATTTCAATTTTATTAAGTGATTTAATTAATTAGTTAAATCTTAATTAAATTAATTATAAAAAAGGGTGAAATGAACTTAGGGAAATGGGTCCCAACCTGTTTCCTTAGTACACTTACTATTGAACAATAATTAATAAACTTAATTAAACAATTTATTATTGTTCATGGGATTAATTAATCATTAATTAACTTAAAAGAGTAGTTATGGTTTAATTAGTCAGTTTTCTTAATTGAGCAATAAATCCCAAGAAAATCATTGGAAGGATATGTCATCCCATTAAATTAACCCACAAAATTTAGAATTAATTGCTCAAGTAATTAAAAGGTAATTAAGCTAATTAATTTTAAAGTTAAACCGTAATTAAATCTTAATTACTGTTCAAAATTAGTTAAGATCTTTTTTATTTAATTTTCCTCTGAAATACTTTTAAAACGAGTATTTATTTGCATTCTTCTTATTTCTCTATGATGTTTTATGATTTTTAGATGTTTCAGTCATTAAAAATGATTAATTAAACCTAATTAAAGCCTAATCTTGTTGGCGCCATGTGGCACGCTAACGCGACGCGCTTTCCACATGGCACCACATGATTGGCTACTTAAAACATATCCTACTCAGCACCTGCGTGGCGGCGGCGGATGCGCTTTCTCATCAACCGTCCGATCTAAGATCGGACGTTAGATCGGACGGCTACGATTAATCCCACAGCCTAATAAGATTAAATCAGATCGATCTAACTGATCTAATCACAATCATTTATTTTGATCACATGGAACAAGTGGTGTGTGATCTAACATCAGTCGAGTGAAGGAGAATGAAGTCCGTTCACCATTGCTCACTTGATCCAAGCTTACCCGAGCTTGGATCAACTCTAAAAGCATCCTACACCTTCACGACATCGATCAAGGGGGATCCAATGGTCAAGATCACACGAGATGCAAGTTTTCGTCAAAAAGCTCTAACCCATTTTTGCCTAAAGATTAGTTTTGGAAGCATACCTCGTTAGAGCTCAAGATCGGTGGCTCGAACAATTGAGGAAACTTCATCTAGTGGAGATGAAGCCCTATTGAGCAGCAATTGGATCAACTTCTTGATGTTCGTTAGGAAGGCCATGAACAGAAAATTTGAAGCTCAGCTTTGATCGATGTCCCACCTTCGATGCTCGAGAAGCTAGAGAGATGATTTATTCTTGCTCAATGAGGCCTAAGGACGGTGCGTGCAAAATTAATTTGAGTTTTATGGAGAAATGGGGAGTTAGGTCAGAAATGGGAGTGTCTTATTTTGGGACAGACGTGAATGGTATTTTCTGATCGAGGAACAAGCTTGGGAGCTTAGGGAATGGCTCTAGCGGCTCATCTTTAGTAGCTAGGGCTCTAAGGAGTGATATGTGTGTGTGTGTTTGAGTGGAAATGAGGGGGTATACCCCCTTCATCTTGATCAGATGATGGGATTAGGTTTGGTTTCTACTAGCTATCTGGCCATCTCCGGGAGTCCTGGGTGGCAGGGAGGAGGTGAGTTGGCTTGGTTTGGTTGGTTGAAGGTGTGGAGGTGGCTGCCAAGGAGGAATCATTGTTGTCCTATGGGTTTCAAATGCTTCAATGGGGAGGGTGAGGTGATTTCACCTCCCATGGGTCATGACCAACACAACCACCCCTTAGGTTAGGTTGGGCAGTGCCCTAGGTGCCTAAGTGGGCCATTAGGAGAGTACTAAGTGGCCAATGAATGAAAATGACCACTTACATGGGTGATTTGTCTCATGTGATGCCCTTGACCAAGGGGTAGAATGATCATTTGGCATTGGATTTGATTTGGGAAGATTTGACATGAGCCAAAAGTGGCACAAATTTCAAGTCAATTGGAGTTGATTTGGTTAGGTTTTGCTCAATTTGACTCATTTAGGCCAAATTGGGTTAGGTTGGGTCAAGTTGACCAATTAGTCAAATTGGGTCAAACTAAGGGTTGGGTCAAGTTCATATGATCAATTGGGATGTTTTGGTTCAATTGGTTTGGTTTCGTTTGGCATAGATTTGATTTTGGTTTATTTGAATTCATTTGGGTCAAATAAGTGGCCAATTTGACCAAATTAGCCAAATTGGCTTGTTGGTTTAGGTTTAGTTGACCAAGTTGATTGTAGGCTTTAATTTCAATTAATTTGGATTTGGTTTTGATTTTGGCCAACTTGAACCTTTAGATCAATTTGGGCTAAGTAAGTCAATTGGGTTTAATTGGGTCCAATCATAGCTTTGGTCAAGTTCAACAATCAATTTGGATTGAACTTGAGCCATTGGTTGCAATAAATTTGGTTTATATTTTGATTTTACCTAATTTGGACATTTAGGTTAATTTGGGTCAACTTGCATTAAGAGGGCCAATTGGGTTTGGTTTGACTCAATTGAAGGTCAAGTCATATTCAAATATTGATATTGATTTGGTATGAATTAACGGTTTCAAGGGATTTGGCATAAGTTGCAATTTGGATAGTTTGGGCTCATATGGGTTAAGGGGTTGACTTGGCCAAATGACCAAGTTGACTTAGTTTGACCCAATTTATGACAATTGATCAACTTAGGGTGATCAACAATCATGATGGGAGGTTTTGACGGGCATGGTTCAATCTAATTTGAGTAGGATTAGAACTTGGCTCAAATAGGTCAAATTGGCCACTTTGGGTCAATTGGACCAATTGGGTTTAGTTGGCTTGATTTTGGGTTGAGTTTGATTTAGTTGAGTTTATATATAGATTTGGGATTGATATATAAATTCAATTTCAACTGGCTTGGGTTCAAATGGGTTTTGGTTCATTTGAACATTTTAAGTCAAAAGGGTTAAGTTGGGTTTGACTTGGGTTGATTTTGGTTTGGCTTGATGATTGTAGATATCATTTATATTTGTGAATTTGATTGAAGGTATGATTGATTCATGAGAAAATCAATTAAATTTGGGTTTTAGAATGAAGGAATTTGGCTAAGTCCATGGAGTTAGGTTGTGTGGCTTAGGTTTGGATTTTTGATTTGGTTTGATTTAAATGCATATTCCATTTAAACTTATGAAAATGATTGAAAATATGATTGATTAGTGACAAAATCAATTGGGTTTGACTTGATTTGGATTAATATTTGGCTAAGTCCATGGGATAGGTCATATAGTTTAAGAAGGGTTTTGATTTAATTTGATTTAGTTTGATTTAATTTTGATCATTTGAATGTAGATTTGGTTTATATTTAGGAAGATGATTGAAGATATAAATTGGTTATTAGAAAATCAATTAATTTTTTATTGATTTGGATTATGATTTGACTAAGTCCATAGGATAGGTCATATGGCTTAGGAAGGGTTTCAAGTTTGGATTTTATCATGGGCTTCATCATTTGGTTTTGGAATTTGTGTTTAGATTTGGATTTGTATTTGATGCTTGAATTGAACTTGAGGTTTAGTTTAAGAAGATGAACATGGATTGGATTTGGGTTGTAGGGTGGGTGGATTATCCTAATCTCTAAGGCATAACCTAATCCTATGGCTAACCCTTCTAAGTATTTAGGCTTTGGTTAAGTGTTTACCTAATTGTTAGAAGTGTCTTATGACTAGGGAAGTCTTAGCGTCTAGAAGACTCCTAAGTCTAAGATAGAAAGATTGAATCCGCACTCCAGAAGTGAGGTCAACAGGCCTTAGGGTCCATAGTGTTGCCCTTGGAAATAGATGATTGGAAGTCTGAATCCAAGTTTCACATTATAGACTCGAATACATCTTTCAATGCTTTTCTTGGGAGACCATGGATACATGAGAACAACATAGTTCCATCCTCTCTACATCGGTGTATTATGTTTGTGAGAGGTTGGATCTTCTACTATGTCCAAGGAGATCTCAAACCATTTACAATTCACGAGGTTGGCATATATGTGGATGCAGCTTACTACCTCCTTCAAAATCAACAAGTTTATTCTTGCAAACTTAGCCAAACTTTAAAAATAAAAGAAAAAGAAAAGAAAAAGAAAAAGAAAGAGAAAAACAAAAAGAAAAGAAAAGAGAAAATGAAAAAGAAAATAAAAGGGAGCAGAAATAGACTTGTAGGAGGAAGTGGAGCCTGACATTAGATTCTACCCACAGTTCGTTACTCCATTCAAACATGTGGGTAGGACGACCTGACCCCCACCAGGCAGAGGAAGAATCCAGTTCAGAGGTAGTCCAAGGGGTGGAAAACCTCATTATTGGTCACCCAATAGAAGATATGTCTCAGCTACCAGGAGTACACCTGCTATCCATATAGACTTAGAATGTAGTTCATAAGATGAGTCTTATATGATTAGCATAATAGCCAGCTCTTCTCAGTAGTAGATTCCCATGGAGGTGACACTTGAGCCAGATAGAGATCAAGATCGGTCTCCAACGCAAAGCATAAGTGTATCCAAGTCAATATGTGAAATAGTTAGACATCAGTTGGGAACCTTAGGTCTAATCCCACTTTCCTCTCAAAAAGCTGAGGGTTTGGTAGTTAAGAAATCCCCTAAGTCATCCACAGGTGTGAAGACTCAGAGGTTCTTTCTGGGGGCATCATCCTCAAGTCAAGAAGTTCATGTAGAACTTGATGATGATTCTAATAAAGATTTAATAAAATTACTTAGTGATTGGTACTTGCCTTGTGTTCATAATTTAGCAAAGAAAGGGTTAATCCTACATACTTGGTTAAAGCATAGGTCAGACTACTTTGAAAGAATATGGAAAAATAAATGCAAAAGCTCTCAATTAAGATCGAGACTAGGATTCAAAGAGGGTTCAAATGATGATTTATCATCACTAGCCATTTAGAATTTGATAGGTTCTTTTTAAATCACATTAAATCATATGAGGAGCTATGCTTAGAAACTTCAGATGATCTAGATGATTTTGAAGTCAAAGATGCACTACTAGAGTTTAAAGAAGAGATCAAGTCAACCATAGAAAAGCTCAAGGAAATCAACTTAGAAACTGAAGAAGATCCACAAATGACATACATCAGTTATTTGTTGAATGAAATTGAAATCAATGACTTAGTTAGGCTATTGACTAAGTTTAAGGACTGCTTTGCATGAAGTTACAAAGAGATGCATGGATTGGCTCTTGATGAAGATACCATAAGCGCAAGCGCTCCTAGATGCATACGATTAAACATAGAACAACATGTCATTTCTGAAGTCAAGAAACGGATCGATGTTGGCTTCATCGGAGAAGAAAAATACCTTGCCTGGTTAGCTAGTGTCATCCCAGTTAAGAAAAAGAATGGTCAAAGTCACATATGCGTCAATTTTAAGGATTTAAATAAGGCATGTATAAAAGATGAATTCCACTACCATTCTCGGCGCTAATGGTGGACATTACCTCATCTCATGTAGTCTTCTCTTTCATGGATGGCTCATCTAGATATAACCAAATAAAGATGGCCCTTGAAGATGAAAAAAACACAGCTTTTAGAACCTTGATCGGAATCTATTCCTATAAGGTCATGTCTTTCAGCCTTAAAAAGGCCGATGCTACATACCAGCGGGCTATCACTCAAATCTTCAACAAACTCAATCATCATCAAGTTAAGTGCTATGTCGATGATGTCGTGGTAAAAAGTAGAGAAATGGAAGATGCTCTCTTTAACTTGAGAGTAGTTTTCGAATAGTTAAGACAATTTAACCTTAAAATGAATTTCTTGAAGTGTGAATTTAGAGTAGCTTTAAGGAAATTTCTTGGGTTTGTTGTCCGAAACCAGGGAATCAAAATCGATCCGGAGAGGATCAAGATGATATTAGAAATGCCACTCCTAAAAGTTTAACTCAACTCAGATCATTCTAATGGTATTTGGTGTATTTAAGATTCTTTATATTTAACCTATCGGGAAGATCTCAGCCATTCCAAGTATTTGTCAAAATGGATGCCAAGTTCAAGCGGAATGATTAGTGTGAACATGCCTTCAAAAACATTAAGCATTACCTGATGATGCCACTTCTACTTAACCCAAGTAAAGTCGCTATACTTTACACTACTAGATTAGATGACTCCCTTGGTGCTTTATTGGCCCAGGCCAATAATGAAGGGAAGGAAAATGCACTCTACTACCTCAATCATCATCTAATCCCTATTCAGGCTAATTATCCACCCATTGAGAAGCATTTCCTAGCTTTAATCTTTGCATCCTAACTACATGCTTCATCATAAGGTGAACTTAATCTCTAGGATCAATCCACTACAGTATCTCATGACACGGCCGACACTATCTGGACGATTGAAATGACGGTCCATGATCCTCTCGCAATTTGACAATACCTTTGTACCTCTCTGTGTGATGAAAGGACAAGCGCTAGCGGATTTCTTAATAGCACACCCACTTCCTATTGACTCTTCTCTTAGCCATGATATCCTTGACGAACAAATCATGAACTTAGGGGATACTAGCATTCACCACTGGGAGATGTACTTTGATGGAATGGATTCCTCTCAAAGAGGAGAAGAACCATAATCTACTATTCTAGGAAAGGCAAGGGTAGGAATAGTTCTCTTAACTCTGGACCGCAATGTGATCAGATTCTCATATCACCTGTCTAATCTTTGTACCAACAACAAAGCCAAAAATGAGGCTCTAATTATCAGTCTGGAGTTAGTCGTTACTCTAAGCTTCCAAAACATCAACATCTTTGGGGATTCTTAGCTAGTTATCAACCAAATCACTGGGTTCTATAAGATTATAAAGCCCAAGCTTTATCACTACCACATGCACACCATGGAATTATTAGCCCAAATCCCAAAGCTTACCATTTATAAGATTCTTTGAGGAGAGAAAACTATAGCGTATGCTTTAGCCAAGCTTGCCAAGGAGTTGGCATGTCCGAAGGAAGAGTCCATATCAATAAAGGTCCAAAATAGATAAGTCTAATCCCTTATTGATATTTAACTCATCAAAAAGTACTCTCTTAAAGGGGCAGTTGCCATTACCAAGAAGGATGAGGAGTTACATTATAGGCAACCATTCATGGATGACCTAAATAAAGGCAAACTACCTCAAGAGAAGTCCCAAGGCCATCAGATGAAGTAGAGAGCACTTTCCTATGCTTTTGTGGATGGTGTCTTGTACTGGCAGTCTTTCGATCATATGTGGTTACATTGTTTAGACAAACATGAAGCCCATAAGATCATGACTGAGGTACACTCAATATTATGTGGAGTGAACCATTCTGGTCTAAAGATGAAGGCTAAGATCAAGATACTAGGATACTACTTGCTGTCGATGATCAAAGATTGCATTGATATCACTAAGAGATGCCACCAATGTCAAATACACAAGGTGATCCCAACCACCAACATTATACATCCTACATTGGTTCATGGCTATTTGTATATTTAGGTTTAGTGTTTATGTTTTAGGGTTTAGGGTTTAGGGTTTTAGGGTTTTAGCATTTAGGGGTTAGGGTTTAGGGTTTAGGGTTTAGCTTTAAGGGTTTATGATTTAGGATTAGGGTTTAGGGTTTAGGTCTTTTTTTTTTGAAACCCCATATATGGGGAATTTTATTGCCACTAAAAGAGGGTTACTAGATCCTTAAGAGGGGATAAACTTTAAAACTACTACTCAAAGAGCTACAATCAGCCTAGAGAGTAAATCCCCTATCTAAGTACATCTAAAAGCAAAATAAAAGAGAAAATGAAAGAAAAAAAATACAAAATGATTAACATAGGGAAGCCAATGGATAGATCTAGGCCTCATCAGGATGAGAGAATGCATGCCACTAGGGAGTAAACCTGCAAGAGAAAGAGAAAAATGCATCTGCAAATATGCAGAAAGATAAAAATTAGCACATTTAGAGTAATACAAACAAAGTGGAAGGTAAAAGCAACATAAAGAGAAAATTATAGAGAAGTGTGTGAGAGAAGTCTCGTGCTCACCACAATTAAATTGGATGCAAATATGAGCATCCAAACTTCATGAAGGGTTACATCATAAGAGCTACTACCAAACCAAAAAGGAGTGAAATCATCATAGCCATCATAGCCTACAAACCTGTGAGAAGATAGTAGCCATTTGTTGAAAGTCTTATGAGCCTTAGTACCTATAAACCTAAACAAATCCATATACACTATAGAAAAGGAGACAACAAAGAGTAGAATGGGGATAAGTATCACCACTATAGTCACCATAGCATGAGAATCCCTACCCATATAAAAATGAACCATCTTGGCCACATCCACCTTTTTAATACAAGATCCAAGAGTAAAATTAAGCCACAGGAAAACCCACCATAAGTAAATAGCAAAAAAGGCTAGACAGAAGATAGAAATAATAGACAACCAACTGAAAAGCCAGTTGAAATCCTGCTAAGCATATCAATTAGCATGTAAATAACACCATCCCAAATCATATGAAACTTGACTGTGAATACCCATAAAAGGGTACCCATTTTAATAAACAATGCAGATGTTAACAAAAACCAAGTTAATAGTGTAAACACAACAAGAACTCTACAATTCATAACAAAACCAAGATGGAAATGTAGTAGCAGATTAGATAGACCACAAGCTGCAGGTGATAAGCTACACCCCACTACAAACAACACAAAAAAATAATAAGAGAAACAACCCCAGAAGTAGCTTGCTAGGCATAAAACCCGATAATCCATTCAGCCAACAACCAAGACAACAAACCAAGACATCAAACCAAATATTGCACCCAACAGAGGGTAATCGAGTCAGTAATAGTAGTATTACATAGACCCAAAATGGGGAACAGAAGAAAACCATCATTAAAATCCTTCAAGACAAGGAAAAGAAGACCCGCATCTAATCCAACATCATCAGTAAAATTAGGATGAACGGAACGCAAGAAGCAAATCCAATCTTGCAAAGGAATAGTAGTAATAATAGGTAAATTAAACATTCTTCCCTTACAGGTTGAGGAAGGGGGTTGGTGAGCAAAATAGGAGCCACAACCCTATTTAAGCAGGAAAATAAAAATAAATAAGGGCCCACCATGAAGCTATGCAAATCATAACAAACTGACCACTGCAGCAACAAAGACACAAGCCTTCAATACAGGTAGCTAGAATAAAAAATCAGTTTGAGAATAGGCAACAAGAAAAATAGACAGGAAACATACTCAATCATGAAAAGAAAAACAAAATACAGTAAGTCCCAAAAAATAGTATTGATGGCAAGCAGTCCGTCCCTATAGATCAAAAAATAAGACATCTCCATCCAGCAGATTAGAGAAATAGCAGATACAGTAAGACCCCAAAAAAGGATTGGATAATTAATAGAAAGCCAGTAGTAGATGCTACAGAGATCATAATAGAACCAGAAAAGATTATCAGGGAAATGCATCAGAAAAACATAGGATGAAATTAGTTTTTAAGATAAGGAAGTCTAGTATTGTCCAAATTAACCAATCCATGCAAATGTTTAGGAAGTGTAAGCTGATCAAAAAATTTTATTCCATTTAATCTAGCACCTAGATTAGCAAGGTAATCAGCACATGCATTACCTTCATGCCAAACATGAGTGATTTTAAAATAAAGTTAAGATAGGAGAGCTCTAGTATGCTTAAGGAGGTAGTACAATTCTGAATTTCCCACTTTGGTGGAAGTCAACAGATCAATCAGTAATAGGGCATCCACCTCAATCTAAATATTGAGCCAAACTTTTTGTCAAAAAATCTCAATAGCTTTGTTAACAGCCATTAGCTCTGCAAAGAGAATAGAACATGTAGTAAGAGGATAAGCAAAGGCACATAAAACTTTACCATTAAGGTTTCTGAAAATGCCACCACATCCAGAAGCATTTTGAGAAAACAAAGCTATCAGTATTAATTTTAATAATATTATCATGAGGTTTTTTCCAATAAACAAGCTTATCATCTTTATAGTTGGGATGGTCCGGCAAGTTAAAACCCAGTTTATTGGCCATAAATATACAGCCTTTAAATTGATTGTAGTTAATTAAACTGGTATTAAATAAAGCATGAATTTTATCTTTAATTCTAGCAATTATTATCTTATGGTTCATAGAAATCCCACGATGTTTTGCATCATTTTTGTCCATCCATATGAACCATATAAGAGTGATAGCAGTTATTACTTTAATGTGGCCTTTAATAGTGTTTTCAAAATAAACCTTAAGAAGTTGATAAAGAGTTAAGGAGACATTGAATTTGTCAATATTAAAAAAATTCATCATACCAAACCCAAAATTTGGAAGCAATGGCCCCGTTAACAAATACATGATTGACATTCTCAATGTGAAAGCAGCAGTAGCATTTTGAAAGTAAGTGAAAACCTTTACCCCACATCAAGGAATCAACAGGGATGAAATTTTTCAAAATTCTCCAAGTTAGAATAGAGTAAGAAATAGGGATAGTGTTATTCCAAAGTTTAAAAAACACATTAGAGAAATCATGAGCTTCTCTAATATGAATCCAAACATCTTTAAGGTTGAAGTCACCATTTTGAGAAAGCTGAAAAAGAATCTGATCATGATTGCTAGGGATGATAGGGATGGTAGTAAGCCTATCTAAAGAGAGATAGGGATATAGTCAGTAAGCTTATTATTGTTCCACTTATTATCCTACCAAAAAGAGTTCACTTTAATAGCATCAATGGAGTGGGTAGAAAGTAAATCATAAATAGAGCCACTGCCAGTCCAATTATCTTGCCAAAAGAAGGAAGTTCCAGAGTTAATCCTTCAAGAAATAAAGGATTCAGCCTCCCATTTGTTGGAATAAAGTCTTTTCCATACATGAGAATCTCCCACTTTGTAAGGGCAAATGAGAGGGTGCTTACCCTGTCAGTATTTTGCAGTCATGAATTTAGCTCAAAGATAATTGTTGCTCCTAAAATTCTACCAAAGTTTATAAGAAAAAGTAGTGATTGCTTCCCTGATTGGCTTACAGCCAAGCCCACCTTCAGCAAGAGTGCCACAGCTTTTATACCAAGAGGTCAAATGCATTCTTTTAGTAGAATTGTTAGAACCCCAGAAGAATTTATTAAGGAGTTGCTCAATTCTGTTAATGGTAGAATTGGTCACACAATGGTTTTAATAAGATATAAAGGCATGAAGTTAAGGGTACTCTTAATCAAAGTGAGCCTACCACCAAATGAGAGTAAATGAAATTCCTAAATAGAAATTTTATTAGAGATTTTTGGATTAACACATCAAAAAGATGTGATCTTTTCTGACTAGGTTTTAGTTTAGGGTTTAGGTTTTAGGGTTTAGTATTTAGGGTATAGGGTTTAGGATTTTTTGGGTTTAGGGTTTTTGGTTAGCTTAGGGTTTAGGGTTAGATTAGGGTTATGTTCTTTATAAAACCCCATATAGGGAAATTTTATTGCCACAAAAAATGGTTACAAGGTCCTTAAGAGGGGATAAACTCAAGATCTAATGCTCAAAGAGCTACAACTAGCCTAAAGAGTAAACCCCCTGTCTAAGTACAATCAAAACAAACCAAAAGGGAAAATAAAGCAATATATATGAATTGATAAAAAATAAAAGCCTTTGAACCATCTTCATCATGGGCTCTTGAGGATGAGAGAAGCCTATGTCTCCATTAGAGAGGAAGCCAACAAGAAAATAGCACAGACTCTGCAAACATCTAAAAGTAATAGTTAGCACAAATAAAATGCTACAAATCAAAGTAAAAATAAAAGCATAATAGTATGAAAGAATTATAGAAGAGTGTGTGAGAATGGGCTCAGGCTCAGTCACACAAAATTGGGGCAGCCGTAAACATGAGCATCCAAACTTCCAATGAAGGGTTACATCACAAGTGTTATTACTTGCCAAAAGATGAGAAATCATCCCAGCCATCATAGCCCACATACCTGATGTGAAGCATCTGCCATTAGGAGGAAATCATATGGTCTTTAGTACCTGCATACCCAAAATATAGCCACATACAACATAGATAAGAATGGAAAATGGATGCCACCACACCCATATAAGGTAAGGACCACCAGTTGATGTCAAACAAAGCAAGAGAATTTAGAGTCAACATCCCAATCAAGATGAAAATCCAGATGAAAAGTCCACAACATTAAATATGAATGTCAAGTAGAGGCATGAGTAACCATATCCAGTAGATAAATACAAAACAACAAGCTACGGATAAAGGGTTGAAGTACCAAAGTAAAGGCTAGGAATGAAAATAAAACAAAATATGGCCTACTGTGCAAATTAATAACCCTACAGCATAAAAGCAGTACCATCCCACCCAGTTGAGAGCTTTTGTCCAGGTAAACTACCCGTAAAGAGGGAGCCATTCAGGATTAGTCATAGAGATGATAACAATTAGCTTGGTAAAAGTATATTCACAATAGTAATTTCATAAAGGTCCAAGGGGAAATGAAATAGTAAATAGATCCATACCGCAAAGGCCCAGATGAAATGGTCATCAAACAGCAACAACAGAACAAGAAAAAAGCCATAAAACTAGCCGCAAAAGCTAGGCTGCACAACATAATAACCCAAAAGATTGTGCTGGCAATAACCAAAAGAAAAATTAACATAGGATATTGTAGGCAAACCATTGCTGCAAAAACTAAAATGAAAATCAAGAAATAATCAACCATACAATCCTTCAAATCTAGGTGAAGCTGACCAGCAGTAAGGTAAACATCACCAGAAATGATAGCAGTAGAGGGAATCAAGAAACAAACCCAATCGTGCAATGAAATAACAGTGATGGCAAGAAAAAGGAACATTTTGTCTCTACCAGTTGGGAAGAGAGGCAGCAGAAACCAGCAGGTTAGCCAATCAGGATACACAAACCAAAAGAGCCGCTTAAAAAGAGCCCAAAATGGATCAAGACAACAAACAGCTAAACAACAGCTGGGGGAACAAAGGTAGGCTCCACCAATACAGGATAACCATAAAAATGATACAAGTGATAAAAATGATACAAATAAATGCATCAGTAACCAATAGTTCCATAAGAAAAAAATAGCATGGTGAACATGATACTCCAAAATATCATTCAGATTATAAGCAAAACCCCAATTATGGCCACCCAAACAGATGTTATAAATCACCTCGATAATAGCATGATTACAACAGCAATTGCACAGGTCTATAAGATTTAAGAGGAATGAAAAGGTAGATAAACCCATACCTATCCACATAGTAAACAAAATAGCATAAGACCATTCAGGATACCAACCATAATTGTTTGCCTGCTGAATGTACCAGCCCTTAAAACCATTCACCCAGTAGCCAAAATAGCAGACCAAGTATTGAGCCCGATAGAGATTAATATAGGCAGTACATTTACTGTATTGAAATAAAAAGAGAATTGAAAGAAATTGAAGCATTAATTTCTTCAAAATAAGGATAAACAGACCATTGGCTAAGCAATCAGTGTCACTAGATACAACAGGAAAGAAGGCCTGAAAATAATCCCAATTGTGCAAAGAGACAAACAAAAAGCATTTCCAGTCGAGCCATAAGACAGCCCTGATGGCAAGCAAAAAATTCAATCAATCATTGCAGATTATGTAAAGGGGAAACACAACCAAGCATATTAGGAAAAAAGATAACACAACCCTCTTCAGTAAGGGAACCAGCATGTACAATAATACCCCATGAATAGAAGGACAATTCCCAGTAAACCAGTAGCTGTATCTAGAAAGACAAGAGTCTCCAACACAAGAAAACCAATTAAAAGTTTCAGTACACTAAATCAGGAGAAAACCAAGAGAAACAGAAAATAAGGAAGAAAGGATTGATACAAATAGGTTAGGAAAACCATTAATAGATCAAAAAAACATAAAATTGAGGTTAATTTTAGATATAGGGTAATCCAGTATTGTCCAAATTAACTAATCCATGCAAGTGTTTAGGAAGATTAATTTGATCAAAGAACATTATATCTTATAATCTGGCACCCGGATTAGCAAGATAATCAGCACATGCATTACCTTCATACCAAACATGAGTGATTTTGAAACAAACTTGAGATAGAAGTGCTCTAGTGTGATTAAGCAGGTAATACAAATCTGTATTGCCCACCTTGGTGGAGGTCATCATATCAATCAGTAAGAGAGCATCCACCTCAATCCTGATGTTAAGCCAACCTTTTTGTAAACAAATCTCAATGGATTTGTTGACAGCCATTAATTCAGCAAAGATAATAGAATAGGTAGTAAGAGGATAGGCAAAGGCACAAGTAACATATCCTTTAAAGTTTCTGAAAATGCCACCACAGCCAAAAGAAGTTTGAGAAATAGAGCCGTTAGTATTAATTTTGATAATATTGTTACCAGGCTTTCTCCAATAGACAATCTTATCTTCTTTACAAATATGATAATCAGGCAAGGTAAGACCAAGTTTTTTGACCACAAATTTACAGCCTTTAAATTAAGTGTTGGTAATTAATCTGGAATTAAATAATGCTAGAATTTTTTTTCTTTAGTTCTAGCAATAAATCCTTTAATGGTTTATAGGAATCCCACGATGTTTGGCATCATTTCTATCCATCCATATGAACCATATAAGAGTAATGGAAGTTATCACTTTAATGTGGGCTTTTAGAGTTCTTTGAAAGTAAAGGTCAAGAAGTTGATATAAGGATAAGGATCCATTGAAATGATTAGTATTAAAATGATCATCATAGCAAACCTAAAGTTTAGAGGCAATAGCTCAATTAACAAAGACTTGGTTCATCGTTTCAATGTGAAAATAGCAGTAGCATTTTGAAGGTAAGTAAAAGCCTTTATCCCACATTAAGGAATCAACAGTGATGAAATTTTTCAAAATTTTCCAAGTAAGAATAGAATAGGAAATGGGTATAGTATTATTCCAAAGTTTAAAAACATGTTAGAGAAATCATGAGCTTCTAATATGAATCCAGACATCTTTAATGTTAAAATCACCATTTTGAGATAGCTTAAAGAGAATCTGATCAGGATGGTTAGAGATGATAGGGATGTTAGTAATTTTATGTAAAAGAGAGGTAGGAATACAATCAGTAAGCTTTATATCATTCCATTTATTATTCAGCTAGAATGAGTTGACTTTAATAGTAGCAGTGGAGTGGGTAGATAAAAGATTGTCAATAGAGCCACTACCCATCCAGTTGTCTTGCCAAAAGGAAGAAGATCCAGAGTTGACCCCCTAAGAAATTAGGGGTTCAACATCCTGTTTGATGGAACAAAGTCTTTTCCATATATAAGAGTCACCCACTTTGTAAGGACAAATGAGGGGATGCTTACCTTGGCAGTACTTAGCAGTCATGAATTTAGCCCAGAGACTATTTTTGCTCCTAAAGTTCCACCAAAGTTTATGAGAAATGCAGTAATTGCTTCACGGATAGGCTTATAGCCAAGCCCACCTTCAGCAAGGGTGCCACAACTTTTATACCAGGAAGTCCAATGCATTCTTTTAGTAGAGTTATTTGAGCCTCAGAAGAATTTATTAAGGAGGGGCACAATTCTGTTTAAAGTAGAATTAGTAGGCACAATGGTTTGAATAAGATATAAAGGCATGGAGTTAAGGGTGCCCTTAAGTAAAGTGAGTCTACCACCAAAGGATAGTAAATGGAATTCCCAAACTGAAATTTTATTCAAAATTTTTTGGATTAAATCATCAAAGAGATGTGATCTTTTCTGACCTTTATAAAGAGGAGCTCCAAGATATTTAATAAGAAGTTGTTGTTGTTGAAAGTTGGTAATTCTCAAGATTTGATTAATTTTGCTATTAGAGATTCTAGAGGAAGGAATGAAGCAACTTTTGCCTTCATTAATAGAGAGACCACTTTCCTTCCCAAAATTAATTAGGAAGTTTTTAATGTTTTTAATGTGATGATTGGAGGAATTGCAAAAGATAATGAAATCATTAGCAAAACTAAGATGAGAGATAGGGATGCCACCTCGAGTTTTAAAAAACATGCTTGGATTATTATTGAAGAGGTCATTAAGGCTCCTAGAAAGATATTCCACAACAATAATAAAAAGAGAGGGAGACAAGGGATCCCCTTATTGCAAACCATGAGATGAAGGGAAAAAGCCTAAGGCCTCACCATTCAGAATAACGGAGAAACAAGCATTACTAATACAATTTTATCACATAACCCATACAAATGAAGAATTTGAAAAAGAAAGGTCAAAGAGATGTTGTCAAAGGCTTTAGAGATATCCAATTTGAAAAGGATGTTGCCACCTCTATGGGAGACATCCAAATCATGAATCAATTTTTGTGCGAGAAGTATATTATCAGATATAGATCTACCTCTAATGAAACTAGTTTGATTGAGCGAAATAATTTTTTGGAGTAGAGGACTAAGTCTGTTGGCAAGCAATTTAGCAATGAGTTTATGAAAGAAGATGCATAGACTAATAGGTATGAAATCACCCCAGCACTCAGGATTATCAATTTTTGGTATAAGGACAGTGGATGTGCTAGAGAAATATCTAGGAAGAGGATTACCCTTAAAGAAATTAACCATAATGTCAACTAAGTCTTATTTAATAATAGACCAACAATGCTAAAAAAATTGAGTAGTATAGCTTTCCGGACCAGTAGCAGAATCAATGTTCATGTTATTAAGAATTTGACCAATCTCTTCTTCTATAGGGACCATAGTAAGCAAATGATTGTCATCACTTGTAATTGTTAAGGGAATCAAATGAGCATTGGAGATAGCCTCTAAAGTGTGGCTCTTGTTCAACAAATTTCTAAAATGATTAGTGACAGAGTCTTTAATCTCATTATTGTCAGTGATCCAATTGCCATTATCACTTTTAATTTTTTGGACAAAGTTTAAAGATCTCTTTTTTTGGCAAAGAGCATGGAAATATCTGATATTTCTGTCCCCATCAGTAATTTCTTTACTAGCAACCTTTTACCTCCAATAAGTTTCTCCTACATTCTGATAGGTAACCAGGTTATCTTTTACTTCATTTAAATCCTTCAGTTTAGAAGAGTCTGTCAAAATAGCATTTTCAAGACAACAAACCAATTGTCCATGTTTTTTATGTTAGCAAGGATATTTTTAAAATAGTGCTTGTTCCACCAAGTTAGGTTTTGTTTAAGCCTTTTAAGTTTAAACCAGAGATGAATCATGCCCTTAATAGAATTATCAGGGTGAAAAGGGGTCATCCAGTTGGTGGAGACAACATTCAAGAAATCAATGTGCTGAATCCACATATTCTGGAATCTGAAAGAGTTAGAGAAGGAGAGTCTATTAGAGGGATTTTTAACAGATATCAAAAGAGGAGCGTGGTCGGTCAAAGTTCTACTCAAATGCTCAACAGAGGTACGAGGCCATTAATTAGTCCAAAGAGAGTTAAATAGAGTTCTATGAGGCCGTTGCTAGAGTCTAGAGTTATGCCAAGTGTAATCTGAACCCGAGAAGCCAATGTCAAAGAGGTTGCAATCAAGAATCATATTGGAAAAATCTTCCATGGAGTGAATGTTAGGAGAACAACCACCCCTTCTTTTAGATGATGAGAGGATAGTGTTGAAGTCACCCCCAACCAACCATGGTTTGTTAACAGTAGAAGCAAAAGTTCTTAGATTGTCCCAAAGGATGTTCCTACCAGCCCTGTTACAAGAAGCATAAAGAAAAGAGCCTAGAGTAGAGAAATCACCCAGAGAGATATGGACATTAACAACTTATTGAAGATCATCAAGAATAGAGACCTTGATTGAATTATTCCAAAAACACCAAATTTTGTTGCTAATATTATAGAAGAAGTTATTAAAACCTAGCATTCTAACAACATGATTGATCTTAGTAGAATGCATGAGGGGTTCAATAAGAACCAGTAAAGCAATATTATTAATAAGTCAGAGACTTCTAACACGATTGCGGATAGGGACCCCATCCCTCAAACATTCCAAATAAGAGCGTTAAACATAACAAAAAAATAAAGATAAGTAAAGAACAAAAAAATATATAACAGAGGGATAAGAAGGAACATATAACAGTTATTTATAAGATGTGGAACCATATCTAGTAGATCTAGTTGAGGTGTTAGAAAACATTTTGCTTTTAGTGATTTCTTTTTAAAAGTAGTTTGAAATGGTCTATCTTTATCCAAAGAATTGCCATCCGAGAGAGACTAATTAGTTGTATTAAGGATGGGGTTAGATTCAATCAAATCATTTCTAATGATAACTTCTCCTTCCTCTATTTTAGTATTACTCTGAAAGGTCACATTAGCATGTATGTCAGTCTCAGGATTAGAAGAAGGAGATGTAGTAAAACCATTTAGTGCACAGAATTTAGGAGCAACAAAAATTTCAGGAGCAGCTTCAGAATTATTTTTCAAATTTTCCTTCATCATAATGTTTCCATTCAAATTACTATTAAGGTTCACATGCTCCTCCTCATGTTCAACAATCAAAAGAGGCAAAGGAGTCTGAGTAGAGGCAATATCTTGAGGAGGCAAATGATTATGCAAAATAGGGCTAACATCCAAACCATCATATTCAACATTGTGAATAACATTATCAATATATTTTACCTGCTCAGATTGAATTTTTGTGTTATCCTCATGGAACACTTCATTAAGAAAAGTAGTTGGTGTTAAGGAAGTGGAGATAGGATTCCCATTTTGGTTAACCTTAGGCACATAAATAGATTTACCCACTTTATCGGTTGGTATAATAGGATTAGGATCAGTCAAGTTTCTCTTTCTAAGTTGTGGATGCAATATGAAACATTCAGAATTATCGTGCCCATGAATTTTGCAATGCGAGCAGAAAACAGGAAAATTCTCAAATTCAACTTTTTGATTGTAACCAAACTTTTTCAAGCCTATCCAAACTTCTTTTGGGTGCTTTTTAGATATATCAATTTCCACCAAAATGCGAGCAACAAAAGGTCAGGATCTTACAACGGTGGCCTAATCAATTTGATGAGGTCGGCCAAAAAGAGCCCCAACGGCAAAAAGAACTTGATGTGTAACATAGTGAATTCTCATGTTAGGAAGAGCCAACCAAACAAGAATTATCAAAGATTCCTCTCTTATATCAAAAAGGGGAGACCACTTTAAAAGATGCATTTGACAATTAAAAATAAAATAAGTACTTCGTGAGAAAACCCTCAAATAATCTAGATCATTCGTAAGCTGAATTAAAACATGACTTGGATCAATCAAACCAATCAAAAAAGCACCAGAGAGCTTGAGATTATGAAAAAAAGATTAGATATTATCTAGATTAGGTCACCGCAAAGTAAATTTACCAACTAAAGTGAATTCATAAGGCTTGGCCAGCTTCTCAACATCATTATCTAAGCACATAACCATTGGGATACCATGAAATGAGGTCGATATCAAATTCACAGAATCAGATGGGCCAAGGCTCTTACTAGAGAGAGCATCCTTGAATGATTTTATCACAGGTAAAGTAGAAAGAGCTTGCGGAGCCACAAAAGCTATTGAATCAGATACCTTAGCAGCCACCTCCATGGAGGAAATGCTCGGCTGTGCGGCCAAATGAACCGCATCCATTAACAAGACCACGACAGCATCACACATGTCTCTAAACAGAGGCAAAATAATAAAGAGCCGAAGGAAAAATGCAATCGCTAGAGAGCACCGCAGAGAGATGAGTTTATTTTATTTTTTTATCTTTATTATTATTATATATTATTATTATTATTATTATTATTATTATTATTATTATTATTATTATTATTATTATTATTATTAGTAGTATTTATTTTATTTTGGGTTTAGGGTTTTTAGGGTTAGGGTTTAGTTTATGGTTATAGGTTTAGGGTTGTATGTTTAGGGTTTAGGATTTAGTGTTTAGGGCATAGGGTTTAGGCTTTAGTGTTTAGGGCATAGGGTTTTTTTTTCTAAAAAAATTATGTAAACCAGTAGGTTTAGGTTTATTCAATTTATTTAGTTTATTTTATATTTTTATTTAGGTTAATCTTTTATTTTTATTTAGTTTAGTTTATTTATTTTATGTTTATTTATTTTAGTTTCAATTTTTTTATTTTTGTTTATTATTTAGGTTTAGGTTTAGGTTTATGTTTCTTTTTTTGTTTAGTTTTATTTTTATGTTATTTTATAGGTTTAAGTTTTATTTTTTATTTTTAAGTTTAGGTTTAGGTTTTTATTTTATTTTTTTAGGTTTAAGTTTTAGGTTTTTATTTTAGGTTTTATTTTTTAGTATAAGTTTAGGTTTATTTCTAGTTTATTTTATTTTATTTAATTTAGGTTTAAGTTTAGGTTTAGAGTATTTTAGGTTTATGTTCAGGTTTTATTAATTTTAGTTTAGTTTATTTTAGTTTATGTTTAGGTTTATTTTATTTTTGTTTTAAGTTTAGTTTTGTTTTTTAGGGTTTAAGTTTTATTTTTATTTAATTTTAGACTTTTTTTAGGTTTATTATTTATGTTTAGGTTTTTATTTAGTTATTATTTTATTTTATTTTAGTTTTATTTTATTTTTATTTTTTTTTACGTATTATTTTATTTAGGTTATTTTATTTCTAGCTTTATTTTATTTTTAAAAATTAAGTTTAGGTTTTTACTTATTTTAGTTTATTAATTTTATATTTTATATTTTATTTTAAATTTAGGTTTAGGTTCAGGTTTAGGTTTAGATTTAATTTAGGTTTTCATTTTATTTTTTTTATATTTAGGTTTTTGTATTTATTTTATTTTTATGTTTTATTTAGTTTTGGTTTTGGCTTTTTAGGTTTTTAGAGTTTAGAGTTTAGGGTTTAGGGTTTAGGGTTTAAGGTTTAGGGTTTAGGGTTTTAGGGTTTAGGGTTTAAGGTTTATGGTTTATGGTTTAGGGTTTTGGGTTTTGGGTTTAAAGTTTAGGGTTTAGGTTTTATTTATTTTAGTTTAGTTTATTTGAGTTTAGGTTAATGTTTATTTTATTTTATTTATTTTAGGTTTAGGTTTTTTTTAGTTTAGAGTTTAGGTCTAATTTTCTATTTATTTTTATGTTTTACTTTTAGGATTATTTTTTTAGACTTAGGTTTTTTTTTAATTTTAATTTTATTTTATTTTTGAGGTTTAGGTTTTATTTTTATTTTAGGTTTTTATTCTACTTTTTTTTAAGTTTAGGTTTTACATTTTTATTTTTGGTTTATTTTTAGGTTAGGGTTATTTTTAGTTTATTTTATTTTATTTAGTTTAGGTTTTGATTTAGGTTTAGTTTATTTTAGGTTTAGGTTTAGGCTATGTTTATTTTGGTTTAGTTTATTTAAGTTTAGGTTTAGGTTTTTATTTATTTATTTTAGGTTTAAATTTTTTTTTGGTTTAGGGTTTAGGTTTTATTTTTAATTTATTTTTAGTTTTATTGCTTAGGTTTAGGTTTTTCCTTCATTTTCATTTTAGGTTGATTTTAATTTTATTTTACTTTTAGGTTTTACTTTTATGTTTATTTTGTTTTTAGTTTAGTTTAGGTTTTCATTTATTTTATTTTACTTTAGTTTTTATTTATTATTATTTTTTTAGTTTAGGTTTAGGTTTAGGTTTAGGTTTTAGTTTAGGCATATATTTTATTTTTATTATTTTTATTTTATTTTAGGTTTTAAGTTTCTTTTTATTTTTAGGTTTTATTTAGTCAGTGTATATTTTCAAGTTTTAGGTTTTAGTCAGGGTGGGTAGGGTTTAAGGGTTTAGGGTCAGTAGATGTGGTGTGGGCCCAGTGGAGTTTAGGGTTTAGGGTTTGGGGGTTTAGGGTAGGGCCTAGGGTCAGGTTTAGGGTTTAGGGTTTAGGGCCCAGGGTTTATGATTTAGGTTTAGGGCTCAGGTTTAGGATGGGTGTAACTTTATTTATTTTACTTTAGTATTTTTTGTTTGGTTTATGTTTATTGTCTCTTTATTTTTAGGTTTTTTTTTTTAGGGTTTAGGTTTAATTCTTTATTTATTTTATGATTTATTTTTGGTTTATTTTTAGGTTGAGGTTTTATTTATTTTAATTTATTTTATTTTATGTTTATTTTATTTTATTTTAAGTATAGTTTTATTTTATTTAGGTTTTATTTTAAAGTTTATATTTATTTTAGCCTAGTTTATTTATTTTTATCTTAATTAGTTTTAATTTGGTTTATGCTAGTGCAAAGTTAGTTTAGGTTATTTTTTTTTTTTAGGTTTTATCCCCTAGGTTTAGGTTTTAGGTTTTAGGGTTTAAGCCCACTATTTATGGTTTATGGTAGGGTGGATCAGGGGTCAGGGTCAGTATCCAGGGTAAGTTTTATGGTTTATAGTTTAGGGCTCAGATTTAGAGTCCTGAGCCCAAGGCCCAGAGCCCAGGCCTGTGGTCAGGTCAGCCTTTAGTTTTAGGGTTAGGTCAAGGCTCAGCCTTTAGCTTTGTGGTCAGATTAAGGTGGGTCATGGCTCAGCCTTTAGGCCTGCTGGTTGTAGGGTAAGATCAGGTTAGTCAGTGTCCAAGGTTTAGGGTCTTAGGGCTCACGTTCATGGCCAGTAAGGGTGGTTAGGTCAGGGTAGGGTAATGATCAGATGATGATTCCCATGGTCATGGTCTTAGTGGCAAAAGGGCCTAGTCAAGGGGTCAGGTTAGGGATAGGTAGGTTTAATTTTAGTTATGTTTAGGTTTATTTTTATCAGGTTTTAGGTTTAATTTTATTTTATTTTATCTTGATTTTATTTTTATTTTACATTTAGGATTTTTCTTAGGTTTATTTTATTTTTTTAGTTTTGTTTAGATTCTAATTTATTTTGGTTTAGTTTAAGTTTTATTTTTATTTAATTTTATTTTTACTTTTAGGTTTATGTTTAGGCCTAGGATTTCATTTAGGTTTTTATTTTATTTTTATTATTTTCATTTTATTTAGGTTTAGGTTTTATATTAATTTTATTTGTATTTTATTTATTTAGTTTAGTTTTTAGGTTTTTATGTTTTAGGGTTTAGGGTTTATGGTTTAGGCTATAGGGTTTATGGTTTAGGGTTGTAGTTTCTAGGGTTTAGGGTTTAGGGTTTACGGTTTAAGGTTTAGGTTTTATTTATTTCAGATTAGTTTATTTTAGTTTAGGTTTATGTTTATCATAGGTTTAGGTTTTTTTTTAGTTTAGGATTTAGGTTTTATTATTTATTTATTTTTAGATTTTATTTATAAGTTTATTCTTTAGGTTTAGGATTTTATTTAGATTTTATTTTATATTAGTTTTATCTTATTTTAATTTTATGTTTAGTTTTTTTATTTATTTAGGTTTCATTTTTATGTTTTATTTTATTTTTTAGTTTAATTGGTTTTATTTATTTTCTTTTTGGCTCAGTTTAGCTTTAGGTTTAGTCTTTATTATTTTTATTTTAGATTTTTTATTTTTAACATTTTGGTTTTATTTAGTTTAGGTTTATCTTAGGACTAGCTCATGTTAGGCCTAGGGCCCAGGGCTCAGGGCCTGGGGTTTGGGGTGTGGCCTGGGTGGCCCAGCCCACCTGTACTCAGGGCCTGGGCCCAAGGTTTAGAGGTCAGTATTCAGGCCCAGCATTAGGGTCAGAGTGGTTGGAGGCTCAGGCTTTAGGGCTTTTTGGGCTCATGGTCAGGATCATAGGTCAGTGGTCAGATCATGGCTCAGGATCAACATGGCCTAACCTGTGTTAAGGCTAGGCCCAGTACTCAGTTGCACAGGTCATATAGGAGCCTGCTGTCAGGTCAAGATTTAGGCCTTAGGTAACGCCTAGGGCCTGGTGGTAATGCCTAGGGCCTGTGGCCCAGGTTTAAATCTGGTCTGGGATCCCAGGCCAGATCAGGGATTTAACGTCCGTGGTTATGGCCCATAAGGGAGTAGGCCCAGGGTCAAGCTGTGTTTTAAGCTGGAAGGCCTGGGGTATGGTAGTGTCCAGGTAGGGTTTGGCCTTGGGGCCCAGGTCACTTACTGCTCAGCTCAGATGGGTTTAGTTTAGGCCTCAGCCTCAGCCTAGGCTCAGTGGCCCAGGTTTAAGTGGTTTGGGAGAGGTTTAAGTTTTAGGTGTGGTTTAGTGTGCAGAGTTTCTTTATATATAGGTTTTATTTTGGGTTTATTTCTTAAGTTTAGGTTTTAATTTATTCTTATTTTGTCTTAGGTTGATTTTATTTATTTTACATTTGGGTTTTAGGTTTAGTATTATTTAGTTTATTTTTTTTATATTCTTTTTTTGTCTATTTTATATTTTATTTAATTTTATTATTACTTATATGAGTTTAGGTTTTAGTTTAGTTTATTTTTATTTTATTTTTATTTTTATTTTATTTAGGTTTTGGTTTTTATTTATTTATTTTTATAGTCTTTATTTTTTTGGTTAGGATTTTAGGTTTTAGGGTTTAGGACTTTTTGGTTTAGGGTTTGGTTTATGGTTGTGGGTTTAAGATTTAGGGTTTATGGATGTAGGTTTTAGGGTTTAGAGTTTAAGGTTTAGCGTTTAAGTTTTATTTATTTTAGTTTAGGTTTATGTTTATTTTAGGTTTAGATTTTTTTAGTTTAGCATTTAGGTTTTATTTTTTATTTATTTATAGGTTCACTTTTTAAGTTTAGAATTTTGTTTAGTTTTTATTTTATTTTATCTTATTTTAATTTTATTAAATTTTTATTTCATGTTTAGTTATGAGTTTATTTATATTTTTTATTTTTATGTTTATTTTATTTTTTTAGTTTAGTTTTGGTATTTATTTATTTTATTGCACTTTATTTTTATTTTATTTTATTTTATTTAGGTTTAAGTTTTAGGTTATTTTATTTAGATTTAATTTTTTATATTTTATTTTTAGGTTTATTTAGTTTAGGTTTAGGTTTAGGGTGTGGTGTGGTCCAGGAGTTTTAAGGCCTAGATTTTGGGTCAGGATCCACGCCTCTGGGCCTGGGTTGTGGCCTTTGGGCCTGGATTTAGGGTTTAGGGTTGAAGACTCCAGGTCAGTTTTAGTGTCAGGGCCTAGACTAGGGCCAGAGTTTAGGGTTTAGGGTCTTGGCAACAAAGTGTAGAGTGAAGGCCCAGTGTAGTATTTATGGCCCAGGTCATGCCCAGGGTCAGATCAGTGTCAGGCATGGTTTAGGGATCAGCCTTTAGGGCCTTTATTTTTGTGGTTGGGTCCAGCCTGTGGTCACCCCTGGGAGGGCCAGAACCCATGATCTGGGGCCTGAGCCTGTGAGCCCAGGGCCCAGTGTGAGGCCCAGTTTAGGCCCAGAACCCAGCCTTAAGCCCAGGGTTTGGGTGGGCCCAGGCCCAGGGCCCATGTAGGCCCAGGGGATTTAGTGGCCCAGTGGGTTGGGCCCAGGAGGGGATGAGCTCAGTAAGGGCCCAGGGCCTCAGCCCAGGCTCCTGGGTGGGGTCAGCCCAGGGTCAGATTTAAGGTCTGGGGTCAGATAGGGCCAGGGCCCAGAGCCTTAGCCTGGGGTGTGGTTTAATGGCCTGGTCAAGCCTGGGATCCAGTGTTTGAGTTTAGGGTTTAGGCCCAGGGTGGTATGCCAGGGTTTTAGGTCACGTTTATGGTTGAAGATAGGGTTCTGGGGTTTAGGGTTTAATCCGGTTTTAGATGATGTAAATGGTAGGTTTAGGTTTATTTATTTTTATTTATTTATTTTAGTTTATTTTATTTTATTTTTTATTTATGTTTATTTTTTATTTTATTTAGGTTTTTTATTTAGTTTCATTTTATTTTATTTTAGGTTTTTTTTTTATTTTATTTGATTAGTATTTTATTTTATTTAGGCTATTTATTTTAGTTTTAGGTTTTATTTATTTTATTTTAGTTTAGTTTTTTATTATATATTTCTTTTAAGTTTATGTTTAGGTTTAGGTTTAGTGTATCTTTGATTTTATTTTATTTTATTTATTTTATTTTTTAAACTTTGTATTTATTTTATTTTAGGTTTTATTTAGTTTAGCTTTAGGTTTTTTAGCTTTTTATTTTACTTTACTGGTTATAGGATTTTTTACATTTTAGGATTTAGGGTTTATTATTTTAAGTTAGGGTTTAGGTTTTGTGTTTGTTTTGATTTTGTGATTTTAGGTTTAGGTTTAGGGTTTTTTTAGGTTTAAGGTTTAGGATTTAGGGTTTAGGGTTTTGTGGTAGGTTTAGGTTTAGGGTTAAGGGTTTAGGTTTTAGGTTTAGGGTTTATAGTTTTTGAGTTTTTTTTAATAGAGAACAAATTTAGATTCAACATTTCTTCTTTATGATTTCATCAACCAAGTAACGCACCAAGTATTCTAAGACACAAGTGATGGCATAGATAAAAAATGAGCACACATAAAGCAAATCAAAAACCCTAGATAACTAGAATCATCTCTACTATAAAGACATAATTCCATAAGCAGCAGATCGGATCGGCCATTCTTTTGTTTGTCCAATTCCCATCAGAACCAACCTAGCCTCTCAAATAGCGGGATCCATAATCATATCCCCGATCTCTTCTTCCGCCACCACCTTGGTTGTAACCTTCGTCTCTTCTCTTGCCTCCATAATCACCACTCCTCTGACCACTATCTCCATATCCTCTAGCACCTCCAGATCCACCAACACCACTATGATAATCGCTGCCTCAGCCTTTCCCTCCACCGCCAAATCTAGATTGAGCCTGGTTGATGGTGATGTTCCTGCTGTCAAGGTTCTGCCCATTCGTGGGGTTTAGCTTTAGGTTTAGATTTAATAGGCTTTAGGGTTTAGGTTTATAGTTTAATTTATTTAGTTACTTTAGGTTTAAGATTAGGTTTTGGGGTTTAGGGTTTAGGGTTTAGGTTAGGGTTTAGGGTTTAGGGTTTAGCATTTAGGTATACGGTTTAGGGTTCAAGGTTTTAGGATTTATCCTTTTAGGGCTAAGGTTTAGGGTTAGGGTTTAGGGTTTAGGGTTCTGGGTATTTTAGGGGTTTAAATTAAGTAAACTGGTAGGTTTAGGTTTATTTAGTAGATTTTGTTTTGACTATTTATTTAAAATTTTAGTATACTTTTTTTTCATTTAGGTTTATTTTTTGTTTTTTATTTAGTTTAGTTTGTTTACTTTAGATTTATTTATTTTAGTTTACGTTTTTTATTTTAGTTTATTTTTTAGGTTTAGGTTTTGGTTTAGGTTTATTATTTTGTAGAGTTTTATTTTTATTTTATTTATTAGGCTTAGGTTTTATTTTTTATTTTTAGGTTTGGGTTCATGTTTTTATTTTATTTTATTTTTTTTAGGTTTCAGTTTATTTTATTTTATTTTATTTTATTTTTATTTCAGGTTTATGTTCTTTTGTTTGTTTAGGTTGGTTTTATTTTTTTTAATTTACTTTTAGGTTCATTTTTTAAGTTTAGGATTTTATTTAGTTTTTATTTTATTTTATTTTAATTTTAAGTTTATTTTATTCTAATTTTAAGTTTATTTTTTATTTTATTTAGGTATTTCATTCTTAGGTTCATTTTATTTTTTTAGTTTAGTTTTAGTTTTTATTTATTTTATTTTAGGTTAATTTTATTTTTTATTTTATTTTATTTTTAGGTTTAGGTTTTTTATTTATTTTAGTTTAGTTTAGGTTTTTATTTTATTATTTTATTTAGGTTTAGGTTTTTTATTTATTTTATTTTTATGTTTTATTTAGTTTAGGTTTAGGCTTTTAGGTTTTAAGGGTTTAAGGTTTAGGGTTTAAGGTTTAGGCTTTAATGTTTAGGCTTTAGGGTTTAACATTTTTTGGGCTTAGGGTTTAAGGTTAGATTAGGGTTTAAGGATGAGGATTTAGTGTTTTTAGGGTTTACATTTTAGGATTTAGCATTAGGGTTAGGGTTCGGGTTTAGGGTTGAAGGTTTAGGGTTGTATGTTTAGGGTTTAGGGTTTAGTGTTTAGGGTATAGGGTTTAGGGTTTAGAGTTTTTTTTTTAAAAAAAGAAAAATTAAGTAAACAGGTAGGTTTAGGTTTATTCAGTTTATTTAGTTTATTTTTTATTTTTATTTAGGTTTCTTTTTAATTTTTATTTAGTTTATAATATTTATTTTAAGTTTATTTATTTTAGTTTAGATTTATTATTCTAGTATATTTTCTAGTCCTAGGTTCAGGTTTATGTTTATTTTTTAATTTAGTTTTATTTTTATTTTATTTTTTACGTTTAGGTTTTAATTTTTATATTTAGGTTTAGGTTTAAGTTTTTAATTTATTTTTTTAGGCTTAAGTTTTAGATTTTTATTTTAGATTTATTTTTAGGTGTTGTTCTTTAGTTTAGGTTTAGGTTTATTTTTAGTTTACTTTATTTTATTTAGTTTAGGTTTAAGTGTAGGTTTAGTTTTTATTAGGTTTAGGTTTAGGTTTTATTTATTTTAGTTTAGTTTATTTTAGTTTAGGTTTAGGTTTATTGTAATTTTGTTTTAAGCTTAGTTTTATTTTTGTTTAGAGTTTATGTTTTATTTTTGCTTTTTTTTTGTTTTTTTGGTTTAGTATTTAGGATTAGTTTTTTATTTACTTTTTATTTTATTTTAGGTTTACTTTATTTTTATTTTACATTTAGGTATTATTTTATTTTGGTTTTTTATTTTTAGGTTTATTTTATTTTTAGGTTTAGGTTTAGATTTTAGTTAGGTTTTTATTTTATTTTATTATTTTAATTTATTTTGGTTTAGGTTTTCTTTATTTTTTATTATTTTTATGTTTAATTTATTTCAAGTTTTGGTTTTTAGGTTTTTAGAGTTTAGGGTTTAGGGTTTAGGGTTTATGGTTTATGTTATATTTATTTTAATTTAGTTAATTTGAGTTTAGGTTTATGTTTATTTTAGGTTTAGTTTTAGTTTTAATTTTTATTTATTTTAAGTTTTATTTTTTAGGTTTATTTTTTATGTTTAGGTTTTATTTATTTTTATTTTATTTTATTTTATTTTGGTATTTTCATTTTTTATTTAAGTTTTATTTTTAGGTTTTATTTTTTTTTATTTTATAGGTTTTATTTTATCTATTATAGTTTTATTTTTTATTTTATTTTATTTTAAGTTTAGGCCTTGATTTAAGTTTAGGTCATTTTAATCTTTGGTCCCATTTATCTTATCTTTAGGTTTATTTAGCTCAGCCTAGGTTTAGGTTTGGCTCACCAGGACTATGGCCCAGGGCCTGGGTAGGGCTCAGCCAGGATATGGTCCAGGGTCTTAGCTCAGGACCCCAGGTCCAGTTTAGTGGGCCCAGTGGTAGGATCTATCAGTAGGGTCAGGGTCAGTAGTGGTGAGCTCAGGCCCAGTTTGGGCCAGAGTCAGCCATTGATCTTGGCCTTGGCCTTGGCCAGGGTGGCTCACTTCTGTCAGATCTCCATGGCCTATGGCCTGTTTCAGATCTGTGGTTTGGGTTAGTTAGTAGTCAGAGGGCCTAATGAGCATGGCCTAAGGCTTTTAGCGAAGGTCAAGGGTTTGTGGATGGCAGATAAGGGTTCCAATTAGTAGGGCTCAGAACTGGCTGAGGGCCTAGGTAGTGGTTTAGCCTGGTTAAGGATTTATGATCTTTGATTTGAGGGGGGCTCAGGGTTTTAGGGTTTAGGTTTTATTTTAGGATTTAGTGTTTGTGTGGTTTTAGGTTTGTGGCCTAGTTTTTTTTCTTTTAATGAAACCAATAGGTTTAGGTCTATTTAGTTTATTTAGCTTATTTTATATTTTCTATTAAGGTTTATTTTATGTTTATTTATTTTACTTTAGGTTTTTTATTTTAGTTTACTTTTTAGGTTTAGGTTTAGGTTTATGTTTATTTTTTTTAGTTTAGTTTTATTTTAATTTATTTTTTTGGTTTAGGTTTTATTTTTTATATTTAGGTCTAGATATGAATTTTTATTCTACTTATTTTAATTTTAGGTTTTTTTTTAAGTTTAGCCTTATTTTTAGTTTATTTTATTTTATTTAGTTTAGGTTTAGTTTTAGGTTTAATTTATTTTAAGTTTAGGTTTTATTTATTTTTGTTTAGTTTATTTTAGTTTAGGATTTGATGTTTATTCATTTATTTCGTGTTTTTTTTTCTAGGTTTAATTTTAATTTTATTTATTTTATTTATTTTGTAGTTTAGGTTTTTTATTTAGTTTTATTTTAGGTTAATTTTATTTTTATTTTACGCTTATGTTTTACTTTGGTTTATTTTATTTTTTTATTTTATTCATTTTTATTTTAGTTTAATTTATTTATTTTATTTTTAAGTTTAGGTTTAGTTTAGGTTTAGTTTAGGTTTTATTTTATTTTTCTTTATCTTATTTTATTCGTTTTGGTTTTATTATTTAATTTATCTATTTGTTTAGCAGTTTTTTAGTTTGTGGCTAGGTAGTTTGGTTTGATAGGGTCCAGGCCTAGGTATGTCTGAGGGCCCAGTGCTCAGTCTTAGGCCTAGTCTTTAGATTTAGTGCAAGTTTAGTGGCTAGCTTTATGTTTTAATGATTCCAGTGTTTCAGGCCTTTTTAGCCTTTGGCCCAGTTAGTTTAGGTTTAGGATTTTTTAGTGCCTGGGGTCAGCTGGTTAGTTGGGATCAGGCTCAGTTTAGTTTGCCAAGCCAGTTCTGCCTGTGGTCTGGGCTCAGGATTTAGTGCACAAAGGTAGGATTTTGTGTTTAGGCATGGCCAGGATCTAGGCACAGTGGGTAGTTTAGGGTTTTTTTCTAAAACATCAGTAACCCCAGGTTTAGGTATCATTAATTTATTATATTATTTTTATTTATCATTTTAGTTTATTAGTTTATTTATTTAGTTTTAGTTTTTTTTTTTTAGGTTTAGGTATTATGATTTTTTATTTTATTTTATTTTATTTTTTGGTTTAGTTTTATTTTATTTTGTTAGTTTAGTTTTCATTTTATTTATTTAGGTTTAAGTTTTAGGTTTTATTTTAGGTTTTATTTTTAGTTGAGTATATTTGTAGTTTATTTTATTTTATTTAATTTAGGTTTAAGGGCTTAGATTATTTTGGTTTAGGTTTAAGTAATATTAATTTTAGTTTATAAGTTTTATTTTATTTTTTGTTTTAGTTTAGTTTGTTTTATTTAGGGTCGTGTTTTATTTTTATTTAATTCGTGTTTTTTGGTTTATTGTTTTAGGTTTAGGTTTTATTTAGTTATTTAATTTTTAGTATTTTAATTTCATTTTACGTGACATTTTATTTAGGTTATTTTATTTCCGGCTTTTTATTTTTTAAGTTTAATTTAGGTTTTACTTATTTTATTTTTGTTAATTTTATATTTTATATTTTATTTTAGTTTTAGATTTAGGTTTAGGTTTAGGTTTAGATTTTAGTTTAGATTTTATTTTATTTATTTTTAGTTTCAGCCTTTATTTATTTTATTTTAGGTTTTATTTAGTTTAGTTTGGATTTTTTAGCATGTAGGGTAGGGTTTGGCCTAGGGTTTAGGGTTTAGGGTTTAGGGTTTATGGTTAATGGTTTAGGTTTTATTTATAGTTTAGTTTTATTTGAGTTTAGGTTTATATTTATTTTATTTTTTTTTTATTTTAGGTTTTTTTTTAGGTTTTAGGTTTAATTTTCTTCTATTTATTTTTATGTTTTATTTTCAGGATTATTATTTTAGGTTTATGTTTTTTTTGAAATTTTAATTTTAATTTATTTTTTAGGTTTAGGTTTTATTTTTATTTTAGGGTTAGATTTAAGTTTTACATTTCTATTTTTGGTTTATTTTTTTTGTTTATTTTAGTTTTATTTTATTTTATTTAGTTTATGTTTTTTATTTAGGTTTAGTTTTATTGTTTAGGTTTATTTTATTTATTTTGTTTTTTGTTATTTAAGTTTAGGTAGTTTTATTTTATTTATTTAGGTTTATGTTTATCAGTTTAGGTTTTCTTTATTTAGATTTAGGTTTTATTTTTATTTGTTTTTAGATTTTATTTATAAGTTTATTTTTTTAGGTTTAGGATTTTATTTAGTTTTTATTTTATTTTATTTTATTTAGTTTTAATTTTATGTTTAGTTTTAGTTTATTTAGTTTTATTTTATTTATTTTATTTTTAGTTTATATTTTATTTCTTTATTTTAGTTTATTTTATTTTTTATTTTATTTTATCTTTTTTCAGTTTAGGTTAGTTGGTTTATTTATGCAGATTTAGGTTTTAATCATCTTATAATTTTCAGCTCAGCCTAGGGTCAGGGCCTGGTCCAGTGTCAGGCCATCAGTTAGGGCCCAGTGGCTCAGGGCCTGTGGCCCAGCTCATGGATCAGGGCCTGGCCTGGAGTTTAGTGGCCTAGGTCTGGGTCTGGCCTTCAGTGGCTCAGGGTCTGGTCCCAGATCAGTGGTCAGTACTCAGTGGCCCAGGGCCCAATGCTCAGCCTCAGGGTCAGGGTTTTTGGGTCATGGTCAGTGGTCACTTGGTTGTCAGATCAGGGCTGTATTAATCAGTTAAGTTTTGGTGGCCCAAGGCCCAGGTTCACTCAGTGGCCATAGGTCAGCCCAGTTTAGTTTCAGGTAGCTTAGGGCCTGTAGAGTTTAGGCCCAGGGCTCATGGTCTAACGCCTAGTTTAGCCCAGGGCTAAACCTTTGGCAGTGGATCTAGTTGAGGGCCTGTGGCCTGTTCTTAAATTCATTTATGGCCTGTATCTGAGTTTAGTTTAGGGCTGTGGCCCAGGACCAGGCTTAGCCTGTTTATGGCCTAGTCTGTGCCTGTGTCCAGCTCTTGGTTTGGCCCAGTGTCACCCCATGGCTCAGCCTCAGATCAGGTCAAAGATCTTGTGGCCTAGGGCTCAGCCTTGGGCCTCCTGGCCTGGGCTCAGGCTCAGGTCACTAGGGTTAAATCAAGTAGGTTGTAGTGTGGTTTTAGAGTGGCTCTTTTACATTTTAGGTTTATTTTGGGTTTATTTCTAAGTTTAGGTTTCAATTTGTCAATTATTTTAGGTTGATTTTATTTTATCTTACATCTTTTTATTAGGTTTATTTTATTATTTTTGGTTATTAATCTTATTTAATTTTATATTTTATTTAATTATTACTTTATGTTTAGGTTTTAGGTTTATTTTATTTTATTTTATTTTTATTTTATTTTATTTAGGTTTTTATTTATTTATTTTATATTTATTTATTTGTAGGATTTTAGGTTTTTTTAGGGTTTTTGGTAGTGGCCTAGGTTGGGTAGTTTTGTTTAGCTCAGTTATTTATGGATGTTATTTAGGGTTTAAAGTTTAAGATTTAGGTTTAAGTTTTATTTATTTAGTTTATGTCTGTTTTTTTTATTTTATTTAGGTTATTTTTTTATTTATTTTAGGTTTAGAATTTTATTTTATTTTTTATTTATTTATCTTATTTAATTTATTTTTATTTATGTGTTGTAGTCTTTATATTTTTAATCTTATGTTTATTTTCTTTTATTAGGAATTTATTTATTTTATTTTACTTTTTATCTTATTTTATTTAGCTTTAAGTAGGTTTTAGCTCACATTATTATTATTTAGATCAGCCTTTATTTATTTTATCAGGTTTATTTAGCTCAGCTCAGGTTGGGTCAGTGGTATCCAGGTTTGGTCTTGGGCTCAGGGCCCAGGGGCCTGTGGCCCAGGTCCCAGATCTGTGGCCTTGGCCCAGGCCCAGCCTCAAGGTAGGGCCCAAGGAGGCCCAGGGCCCAGGGTCAGGGAAAGACTAGGGTCACTTAGCTCAGTGGCCTGGGATCAGGGTAGAGCCCATGGCCTTTTCTGCCCAACAACCGTGGGTCAGGTGCCTGGTGAGGAGGGCTCAGTGGCCCAGGTCAAGCTCAGGTCAGACTCAGTTTCAGTGGTTTGGATCAGCCTGATCTGCCTGGGTTTGGGGTGGCTCAGGCCCAAGCCCAGGGTCACCCCAGAGCCCAGGCCCAGGGCCCATGATCAGGGCCTGAGCCCAGAGCCCAGTTTATGTGGCAGGGCCCAGGGCCAGGTCCTAACTCAGCCCAGCCTCAGGGCCCATATAAGGCCTGTGGTCAGGGTTGGTTAGAGCCCAGTGGGTTTAGGCCCAGGGCCCAGGGCCCAGTGCTCCAGTTCTGTTTAGATTCAGGGCCCAGAGGGCTCGTAGGGCCTGGGTGGCCCAGTTTGTGCCTCTTTTGAGCCTGGGGCAGGGCCCAGGGCCCAGGCTTTAGTTTTGGCTATGCTTTGGCTTAGCCTGTGTTTTGGGTTTTGTTTAGGGCTTGTGGGTTTAGTTTGTGGTTTTACCCATTGTGGATCTTAGGTTACCTTTAGGGTCAGATTTAGGTCTGGGTTTTAGTAGGGTTTTTTTTATGTAAACCCATTAGGTTTATTTAGTTTATTTTTTATTTATTTTAATTTAGTTTTTTTTTTATTTTATTTATGTTTATTTTATTTTATTTAAGTTTTATTTAATTATTTTATTTTATTTTAGGTTTTATTTTATTTCCTTAGTATTTTATTTTAATCAGTTTTTTATCTCTTTAGTTTTAGGTTTTATTTATTTTATTTTAGTTTAGTTTTTATTTTATATTTTATTTTCTTTTTAAGTTTATGTTTAGGTTTAGGTTTTAGTTTATGTTTTGATTTTGTTTTATTTTATTTATTTTATTTTGGTTTAAAATTTTTATTATTTTATTTTTGGGTTTTATTTAGTTTAGGTTTAGGTATTTAGCTTTTTAGGGTTTATGGTTTATGGCTAGTTTAGGATTTAGGGTTTACGGTTTAGAGATTATGGTTTATGGTTTAAGTTTTAGGGTTTTGTGTTTTTTGTTTAGGGTTTAGGGTTTAGATTTTATTTGTGGGCTTGGTTTAGGTTTGGGGTTTAGGTTTAGGTTTAGGTTTGTGGTTTTGGGTTTAAGGTTTAGGGTTTATGGTTAAGGGTTTAGGTTTTAGGTTTAGGGTTTAGAGTTTTTGGAATTTTTTTTAATAGAGAACAAATTCAGATTCAACATTTCTTCTTTATGATTTCATCAACTAAGTAACACACTAAGTATTTTAAGACACAAGTGATGGCATAGATAAAAAATGAGCACGCATAAAGCAAATTAGAAACCCTAGATAACTAGAATCGTCTCTACTATAAAGACACAATTCCATAAGCAGTAGATCGAATCGACCATTCTTTGGTTTATCCAATTCCCATCAAAACCAGCCTAGCCTCTCAAATAGAGGGATCCATAATCATATCCTCGATCTCTTCTTCATCCACCACCTTGGCTATAACCTCTGTCGCTTCTCTTGCCTCCATAATCACCACTCCTCTGACCACTACCTCCATATCCACTAGCACCTCCAGATCCACCAACACCACTATGATAATCGCTTCCTCGGCCTTTCCCTCCACTGCCAAATCTAGATTGAGCCTCATTGACGGTGATGTTCCTACCGTCAAGGTTCTTCCCATTCTTAGGGTTTAGCTTTAGGTTTAGGTTTATTGTTTAATTTATTTAGTTACTTTAGGTTCAGGGTTAGGTTTTGGGTTTAGGTTAGGGTTTAGGGTTTAGGGTTTAACATTTATGTATAGGGTTTAGGGTTTATGCTCTGTGGTTTATACTTTTGTGCTGGGGTTTAGGGTTAGTTTTTTAGTTTAGTTTTGGTGAGGGTTTAAATTAAGTAAACCAGTAGGTTTAGGTTTATTTAGTATATTTTGTTTTGTCTATTTATTTAAAATTTAGTATTTTTTTCATTTTAGGTTTTTTTTTATTTTTATTTAGTTTACTTTTATTTTAGTATATTTATTTTAGTTTAGGTTTTTTATTTTAGTTTTTTTTTTAAGGTTTTGGTTTGGTTTGGTTTATTATTTTGTTGAGTATTTTTTTATTTTATTTATTTTATGTTTTATTTTTTATTTAGTTTAGGTTCATGTTTTTTTATTTTATCTTTTATTTATTTATTTATTTTATTTTATTTTTATTTTAGGTTTAGGTTTTTTTTAATTTAGGCTGGTTTTATTTTTTTATTTATTTTTAAGTTTATTTTTTAAGTTTAGGATTTTATTTAGTTTTTATTTTATTTTATTTTAGGTTTATTTTATTTTAATTTTAAGTTTATTTTTTATTTTATTTAGGTTTTTCATTCTTAGGTTCATTTTATTTTTTTAGTTTTGTTTTGGTTTTATTTATTTTATTTTAGTTTAATTGTATTTTTTATTTTATTTTATTTTTAGGTTTAGGTTTTTATTTTATTAATTTATTTAGGTTTATGTTTTTTATTTATTTTATTTTAATGTTTAATTTAGTTTAGGTTTAAGTTTTTAGGTTTTACCTGCCTAGGTTTGTAAGGCCTAGTTTTAATGTTTTAGTTTTGTGGTTTAACGCTGGGTTTCAGGGCTCATTTAGGATTTGGATGGATTAGGGTTTGGGTTTGGTAGTGGATCAGCAGCAGGGTTAGGTTTAGGGTCAGGCTCATGGTCATGTAGGTAGGCTAATGCCTAGGATTTAGTGTTTTTAGGTAAAAGGGTTTATGATTTAGAGTTTTTAAAAAAAAATTAAGCAAACCCAGGTTTAGTTTATTCAGCCCATTTATTTATTTTATATTTTATTTAGGTTTTTTTTTATTTTCATTAGTTTTATCTTATTTATTTTATGTTTATTTATTTTATTTAAATTTTATTTTAGTATATTCTAGTAGCCAGTTTATGTTTATTTTTAATTTATTTTTATTTTATTTTACATTTAGGTTTTAATTTTTATTTTTTAGGTTTTTATGTTTTATTTTATTTTAGCTTAAGTTTTAGGTTTATTTTAGATTTATTTTAGGTTTGTCTTTATTTAGGTTTAGTTTATTTTTATTTACTTTATTTTATTTTAGTTTAGTTTATTTTTAGTTTTATTAGGTCTAGCTTTAGGTTTTTTTTAGGTGTATTTTAGTTTAGGGTTGGGTTTGTTAGTTTAGTAGTGGTTTTAGTTTTGGTTTTTTTTTTTAAACATTAGAACCTAGTTCAGTTTATCCTTATTTATTTTATTTATTTTATATTTTTTTATTTAGGTTTATCTTTATTTTCTTAGTTTATTTTGTTTATTTTATGTTTAGTTAATTTATTATAGTTTTGTTTTATTTATTTTAGGTTTAGTTTAGATTTATGTTTATTTTGTTTTATTTTATTTTATTTTATTTCAGGTTTAGGTTTTATTTTTTTATTTTGTTTTCTTAGGTTTTTATTTTATTTATTTAGGTTTAAGTTTTAGGTTTTATTTTTTAGGTTTTATTTTTTTATTTTAAGTTTAGTTTATTCTAATTTATTTTATTTTATTTAATTTAGGTTTAAGTTTAGATTTTATTTTTAGGTTTAGTTTTAATATTTTTTATGTAGTTTATTTTATTTCCTAGGTTTATTTTTTATTTATTTTAGGTTTTATTTTATTTAATGGTTTTTTTAGGTTTATTATTAGGTTTTAGGTTTTATTTAGTTTTATTTTATTGTAGTTTTTTTATTTTTTAGGTTATTGTAGTTTTATTTTCATTTTAGTTTTATATTTTATTTTAGGTTATTTTATTTATTTTATTTTATTTTTAAGTTTTAGGTTTTAATTTTATTTTTTATTAATTTTATATTTTATATTTATTAGGTTTAGGTTTAGTTTATTTAGTAGTTTTATTTTATTTTATTTAGTTTAGGCTTCTTTATTTATTTTATTTTAGGTTTTATTTAGTTTAGGTTTTGCATTTAGTTTGTCAGGTTTGGGTTTGTGGTTTTAGGTTTTAGGGTTTCTTTTAGGATTTCAGGGTTTAGGGTTTATGTTTATTTTATTTTTTTATTTTAGTTTTTTTTATATTAGGATTTAGTTTAATTTTCATTTCTTTATTATTTCAGATTATTATTTTAGGTTAGGTTTTTAAATTTAATTTTAATAATTTATAGGTTTTATTTTTATTTTAGGTTTAGATTTAGGTTTACATTTTGTTTCTCTGTTATTTTAGGTTATTTATTTATTTTATTTATATTTTAGGTTTTAATTTTATTTTATCTAGGTTTAGTTTAGGCTTTATTTATTCTTTAGTTTAGTTTTAGCTTTAGGTTTTTATTTATTTTATTTTAGGTTTATTTTTTTTGTTTGGTTTAGGTTTTATTTTTTATCTTTTAGGTTTTATCATTTTTTATTTTATTGATTTTATTTTTATTTTTCTTTTTTACTTTATGTTTTTTTTTATTTTCTTTTACTTAGTTTATTTTATTTTATTTTAGTTTATTTATTTTTTTATTTTATCTTTTTTAGGTTTATTTAGGTTAGGTTGATTTAGGATTTATTTTATTTATTATTTTATTTATTTAAGTTTAAGTTTTTTTTTATTTTATCTTAGGTTTTATTTAGTTTTTTTATGTTTTTAGGTTTTAGGTCTTTATAGGGCTAGGGTTTTTAGTTTTAGGGTTTAGGGCTCAGGGCCTGTGGGTCTTAGGGCCTTGGGTTTCTCAGTTGTGGGTAGGCCTAGTCAGTTAGTGGCTCATGGTTACAGTTTAGTTTTTAGGGCCTAGTTTTTTGTGGCCTAGGTCAAGGATCATGGTTTATTTATTATTAGCTATTTTATGTTTTTTGGATTTTTTATTTTATTTAGTTTTAATTTATTTATTTATCTTTATTTTGTTTATTTTAGCTGAGATTTTATTTATTTTTTTTATTTTATTTATTATCTTTATTATAGTTTATTTATTTAGTTTTATTTAGTTATCTTTTATTTAGTCTTTTATTTTAATCCTTTAATTTTATTTTATTTATTTTGTTAGGTGTGTTTAGGTTTTAGTTTAGGTTTTATTTTATACTGGTTTATTCTCTTTTTCAAAGGTTTTATCACCTTTAGGTTTAGGTTTTTAGGTTTTCAGGGTTTAAGGTTTAAGATTTATGGTTTATTATTTAAGGTTTAGGGTTTAGGGTTTAGGGTTTAGGTTTTAGGGTTTAGGGTTTAGTGTTCTGTGTTTTAGGGTTTAAGGTTTAGAGTTTAGGGTTTAGAGTTTAAGTTTTTTTTTTTTTTTTGGGAACCCCATGTAGGGGAATTTTATTGCCACAAAAAGAGGGTTACAAGGTCCCTAAAGGGGATAAACTCTAATCCATTGCTCAAAGAGCTACAAGCAGCCTATGGAGTAAATCCCAATCTAAGTCATCCAAAAGCAAAAGAAAACAATAAAGCAATCAAAAGATACAAATTGATTAACATAATAAGCCAATGGAAGATTAGGGCCAATGCTCTGTAGGATGGGAGAATGCATGACACTCTGGAGCAAACCTACAAGAGGATAAGAGAGAAGCACCTGCATAGCATCCATTTGATAAAAGTCTTGATATCCTTAGTACCTGCTAATTTAATCAAAACCATATACAGGATACATAAAGAGTCAGCAAAAGCTAGAATGAGAAAGGGGTTCCCATCCTGGAAATAAGACTCGATATAAGACACCATGTCAATGAATTCCCAGCACCAATACAAGTAGTTCATCATATTTAGCATTAGGCAACAAGCTCACTATAAGTCCACCCAGATAGAGATAAGGTTTGAATATGAATTAGTTAAGATCATCTTAATAAGGATCTCAGATTCTAACAAAGCTACGCAAAAGATAAGAAAGCAAGAAGTAAAATGGTTTTCAGGCTGGCTAGAAAGCCCATAAGCAGCAAACAACAAATAGTCAACACCACATTGCCAGCCAGAAGAATTAAGTAAGCTACAAGAAACCGAAGTCAAGAAACCCCACCAATCAATTGACAATAAGTCGATGAGTCGGAAAGAAAGTAGCAAATAGTAAAAATAAGGTAGAGAGCAGCTCCCCACCACAAAACATTCCCGTAAGAGATAATCAGAAAAAATTAAGAATAGTTGCTTAGTAAACAAGAATCCGCCAAAAGCAATGACAAGAATAACCAAATTGAGCAATAACCCAACTATCTATCGATAAAAGATAAAATAGTGATTAAGACCAGGTAAAGCACAAGAGTACTCATGATCTGCATGTTCTAATCATAGCCAAGAGAGGAGAAATAACAATAGGAAAGATCAGCAACAGTCCAGATATTAGCAGCAAAATAAGACAAAAATGAAACAAAGAGCACTTGCTGAACAAGGTGCTCTAAAAACCAAAAACCAATAATGGAGGTAATGATACAATTCCATTCATGCAAAGAGATATTAAAGTAGACATGGGATTTCACAAACAATAAAGTAATAGCAATAAGGAAGGTTGCAATCATTTGATGCTCAACAGTCATCCTACCTTGGACAAAAGTAATTAAGCTGTATGGAGCAAGAAAGTCAGGAAAACCCCAACTCAGCTGTCTACAGTTATAGAAAATAGTAGGAATGAGCAAAAAATAGTAGGTAGGGAGGGATAAGTAATGAACAGTTCCCCACCACAAGCCAATCCAGTAAGAGACATTCAATGCAAAGTCAAGAGGTTGCAAAGTAACATTAATCCACGCCAAAGATAATGATAGTAATAACCAAGAGGTTGGCCAATAACCAAATTATGCATATAAGATAAACCATTGATTAAGTTCAAGTAGAACAAAAGAATGATCTTCAAGATTTGCATGTTCCCATCATAGCATAGAGGGAAACCAACAGGAATACCAAGCTCTGATAAGAAAGAAGAAAAGAAAAGAAAACTTGCTAGGCAAGGTACTCAAAATTCCAAAAACCAACAATGGAGACATTGTTACAATTTTTACACCCATTAAGAAGAGCAATCTTTAAGGAAAAAGATATAAATAAGAGAATGAATGAGTTCAAGTAATTCCCACCAGAGTAAATAATAGTACCCACAACCTCATCAAAGGCAGAATCAAAATCCATTAAGTAATTCCAAACCTGCTGAGCATGGGAAACAAATCCAGAAACAACAAGATTGATAGTAGCCTCAAGGGTCCATATTAGCCAACAACTAAGAAAAGAGATATCAACAAGTTGACCATAGGAAAAGCCATTAAGAGAAGACAGTGCATAAAATGGATCCCATAAAAAAAGAGAAGAATTTTGACTATGGAAAACAGAACTAGGATGTAAAGAGCAACATGTGATCAAAAATAGCCCAGCTGATAATAACACAAACCGTTGGAAAATTGAGAATCAAAAACCATCCATAAATCACAAAGACAAAAGTTTGAAAACAGGTCCAAAAAGACCAATGACTAGCATTAAAAGGAATAACAAGACCTTTCCAGATCAAAATACAAGCAAGAACAGGCCTAATGAGAGGGTAAATAAAAGTAAAACCAAAAGAGAGGCAAACATGAAAACCCATTCCTGTAGGGAGCAAGAGAAGACAGCCAGCAAAAAACAAATTCTCTTCAGACAAGAGCAGTAAAAGAGATTGACCAAGGACCCAATCTTAGAAACATCTTGCACAAAAAGGATCTGCTCAATAAAATAGCCAGAAATAATCTAAAGAAACTCCATCCAGGTCAAAAAAATAAAAAGTGCAGAAAGAAACAACAGAATGCCAGAGATTCCCCCCATGCAAAATAAAAGAAGCATAAAAAGATAACAAAGAAGTAATATCAAAGTTCTACACAATAATAAGTCTGCCAGAAGGGATAAGGAGGTCAGCAGTAGCCTGTAAGAAAACTTGCAAAAAACAACCATGGCAAGTGGAAGAAAAGAAGAAAGCACCCCACAACAAGTTCCCACCAAAGGGACCCTACTGAATCAAAAAATGGTTTCCAAAGAGATCATGTTGAATGGGGTCTAGATTCTAGTATAGACGATAGCCAAGAAGATAAATATCAGCAAAAAGGCCAAAAAACCTCTTCATGCAAAAAAATAAAATAAAAGATAACTCCAAATAAAAGGAAAATGTCACCCAAGCTAGAGTCAAAGAGAATATCGAAAGAACCCAAGATCTAATAGGGAGACAAGATGTCAAAAGCCACCAAATCATTATCATAAAATCCAACAACCTAATAGTAAATCATCAAAATAAATATTGCAACTAGCATAGTGAACAAATTGCATGAGACAACATAGGTAACTAAGATGGTCCAAGCAAGAATATCTTTGAGAAAGAGCAAAAAATTAATGAAGTTAAACCCATCAAAATAAACTCCATCCAAAGAATGATTAAGCCCCTAGGATTAGGAATGAAGGCAAGATTGATATTAAAATCAAATAGGATTGGTGTTATAAAACCAATAGACACACATAGCTCAACAAAATTCCAATGCGTATTAGTATGCACATAGCTCAATAAAACCTTTATCGCTGTAAATGCCAAAAGAGAGCCTCCAAATAAAGGAGAAGTTATTAAAACACCAAATCATGACACGAGATCAAGACAAGTAATATCCAGCATCCATAAAAGGAACAGAAAGCCATAAAATAAAGAGGCATACAGATAAAAGATGAATGGACAATATACATCAAAAGGTTAGATTAAGTTTTGAGATAAGGAAACCCAGAATTGTCCAAGTTAACCAGCCCACACAAGTGTTTGGGTAAGGTGAGTTGATCAAAGAAGATGATACCATCGAATCTAGCACCCAGATTGGCAAGGTAGTCGCAAGACAAGCATTTCCTTCATGCCAAACATGAGTGATGTTAAAATTCCTGGGAAAGAAGAGCTCTAGTTTGCTTGAGGAGGTAGTACAATCTGTCGCTCATCTTGGTGGAAGTCAAAAGATCAATCAGAAGAGCATCCACCTAATCCAAATATTGAGCCGCCCATTTTGGAGGCAAATCTCAAGCTTTTGTAGACCGCCATAAGCTCAAAATGGGACAAGCGTGAAATAAGGGGATAAGCAAAAGCACATAGTACTATACCCTTAGAGTTCTAAAATGCCACCATAATCGAGCCATTATGAGAGAGAGCCATCGAGATAATTTTAATAATATGGTCAAGAGGTTTTTTCCAATAGACAATCTTGTCATTTCGACAGTAAGGTTGGTCCGGAAGGTTAAAACCCAGTTTATTGGCCATAAATTTACAGCCTTTGAATTGTTTGTAATGAATGAGATTGGCTTTAAATAAGTCACGAATTTTTTTTTTAGTTCTAGCAATAATCCTCACGTGGTTCATAGGGATCCCACGATGTTTGCATCATTACGGTCCATCCATATGAACCGATAAGAGTGATAAGATGATGACTTTAATGTGACCTTTAATAGTATTATCAAAATAGACTTCAAGAAGTTGATATAAAGTAAGAGAGCCATTGAAATTGATAGTGTTAAAAGATCATCATACCAAATCCAAAGTTTAGAAGCAATGGCCCCATTAATAAAAAAAACATGATTAACATTCTCAATATGGAAACATTGACATTTAGAGGGTAAATGGAACCCTTTACCCCACAACATGGAATCAACAGGGATAAAATTTTTAGAATATGCCAAGTAAGAACAGAATAAGACGTAAGGATAGTGTTATTCCAAAGTTTGGAGAATACATAGGAGGAATCATGAGTTTCTTTAATGTGGAGCCACACATTTTGAGGTTGAAATCACCATTATGTGAGAGCTTAAAGAGAATCTGGTCTTGATTGTTTGGAGTGATAGGAATAGTAGTAACCATATTCAAGAAAGTAAAAAGGATAAAATCAGCAAGCATACTATTGTTCCACTTATTGTTATGCCAGAAAGAGTTTACTCTAATAGCAGCAATGGAATGGGTGGAGAGTAAGTCATCAAAGGATCCACATCCACTCTAGTAATCTTGCCAAAAGAAAGAAGTGCCAAAGTTAATGCCCCAAAAAATTAAGGATTATGCATCCCATTTGACAGAATAAAGTCTTTTCCACACAGGAGACTCACCCGGTTTAAAGGGACAAATGAGGGGGGTGCTTACCCTAGCAATATTTAGCAGTCATGAAATTAGCCCAAAGACTAAGATTACTCCTAAAATTCCACCAGAGTTTATAGGAAAAAGCATTGATAGCTTATTTTATGGATTTACAACCAAGACCACCTTCGTCAAAAGTGCCACAACTTTTAAACCAAGAGGTCTAGTGCATTCTTTTAGAGGAGGTATTGGAGTCCCAGAAAAATTTGTTTAGGAGATGCTCAATTCTGTTGATGATAGAAATGGTCGGCACTATGGTTTGGATGAGATATAAAGGCATGGAATTAGGAGTGCTCTTAATTAAGGTAAGCCTACCACCAAAAGAGAGTAAATGAAATTCCCAAACCGAAATTTTATTAGATATTTGAATAAGGTCATCAAAAAAGATGAGATCTTTTCCGGCATTTAAAAAGGCCAGATAATCAATGGGAAGTTAATTTTGCTTAAAATTAGTAATTCTGGAGATTTGATTTAGTCTATTGGTAGAAATCTTAGTTGAGGGAATAAATCATGATAACAGAAAACTAGACATTAGTGATAGAACTTTTTATAAGCTGGATAAAATTATCAGAGAAACCAAATAAATGTAAGATTCGAAAGAGGAAATCCCACGAGAGGTTGTCAAAGGCTTTAGAATGTCCAGTTTGTAGAGGATATTACCTCCTCTGGAAGAAACATCAATGTCATGAACTAGCTCTGAGAAGAATATTATCGATATGGCTCATTTTTTAACAAAGGCGGTTAGGGGAGATGATTTAGGTAGCAGGGGGCTAATCCTATTATTAATTAATTTAGCAATGAGTTTTTGGAAAAAGGTGCAAAGACTAATAGGTCTATAATCACCCTAAGATTCAGGATTGTTGGTTTTGGGAATAAGGACAATAGAAGTACTTGAAAAATATCTGGGAATAGAGCTGCCATCAAAGAAATCAATAACAGCATCAACAAGATCAGATTTAATAAAAGGCCAACAATGCTGAAAGAAATGAGTCGTATAGCCATCAGGGCCAGCAATAGAAATAGTGTTCATGCTATTGAGAGTACTACTAATCTCCACTTCTGAGGGACGCATAGTGAGCAAATGGTTATCCTCATTGCTAATCATAGAAGAGATTAGATGGGTGTTGGAGGGGGTTTCTAACGAAGGATTAGAATTTAATAAATCTTGAAAGTGATGTATGATAGATTCCTTAATTTCATTATTATCAGTTAACCATCCATCATTAGAGTTCTTAATTTTCTTAATTGAGTTTAAAGCTTTTCATTTATTATAAATAGCATGAAAATACCTTGTGTTTCTGTCGCCATCAGCAATATGTTTGCTAGCGGCTTTTTGACGCCAGTAGGTTTCCTCCATATTTTGGTATTTAATCAAGCTATCTTTGGAAATGCTCAACTCATCAAGCTTACTGGAATCAGTTAAGATAGCCTCTTCAAGAGAACAAACCACTTGTTCCATAGCTTTAAGATTGGTAAAAATATTTTTAAATATATGCTTGTTCCACCAATTGAGGTTTTGTTTAAGCCTCTTGAGCTTAAGCCAAAGCTGAATCATGCCTTTAACAGAATTATTCGGGTGAATAGGAGCCATCCAATTAGTGAAAACAACATTAGTGAAATCGCCATGTTGGGTCCACATATTTTAGAATCTAAAAGGTGATGGAGTAGAAGGGTTAACCGAGGGAGTTTTGATAGAGATCAAAAGAGGAGCATGATCAGACAAAGTTCTGCACAAATGCTCAATAGAGGTATGAGGACATTGATTGATCCAAAGAGAATTAAAGAGGGTCCTATCAAGATGCTGCCAAAGTCTAGAGTTATGCCATGTGTAATCAGACCCTGAAATACCAATGTCAATCAGATTGCAATTAAGAATCATATTAGAGAAGTCTTCCATGGAATGGAGGTTAGGAGAACATCCTCCCCTCCTTTTCGAAGAAGAAATGATAGTGTTGAAATCACCCCCAACCAACCAGGGAAGGTTAACCGAGGAGGCGAAGGTTCTTAAGTGATTCCAAAGGATGTTCTACCGCCTCTATTACAAGAAGCATAGATAAAGGAACCAAAAGCCGAAAACTCACCTAATGAGATTTTGACATTAACCAATTGATCAAGATCATCAATGATGGAAATGGTGATGGAATTATTCCAAAAACACCAAATTTTATTATTAATATTGAAGAGGAAATTTTTAAATCCAAGCGATCTAGCAACATGGGCAATATTGGAAGAGTTAATGAAAGGCTCAATAATAATAAGAAATTTGATGTTATGAGTGTGACAGAGGCTCCTAACATGGTTACTGATAGGGAGAGTCCCACAACCCTGAATATTTCAAATTAGAAAATTAATCATAATAAAAATTCCAAAAAAAGGTAAAAAAGGAAATGGAAAAAAGGAAGAGAGGAGGACATAATTATTTGTGATGTGTTAGAGAAGAACGTGTGGTTCTAGTGAAGTTATTATTAGTCTTTTTGGCTTTATAAGATTTTTTTAATAATAATTTGGAAGGGTCTATCAGTATCCAAAGTATCTCCATTAGAAAGGGATTGGTTTTTGGTATCCAGAATACGAGCAGTATCAATGAATGTTTTAGTAAGGGTGATTTCTCCTTCTTCAGTATCAGAGTTAGAATGAGAAATTTGGATTGCCTGAGTATCACTCTGTAGAGAAATAGAAGGGGAGGTTCTTGCACCATTAATAGTACAAATATCATTTTCATTGCCATGATGCATATTCAGATTTTGATCTGACACCAAAGGATTAACATTATTTTGATCCAATATAAGATTCCCATTCAAATTGTCATTAAGATTCAAATGGAGCAAAGGATTTTCATGAGAAGCCAAATTATTACAAGTAGGAGTAGTGCTAGGTAAGTTATCATTAGTTTCTTCACACATCTCAATAGTAGTATTTATACCAAGCTCAGAATGTTTTTAATTAGACAAATCAGTAGGTAATAAAGGGGTGGTGTAGGAGGATGAGTATCATTATGAGTAGCTTTGGGCACATAAGCTAACTTATTGGTTTTCCTAGTTCCAAGAGAGGTATTAGTATCTTGGATATATTCTTTTTAAGGTTAGGGTGTAAGACAAAGCATTCAGAATGATCATGACCATGGATCTTACAATGAGTGCAAAAGACAGGAAAATTTTCAAATTCTACTTTTTGGTTATATCTAAATTTTTCTGAACCGATCCAAACTTCTTTGGGGTATTTTTGGTAATGTCAATCTCAACCAAGATGCATGCAACAGATGGCAGAGATCTAGCGATAGTGGCTTGATTAATTTGAAGGGGTCTAGCAAATAGAGCCCCAACCGTAAACAGAACTTGGTGAGTAACATAGTGAATTCTCATGTTGGGAAAAATAAGCCATAAAGGAACAATAGGGGATTCCTCTTTGAGATCAAAAAAGGGTGATCATTTTAAGAGCCGCATTTGGCAATTATACACAAAATAGGAGCGATGAGCAAAGACTCAAGAATAATCTAAATCATTTGATAATTGAATAAGGATATGTTGAGGATCAATCAGCCCAATAGTGAAGACTCCTAAAAGCTTTAAGCTATGGAAGAAGGATCGGATATATCTAGAGTAGGGCGTCGTCGAGAGAATTTACCAACCAAAGAGAACTCAAAAGGCTTAGCTAATTTCTCCACATCCTGGCTAGAACACATGACAGCCGGCAATCCATGGAAAGAGGTTGAAATTAAGTTAATCGAGGCATTAGAGCAAGGGATCTTACTAGAAAGAGCATCCTTAAAGGACTTGGTAGCAGGCACATTAATAGATGCAATCGGATCCAAAATACCTTTAGGATCGGAGGGTAAAGCCGACGCATCCAGGAGCGGTGAGCTCGATTGTGCAGATAGTGATGCCTCGAATGAGAGTCACATAAGAAACCGAGGAAAAGCAAAAAAATAATCCAACCTGGGAGCCCAAAAAAATAAACCATGAAAATTGCACACAAATTCCGAGAGGAAAGGAAGAAAGTGAGGGTTTAGGGTTTATAGTATGGTAGTAGCAGGGTAGGTTTAGGTTATTAGGGTTTATGTTGGGGTTTAAGGTTTAGGTAGGTGTGGTTTAGGTTGGCTCAGTGGCCTAGGTCTTTAGTTTGGGTTTGGTGTTCAGCTTTGTGGTTTAGGGTCTGATGGTTTAGGGTTTCAGTTTGGTTTAGGTTTATGGTCAGTTGGGCTGTAGTGGTTTGGCTGGCCCAGGGTCTTGTGGCTCAGTGGCTCAGTTAAAAGTGGGGGGTCAGGTAGGGTTTCAGTTTAATATCATTTTAAAAGGCTTGGGCCTAGGGTTTAGAGTTTATGGTTTAGTTAATTTAGTAAAGGGTTTAGGGTTTAGGGTTAAGAGCCTTAGGGTTTAGGTCAGGTTTTATCTCTAGTTATTAGGTTTATTTTGGGTTTATTGCCAGGTTTAGGTTTATTTTAGTTATGTTTAGGTTTTATTTTGGGTTACTAGGTTTAGGTTTTAATTTGTTCTTATTTTATTTTATTTTAGGTTGATTTTATTTTTATTTTACATTTAGGATTTTGGTTTATATTTATTTTTTTAGATTTTTTTATTTATTTCATTTAGTTTAGTTTTATTTTTTTTTATTTAATTTTATTTTACTTTAGGTTTAGGTTTAGCTTAAGTTTCATTTATGTTTTTTATTTTATTTTATTATTTTCAATTTATTTAGGTTTAGGTTTCATATTTATTTTATTTGTAGCTTTTTAATTTAGGTTTAGGTTTTAGTTTATGGGTTTAAGGTTTGGTTTAGGGTTTATGGTTTAGGGTTTAGGAGGTTTAGGGGCAGGTAGGTTTAGGGTTTAGGGTTTAGGGTTTAGGTTTAAGTTTATTTAATTTACTTTAGTTTATTTTAGTTTAGGATTTAGGTTTTATTTTTTATTTATTTTTAGATTTTATTTATAAGTTTATTTTTTAGGTTTAGGATTTTATTTAGTTTTTATTTTATTTTAATTTATATTAGTTTTATCCATTATTAGTTTTAGTTCATTGAGGTTTCTTATTTTTATGTTTATTTTATTTTAGTTTATTTAGGTTTTATCTATTTTATTTTATTTTAGTTTTATTTATTTTATTTTATTTTTTAGGTTTAGGTTTAAGTTTAGTTTTTAGTTATTATTTTATTTAGATTTTTTTAATTTAGTTATTTAGGTTTATTTAAGGTAGATTTTGGGTAGAGGCATGTGGTGCAAAGTTTTATGGTTTAGGGCTCAGGGTCCTGTAGGGTTCAGGGCCAGGGTAGTAGGTTTAGGTCAGCTCAGGGCCCAGGGTCAGTGGCCCAGGGTTTGGGATTGGGTTTGGGAGCAGGGTAGGGTTTGAGCCAAGGCCCAGAGTTGGTTTAAATAGGTAACATCTAGTTTAGGGCCCAGTTTTTAGAGCCCAACGCCCAGGGCCCAGGCCCAGGGTTTTGGTTTATGACTCCAGGTCACTGGGTTCAGAGGTCAGATGGCCTGGCCCAGCAGTGGTCAGTAAGTTGTGGCCTAGTGTTTGTGGTGGGTCAGTATAGTAAACCCAGGTTACAGTGGCTTTGCCACGATTTAGGCCTAATGAGGGGGATTCCAGGACTGAGTCTTTAGAACTCAGGTGGAGGGTCCGTGGTAGGTCAAGAGTCAGGGCCTGTGACTCCAGGCCTGAGTCCGTATTCTCACGTCCAGGGCCTAGGGTCAGGCTGGTCAGAGCCTAGGGCTAGGGTGGTCCAGGACCAGAGTTTAGGATCAGTGTTTAAGATTTAGGGTGGGTCAGTTTAGTTTATAATAGTGTCTGCCTAGGGTTTGGGGTTTTGGGCCTAGGTTGTTATTATACCAGCTTAGATCAGGGTGTAGGGTTTAGTGTTTAGGGTTTAGGCTTTGAGCCTCATGAGTTTAGGGTCAGGTCAGGGTAGTAGGGTTTAAAGTTTAAGGCCTGGGTAAGGAGTTAGGTAGGGTTATTTATTTTTAGGTTTTATTTTTGGGTTTATTTCTTAAGTTTAGGTTTTCAATTTGTTCTTATTTTATTTTATTTTATTTTAAGTTGATTTTATTTTTATTTTACATTTGGGTTTGTTTTAGGTTTATTTTATTTTTTAGTTTTATTTTGGTTTTATTTATTTTGTCATAGTTTTCCATTTTATTTAATTTTACTTTTATGTTTAGGTTTAGGTGTAGGTTTTAGTTTAGGTTTTATTTTATTTTATTTTTATTTTATTTTGGTTTAGGTTTTATTTATTTTATTTGTAGCCCCATTTATTTTAGTTTAGGATCGTTTAAGGTTTAGGGTTTAGGGTTTTCGATTTATGGTTTAAGGTTTAGGGTTTAGGGTTGGTGGTTTAGGGTTTAGGGTTTAGGGTTTAGGTTTTAGGGTTTAGTGTTTAAGGTTTAGTGTTTAGGTTTTATTTAATTTAGTTTTAGTTTATATTTTTTAGCCTAGTTTTTTTTTTTTAGGTTTAGGTTTTATTTTTTTTATTTTATTTTTTTATTTTTAGGTTTATTTTTAGGTTTAGGATTTTTTATTTAGTTTTATTTTATTTTATCTTATTTTAGTTTTATTAAATTTTATTTTATGTTTAGTTATTAGTTTATTTATCTTTTATTTTTTATGTTTATTTTATTTTTTAGTTTTTTATTATTTTTTTTATTTTGCTTTAGTTTTTATTTTATTTATTTTATTTTTGAGGTTTAGGTTTAAGTTTAGGTTTTAGTTTAGGTTATTATTTGTTTAGATTTAGGTTTTATTTATTTAATTTTAGGTTTATTTAGTTTAGCCCAGGTTGTGGGTTTAGGCCTGGGTGGTATTATGGTTTATCAGAGTTTAGGGCCCAGGGTTTAGGTTTAGCCCAGGGCCCAGGTTTAGGTTTAGGGCCTGGGCCCAGGGCACAGGGCCCAGGGCCAAAGCCTGGCCCAGGTCAGTTATATCAGGTTTAGGCCTGAGAGCCCAGGGTCTGGTGACCCAGGCCAGAGTCAGGGCCTGGGTTTAGTGCTCAGGTTTAGGGTTTGGGGCCCAGGGTTGGGTCAGACTGGCTCAGGAGTCAGGAGTTTATTGGGGTCTTTAGTGGCCCAGCCCAGGATCAGCCTGGGCTCAGCCTGGCCCATGATCTAGACTCTGGCCCAGAGTTTAAGGTTATAGGTTGTGGCCCAGGCCCAGGGCTTAGAACTTAGCCCAATGTAGGTTTAGGGTTTAAGGTAGTGTAGGGCCTGAGTCAAGGGCCCATGGCTAGGGGCTCAGTTTAGGTCAGAGGTCAAGGCTCAGGGTCTAGTAGGTCTGGCCCAGGGTCAGGGTTTAGGGCCCAGGGCCCAGGCCTTGTCTTTAGTGTTCTGGGTAGGCCCAGGGTCCCCAGTGGCCAGGTGATCAGATCTTGGAGGGTCAGCCTCATGCCTCAGTTTTTTAGGCAAGTGTGGTTTAGCCCCAGTGTCATGGCCTAGTTTTAGGGGGTTTAGGGTTTAGGATCTGGAACCATGAGGGTCAGATTTAGGGTTTCAGTTTAGTGTAGGGTTTTAAATATGCAAACCAAGAGTTTAGGTTTATTTAGTTTATTTTATTTATTTTAGTTTATTTTAATTTTAATTTTTATTTATTTTTATTTTTATTTTTATTTTTATTTTTATTTAGGTTTTTATTTTATTTTAGGTTTTTTATTTTTATTTTCACTTAGTTTTTTATTTTATTTAGGTTTTTTAATTTTTTAGTTTAGTTTATGTTTTTATTTATTTTATTTTAGTTTAGTTTTTATTTTTATTTTATTTTCTTTTTAGGTTTAGGTTTTAGTTTATGTTTTGATATTATTTTATTTTATTTATTTTATTTCTGTTTAGGCTTTTTATTTATTTTATTTTTAGGTTTTATTTAGTTTAGGTTTAGGTTTTTAGCTTTTTTGGGTTTACGGTTTACAGTTTAGGGTTAGTTTAGAATTTAGGTTTTAGGATTTAGGGTTTAAGTTTTAACGTTTTGAGTTTTGTGTTTAGGGTTTAGGGTTTAGGGTTTATATTTTATGGTTTAGGGCTTAGGATTTAGGGTTTTAGGGTTTAGGGTTTAGGGTTTAAGGTTTTTAGGGTTTAAAGTTTAGGGTTTAGGGTTTAGGGTTTAGGTTTTAGGTTTAGGGTTTAGGGTTTTTGGGTTTTGTTTTGACAGAGAACAAATTCATATTCAACATTTCTTCTTTATGATTTCATCAACCAAGTAACACACGAAGTTTTCTAAGATACAAGTGATGGCATAGATAGAAAATGAGTACGCATAAAGCAAATCAGAAACCCTAGATAACTAGAACCATCTCTACTATAAAGACACAATTCCATAAGCAACAGATCGGATCGGCCATTCTTTGGTTTGTCCAATTCCCATCAGAACCAGCCTAGCCTCTTAAATAGCGAGATCCATAATCATATCCCCGATCTCTTCTTCCGTCACCACTATGGTTGTAACCTCCATCACTCCTCTTGCCTCCATAATCACCACTGCTCCGACCACTACCTCCATATCCACTAGCACCTCCAGATCCACCAAAACCACTATGATAATTGCTGCCTCTGCCTTTCCCTCCACCGCCATCTAGATCTAGGCTCGGTTGATGATGTTCCTGCCATCAAGGTTCTGCCTATTCTTAGGGTTTAGCTTTTTTTCTTTTGGGGAACCCCATATAGAGGTACTTTATTGCCACAAAAAGGGTTACAAGGTCCTTAAGAGGGGATAAACTCAAGAACTACTGCTCATAGAGGTACAAACAGCCTAGAGAGAAAATCCCCTATTTAAGTACAATCAAAGCTAAGCAAAAGGTAAAGGAAAGCAACAGATATAAATTGATAGAAAAGAAGAGCCGTTGGACCATCTTCATTAAAAGGTATTGAGGATGAGAGAAGCCTATGCCTCCATTAGAGGAGAAACCAACAAGAAAACATCACAAAATCTGCAAACATCTAGGAGAAAGAATTAGCACAATTAAAGAAATACAAATCAAATTAAAAGTAAAAGCAGAATAATGTGAGAGAATTATAGAAGAGTGTGTGAGAACAGGCTCAGGCTCAGTCACACAAAATTGGGGCAGCCACAAACATGAGCATCCAAACTTCCAATGAAGGGTTATATCAGAAGTGCTACTACCTGCCAAATGATGAGTGAAATCATCCCAGCCTACATACCTAATGTGGAACATCTGCCATTTGGAGGAATTCATATGGTCTTTAGTACCTGCATACCCAAAAAAGCCACATACACTACAGAAAAGAAGGCAACATAGATCTGAATGGTAAAGGGATGCCACCCATCCCTTGTAAGATTAGTATCACCAACTAATGCCAACAAAGCATAAGAATGCATAGCCAACAACATACCAACCTAGATGAAAATCTTGGGCACATCCACCATAATATGGCCACAACAATAAATATACATGTCTAGTAGAGGCAAGAGTAAACACAACCAGTAGGTAAATCCAAACAGCAAAGCTACAGATAATGGGGAGAAATACACGGAAATCATCAGAGTAAAAGGCTAGGCAAGAAACTGAAGAATTATATAGCCTACTGGACATAGTACTCCAAAAAAACCATTTAGCATATAAGCAGAACCATTCCTACCCATATGAGAGCTCTTGTCCAGGTAAACAACCCGTAAAGTGGAGAGCCATTCAGGATTAGCAATGCAGATGTTAATAATCACCTTAATAATAGCATGATCACAACAGTAATTGCACAAGCCTAAAAGATCCAAGGGAGAAATATAACAATAGATAGACCCATACCGCAAAGGCACATATATTATGGTTATCCATATAGCAAACAACAGAACAAGAAACAAGCCACAAAACCAACTGCAATAGCAAGCCTGCAGAACATAAGAACACGAAAAACCATGCTGCAAATAACCAAAATAGCAAAACAAATACTGAACCCGATCAAGGAGAAATAGACCAGCAGCTAAGCAAACAGTATCAGTAGAGACAGTAGGAAAGGGAGGAAAAAAATAGTCCCAATCGTGCAAAGAAACAAATAGAAAATAGTCCAAATCGTGCAGTAAGACAGTAGTGATGGAAAGCAAAATACACAATCTGTCCTTGCAGGTTTGAAACAGGGGCATCACCAACAAGCAGATTGGGGAAATAGGTAACACAACCCCCTTCAGTAAGGGAAACAGTAAGTACAACAATACCCAATAAGTAGGTGGACAATTAACAGTAAACCAACGGCTGAGGCTACAGAGGCAAGAGCCTCCAACACAGGAAATCCAGATAATAGTTTCAGGGAAATGCATCAGAAATAACCAAGTAGCAATAGAAATTAAAAAAAGGATTAAACATATAGGTTGGGTAATCCAATAACAGATCAAAAACATAAAACTGAGACTAATTTTTTATATGGGGTAAACTAGTATTGTCCAAATTAACTAATCCACGAGTGTTTAGGAAGATTAAGCTGATCAAAGAAAGTTATGTCCTCTAATCTAGCACCCACATTAGCAAGATAATCAGCACATGCATTACCTTCACATCAAACATGACTAATTTTTAAACAATTTTGAGGTAAAAGAGCTCTACTGTGATTAAGGAGGTAATACAAATCTGTATTACCCATGTTGGTGGAGGTCAACATATCAATCAGTAAGAGAGCATCCACCTCAATCGAGATGTTAAGCCAACCTTTTTGTAAAGAAATCTCAATAACTTTGTTAACAGTCATTCAGTAAAGATAACATAACATTTAGTAAGAGGATAGGCAAAAGCACAAGTAACATTAACTTTAAAGTTTCTAAAAATGCCACCACAACTAAAAGAACTTTGAGAAATGGAGCCATCAGTATTAATTTTGATAATATTATTATGAGGCCTTATCTAATAGATAATCTTATCTTCTTCACAATTAGGATAATCAGGCAAGCTAAGACCTAATTTGTTGGCTTCAAATTTACAGCCTTTAAATAGAATGTTGGTAATTAAACTAGCATTAAATAAGGCAAAAATTTTATCTTTAATTCTAGCAACAATCCTTTTATGATTCATAGGAATCCCATGATGTTTGGCATCATTTCTATCCATCCATATGAAACTTATAAGAGTGATGGAAGTTATCACTTTAATGTGACCTTTTATAGTTCTTTTAAAATAAACATCAAGAAGTTGATATAAGGATAAAGAGCCATTGAAATGATCAATATTGAAATGATCAGCATACCAAAGCCATAGTTTAGAGGCGATAGGTCCATTAACAAAGACATGGTTCACATTCTCAATGTTAAAATAGCAGTAGCATTTTGAAGATAAATAAAAGCCTTTACCCGACATCAAAGAATCAACAGTGATGAAACTTTTTCAAAATTCTCCAAGTTAGAATAGAGTAAGAAATAGGGATAGTGTTATTCCAAAGTTAAAAAAACACATTAGAGAAATCATGCGCTTCTCTAATATGAATCCAGACATCTTTAAGGATAAAATCACCATTTTGAGATAGCTTAAATAGAATCTAATCAGGATGGTTAGAAATGATAGGGATGTTAGTAAATTTATGTAAAAGAGAGGTAGGAATATATTCAGTAAGCTTAGTATCATTCCATTTATTATTCAGCCAGAAAGAGTTTACTTTAATAGCAGCACTGGATTGAGTAGATAATAAATCATCAATGGAGCCACTGCCAGTCTAGTTGTCTTGCCAAAAGAAAGAAGATCTAGAGTTGACCCCCCAAGAAATAAGGGATTCTACTTCCCATTTGATGGAACAAAGTCTTCCATACATGAGAGTCACCCACCTTGTAAGGACAGATGAGAGGATGCTTACCTTGGCAGTACTTGGCAGTCATGAATTTAGCCCAAAGACTATTTTTTCTTCTAAATTTCCACCAAAGTTTATGAGAGAATGTAGTAACTGTTTCACGGATTGGCTTACAGCCAAGCCCACCTTCAGCAAGGGTGCCACAACTTTTAGTAGAGTTGTTTGATCCCCAAAAGAATTTATTAAGGAGGCGCTCTGTTCTGTTTAAGGTAGAATTAGTAGGAACAATAGTTTGAATAAGATATAAAGGCATGGAGTTATGGGTACTCTTAAGCAAAGTGAGTCTACCACCAAATGATAGTAAATGAAAGTCCCAAATAGAAATTTTATTGGAAATTTTTTAGATTAACTCATCAAAGAGATGTGATCTTTTCTGACCTTTATATAGAGGAGCTCCAAGATATTTAATAGGAAGGTGTTGTTGCTAAAAATTGGTGATTCTAAAATTTGATTGATTTTGTTGCTAGAAATTTTAGAGGAAGGAATGAAACAACTTTTGCCTTCATTTATAGAAAGACCACTTTCCTTCCCAAATTTAGTTAAGAAGTTTTTAATGTTATTAATGTGATGAATGGAAGCATTGTAAAAGATAATAAAATCATCAGTAAAACTAAGATGGGAGATAGGAATACCACCCAGTGTTCTAAAAAACATGCTTGGATTATTGTTGAAAAGGTCATTAAGGCTCCTAGAAAGATATTCCACTGCAATAATAAAAAGAGATGGAGACAAGGGATCCTTTTATTTCAAACCAATGGAAGAAGGGAAGAAACCTAAGGCCTCACCATTCAGAATAATAGAGAACCAAGCATTACTAATAGAATTTTTAACGAGGGAGATGAAATTATCAGAGAAGCCAAACAAATGAAGAATTTAAAAAAGGAAGATCCAAGATATGTTGTCAAAAGCTTTAGATATATCCAATTTGAAAAGGATGTTGCCAACTCTATTAGAGGAATCCAAATCATGAATCAGCTCTTGGACGAGAAGAATGTTATCAGATATAGCTCTACCTCTAACGAAACCAATTTGGTTGAGAGAAATAATTTTTTGAAGCAGAGGACTAATTCTGTTCGAAAGCAATTTAATAATAAGTTTATGGAAAAAGGTGCATAGACTGATAGGTCTGATGTCACCCCAGCATTCAGGATTATCAATTTTGGGTATAAGGACAATGAATGTACTAGAGAAATATCTAGGTAAAGGATTACCATTAAATAAATCAACCACAATGTCAGCTAAATCATACTTACTTACAGGCCAACAATGCTAAAAAAATTGAGTAGTATAGCCTTCCGAACCAGCAGCAGAATCATCGTTCATGTTATTAAGAATTTTTCCAATCTCTAATTCCGTAGGGACCATAGTAAGCAAGTGATTTTCATCACTGGTAATTGTTAAGAGAATCAAATGAGAGTTGGAGATAGCCTCCACAGTATTTCTCTTGTTCAGCAAATTTCTAAAATGACCACTGACAGAGTCTTTAATCTCATTATTATCAGTGATCCAATTGCCTTTATCACTTCTAATTTTTTGGAAAGAGGTTAAAGCTCTCTTTTTTTGGAAAAGAGCATGGAAATATCTGGTATTTATGTCCTTATCAGCAATATGTTTATGAGCAGCCTTTTTCTGCCAGTAAGTTTCCTTCATATTCTGATAGGTAACCAGGTTATTTGTGGCTTCATTTAAATCCTTCAGTTTAGAAGAATCAATCAAAACTACATTTTCAAGACAACAAACCAATTATTCATGTTTTTGATATTAGCAAAGAGATTTTTAAAATAATGCTTGTTCCACCAAGTAAGGTTTTGTTTAAGTCTTTTAACCTTAAACCAGAGATGAATCATGCCCTTAATAGAATTATCAAGGTGAAGGGGGGCCATCCAATTGGTGGAGACAACATTTAAGAAATCAATGTGCTGAATCCACATATTCTGGAATCTGAAAGAGGTACAGAAGGAGAGTCTATTAGAGGGATTTTTAACAGATATCAAAAGATGAGCATGGTCAGATAAAGTTCTACTCAAATGCTCAACAGAGGTACTAGGTCATTGATTAATCCAAAGAGAGTTAAAGAGAGTCCTATCAAGGCATTACTAGAGTCTAGAGTTATGCCAAGTGTAATCCAAACCCGAGTAGCCAATGTCAATAAGGTTGCAATCAAGAATCATATTGGAAAAGTCTTCCATGGAATGAATGTTAAGAGAACAACCACCTATTCTTTCATAGGATGAGAGGATAGTGTTGAAATCACCTCCAACGAACCAAGCTTTGTTGACAGCAGAAGCAAAAGTTCTTAAATTATCCCAAAGGATATTCCTTCTAGCCCTATTATAAGAAGCATAAACCAAGGAGCCCAGAGCAGAGAAATCACCCAAAGAGATATGGACATTGACAACTTGCTGAAGATCATCAAGGATAGATACATTGACTAAATTATTCCAAAAACACCAAATTTTATTGCTAATATTATAGAAGAAGTTATTAAAACCTAGCATTCTAGCAACATGGTTGATCTTAGAAGAATGTATGAGAGGTTCAATAACAAACAGTAAAGAAATATTATTAATACGGCATAGACTTCTAACACGGTTACAGATAATGTGGGTCCCAATCCCTCGAACATTCCAAATAAGTGAGTTAAACATAAAGAAAAATTAAAATAAGCTATGGAAAAAATAGATAACAGGGGATAAGAAGGAAAAAGAAATAGTTATTTATGAGATGAGGAACCAGATCTAGTAAATCCAGTTGAGTTATTAGGAAACATTTTTGCTTTTAGTGATTTCTTTTTAAAAACTATTTGAAATGGTCTATTTTTGTCCAAAGAATCACCATCCAAGATAGACTGATTAGTTGTATTAAGAATGGGGTCAGAATCACTCAAAGCATTTCTAATGATAACTTCCCCTTCCTCAATTTCAATATTAAGCTGGAAGGTCATATTAGCATGCATGTCAATCTCGGGATTAGGAGAAGGAGATGTTGTAAAATAATTTAGAGCACAAATTTCAGGATCAACTTCAGAATTTTTTTTTAGATTTTCCTCCATCATCAAATTGCCATTCAAATTACTATTAAGGGTCACATGCTCCTCCTCGTGTTCAGCAATCAAGAGAGATAGGGTAGTATGAATAGAGGCAATATCTTGAGGAGGCAAATTATTATGTAAAGCAGGACTAATATTTAAACCATCATATTCAACATTTTGTTCAACATTAGAAATATCTTTAACCTTCTCAGATTGAAATTTTGGAGTATCATCATTGAGAACTTCATTAAGCAAAGTAGTTGGTTCTAAGGAAGTAGAAATAGGATTCCCATTTTGATTAACCTTAGGCTCATAAATAGATTTACCCACTTTATCAGTTGGTAGATTAGGATTAGGATTAGTCAAGTTTTTCTTTTTAAGTTGTTGGTGCAGCACAAAACATTCTGAATTATCATGCTCATGAATTTTGCAATGCGAGCAAAAAATAGGAAAGTTCTCAAATTCAACTTTTTTATTGTAACCAAACTTTTCAGAACCAATCCAAACTTCTTTAGGGTGCTTTTTAGAGATATCAATTTCCACCAAAATTTGAGCAACAAAAGGTCAGGATCTCACAGCAGTGGCCTGATAAATTTGAAGAGGCCGACCAAAAAGAGCCCCAACAACAAAAAGAACTTGATGCCTAACATAATGAATTCTCATATTAGGGAAAGCCAACCATACAGGAATAATCAGTGATTCCTCTTTTATATCAAAAAAGGTAGACCACTTTAAAATGCACATTTGATAATTAAAAACAAAGTATGAACATCGTGAGAAAACCCTTGAATAATCTAGATCATTAGTAAGTTGAATTAAAACGTGCCTTGGATCAATAAAACCAATAAAAAATGCACCTGTAAGCTTAAGATTATGAAAAAAAGAGCAGATATTGTCCAGATTAGGCCACCGCAAAGTAAATTTACCAACTAAAGTGAATTCGTAAGGCTTAACCAACTTCTCAACATCATTATCCGAGCACATAATCACAGGGATGCCACAAAATGTGGTTGATATCAAATTCACCAAATTAGTAGGGGAAAGGATCTTACTAGAGAGATCATCCTTAAAGGATTTAACCTCAGGCAAAATAGAAGGAGCTTTTGGATTCATAAATCTCATTGAATCTGATGCCCTAGTTGCTGCCTCCATGAAGGAACTGCTCAGTAGCGCGGCCAAAGGAACTGCAGCCATCAACAAGAAAATGGGAACATCATGCACGTGGCCAAACAGAGCCAAACAAACAAAGAGCCAATCAAGAATAGAAAAAAAATCAACCAAACCACAAAGAAGAAAAGGATTCAGAAAGAGGGAAAATCACAGTCGCTAGAGAGCGCCGCAGAGAAGAGAGAAGGGGGAGTTTTTCCATTCTTAGAGTTTAGCTTTAGGTTTAGATTTATTAAGATTTAGGGTTTGGGTTTATTGTTTAATTTATTTATTTACTTTTGGTTTAGGTTTAGGTTTTGGGGTATACGGTTTAGGGTTTAGGTTAGGGTTTAGGGTTTAGGGTTTAGCATTAAGGGTATAGTGTTTAGGGTTTATAGATTTAGGGCTAAGGTTTAGAGTTAGGGTTTAAATTAAGTAAACTGGTAGGTTTAGGTTTATTTAGTATATTTTGTTTTATCTATTTATTTAAAATTTTAGTATACTTTTATTTTCATTTAGGTTTATTTTTTATTTTTTATTTAGTTTAGCTTATTTATTTTAGGTTTATTTATTTTAGTTTAGGTTTTTTATTTTAGTTTATTTTTTACGTTTATGTTTTGGTTTAGGTTTATTTTTTTGTTGAGTTTTATTTTTATTTTATTTATTAAGCTTAGGTTTTATTTTTTATTTTTAGGTTTAGGCTTATGTTTCATTTTATTTTTTTATGTTTAGGTTTATTTTATTTTATTTTTATTTTAGGTTTAGGTTTTTTTTATTTGTTTAGGTAGGTTTTATTTTTTTATTTATTTTTAGGTTTATTTTTTAAGTTTAGAATTTTATTTAATTTTTATTTTATTTTATTTTAAGTTTATTTTATTTTAATTTTAAGTTTAATTTTTATTTTATTTAGGTTTTTTTTCTTAGGTTTATTTTATTTTATTTAGTTTAGTTTAAGTTTTTATTTATTTTATTTTATTTTATTTTAATTTGATTTTTTATTTTATTTTATTTTTAGGTTTAGGTTTTTTTTTATTTTAGTTTAGTTTAGATTTTTATTTTATTTTATTATTTTATTTAGGTTTAGGTTTTTTACTTATTTTATTTTTACATTTTACTTAGTTTAGGTTTAGGTTTTTAGGTTTTTAGGGTTTATGGTTTAGGGATTAAGGTTTAGGCTTTAGTCTTTAGCCTCTAGGGTTTAACATTTTTAGGGCTTAGGGTTTAGCATTAGATTAGGGTTTAAGGATGAGGGATTAGGATTTTTAGGGCTTAGGTTTTAGAATTTAGGGTTAGGGTTTATGGTTGTATGTTTAGGGTTTAGGGTTTAGGGTTTAGGATTTAGTGTTTAGGGTATAGGGTATAGGATTTAGGGTTTAGAGTTTTTTTTTAAAAAAAAGGAAAATTAAGTAAATCGGTAGGTTTAGATTTATTCATTTTATTTAGTTTATTTTACATTTTTATTTAGGTTTATTTTTAATTTTCATTTAGTTTATTTTATTTATTTTATGTTTCATTTTATCTTTAGTTTAGGTTTTTATTTTAGCATATCTTTTAGGTTTATTTATTTTATTTTAGTTTTTTTATTTTATTTTATTTTTTAATGCTTAGGTTTCTTTATTTCTTTTCTTTTTTATTTTTAGGTTTTATTTTTTATTTTTAGGTTTAGGTTTTTAAGTTTTTATTTTATTTTTTTAGGTTTAGGTTTTAGGTTTTTCATTTTAGATTTATTTTTAGGTTTTATTTTTTAGTTTAGGTTTAGGTTTATTTTTAGCTTATTTTATTTTATTTAGTTTAGGTTTAAGTTTAGGTTTAGTTTATATTCGGTTTAGGTTTAGGTTTTACTTATTTTAGTTTAGTTTATTTTAGTTTAGGTTTAGGTTTATTTTATTTTTATTTTAGGTTTAGGTTTTTTTTTTAGGGTTTATGTTTTATTTTTTATTTATTTTTAGGTTTTTTTAGGTTTCTTATTTAGGATTAGTTTTTTATTTACTTTTTATTTTATTTTATTTTAGGTTTATTTTATTTTTATTTTACGTTTAGGTATTATTTTATTTTGGTTTTTTATTTTTAGGATAGTTTTATTTTTAAGTTTAGGTTTAGATTTTACTTAGGGTTTTATTTTATTTTATTATTTTATTTTATTTAGGTTTAGGTTTTTTTTAGGTTTAATTTATTTTAGGTTTTGGTTTTTAGGTTTTTAGAGTGTAGGGTTTAGGGTTTATGTTTTATTTATTATAGTTTAGTTTATTTGAGTTTAGGTTTATGTTTATTTTAGGTTTTGGTTTTTTTTTTTAGTTTAGGGTTTATGTTTAATTTTTTATTTATTTTTAAGTTTTATTTTTAGGTTTATTTTTTAGGTTTAGGTTTTTATTTAGTTTTTATTTTATTTCATTTTAGGTATATTTTATTTTTATTTTATTTAGGTGTTTTATTTTTAGGTTTATTTTATTTTTTAGTTTTGTGTAAGTTTTTTACTTTATTTATTATAATTTAGTTTTTATTTTTTATTTTATTTTATTTTTAGGTTTAGTTTTTGGTTTAAGTTTAGGTATTTATTTTATTTAGGTTTAGGTTTTCTTATTTATTTTATTTGTAGGTTTTATTTAGTTTAGGTTTAGGTTTTTAGGTTTTTGGGGTTTAAGGTTTAAGGCTTAAGGTTTATGATTTATTATTTAAGGTGTTGGGTTTAGGGTTTAGGGTTTAGGGTTATATGTTTTATGATTTAGAGTTTAAGGTTTAGGATTTAGGGTTTAGTGTTTTAGGGTTTAGGTAATAGGGTTTAGGGTTTAGGGTTGTAGGTTTAGTGTTTCAGGTTATGGTTTAGGTTTCAGGGTTTTTGTTTAGTGTTAGGCTATAGGGTTTAAGGTTTTTGGGTTTTGGTTTTAAGGTTAGCTTAGAGTTTATGGCTAAATTAAGGTTTATGGTTTATGTTTTAAGCTTTAGGGTTCAGGTTTTTTAGTGTTTAGGGTTTAGGGTTTTGGATTTAGGGTTAGTTTAGGGTTTAAGGTTTGGGGTTTATTGTTTAGTGCTTAGGGTTTAAGATTAAGGTTAGGATTAGGATTTAGGGTTTAGGGATTAAGGAAAAGGGTTTATAGTTTAGTGTTTAGTGTTCAGGGTTTAGGGTTAGTTTAGGGTTTATGGTTTAGGGTTTAAGGTTTAAGGTTTAGGGTTAAGGGTTTTTTATGATTTTGAGTTATAGGTTTATGGTTTATGGTTTAGGGTTCGATTTAGGATTTAGGGTTTAGGTTTTAGGGTTTAGGATTTAGTGTTTAGGATTTAGGGTTCAGGGTTTAATGGTTTTTTTTTAATTAAGGAGACTGATAGGTTTAGGTTTATTTAGTTTATTTTATATATTTTATTAAGGTTTATTTTTGTTTTTTCTGTAATATAGGTTATTTATTTTATGTTTATTTATTTTAGTTTAGGTTTTTTATTTTATTTTACTTTTTAGGTTTAGGTTTAGGTTTTTTTATTTTTTTAATTTAGATTTATTTTTATTTTATATTTTTGGTTTAGGTTTTATTTTATATTTTAGGTTTAGGAACAAGTTTTTATTTTACTTTTTTAGAATTAGGTTTTTATGTTAAGTTTAGCCTTTTTTTAGTTTATTTTATTTTATTTAGTTTAGGTTTATTTTAGGTTTAGTTTATTTTAGGTTTAGGTTTTATTTATTTTTGTTTAGTTTGTTTTAGTTTAGGATTTGGTTTTTATTCATTTATTTTAGTTTTAGGTATTTTTTTCAATTTAGGGTTTAGGTTTTAATTTTCATTTATTTTTAGGTTTGATTTTCAGGTTTGTTGCTTAGGTTTAGTTTTTTATTAAGTTTTTATTTTAGGATATTTTTATTTTTATTTTACGATTATTTTTTACTTTTAGGTTTATTTTATTTTTTAGTTTAGTTCAGGTCTTTATTTATTTTATTTTAATTTAGTTTTATTTATTTTGTATTATTTTATTTTTGGTTTAGGTTTAGATTTAGGTTTTAGTTTAGGTTTTTATTTTATTTTTATTTATTTTATTTTGTTTAGGTTTAGGTTTTTATTCTTTAATTTATTTTTAGGTTTTATTTAGTTTAGGTTTAGGCTTTTAGTTTTTAAGGTTTTTAGGGTTTAGGGTTTAGAGTTTTTGATTTAGGGTAATGGTTTAGGGTTTAGGGTTTGTGATTTAGGGTTTAAGGTTTAGGGTTGTATGTTTTAGGGTTTAGTGTAGGAGTTTAGGGATTTTATTTTAGCATTTAGGTTTATAGTTTATAGTTTAGGTTAGTTTTAGGTTTAGTTTTTTTAGGGTTTTTTAGGGTTTTAGGTTTAGGGTTTAAGTTTAGGGTGTAGTGTTTAGTTTAGGTTTAGGGCTTAGGATTTTAGGTTTAGGGTTTATAGTTAGCTGGGTTTAGGGTTGGGTTAGGGTTTAAGGTTATGGGTTTCTTTAGGGTTTATATTTTAGGTTTAGGTTTAGTTTAGGTTATAGGTTTAGGGTTATATTTATTTAGCTTAGGGTTTAGTGTTTAGGGCATAAGGTTTAGGATTTAGTGTTTAGTGCATAGGGTTTAGGATTTAGTGTTTAGGGCATAGGGTTTAAGGTTTAGGATTTTTTTTTAAAAAAAAAATATTTGGTAAACCGGTAGGTTTAGGTTTATTCAATTTATTTAGTTTATTTTATATTTTTATATATGTTTATCTTCTATTTTTATTTAGTTTAGTTTATTTATTTTAGTTTTAGTTTTTTTTTATTTTTGTTTATTTTTTAGGTTTAGGTTTAGGTTTATGTTTATGTTTATTTTTTATTTAGCTTTATTTTTATTTTATTTTATAGGTTTAGGTTTTATTTTTTATTTTTAGGTTTAGGTTTAGGTTTTATTTTATTTTTTTAAGTTTAAGTTTTAGGTTTTTATTTTAGGTTTTATTTTTTATTTTAGGTTAAGGTTTATTTCTAGTTTATTTTATTTAATTTTATTTAAGTTTAAGTTTAGGTTAAGATTATCTTAAGTTTAGGTTTAGGTTTTTATTAATTTTAGTTTAGCTTATTTTAGTTTATCTTCAGGTTTATTTTATTTTATTTTTAGATTTAGTTTTGTTTTTTTAGGGATTAGGTTTTATTTTTTATTTAATTTCATGTATTTTTTAGGTTTATTGTTTAAGTTTAGGTATTTATTTAGTTTTTATTTTATTTTATTTTAGTTTTATTTTATTTTTATTTTATGTTTACGTATTATTTTATTTAGGTTATTTTATTTCTAGCTTTATTTTATTTTTTTAAGTTTAGTTTAGGTTTTTACTTATTTTATTTTTCTTAATTTTATATTTTATATTTTATTTTAGGTTTAGGTTTAGGTTTAGGTTTAGGTTTAGGCTCAGATTTTAGTTTAAGTTTTTATTTTATTTTATTTAGGTTTAGGTTTTTTTTATTTTATTTTTAGGTTTTATTTAGTTTAGGTTTTGGCTTTTAGGTTTTTAGAGTTTAAGGTTTAGGGTTTATGGTTTATGATTTAGGGTTTAGGGTTTAGGGTTTATGTGTTAGGGTTTAGGGTTTAGGTTTTATTTATTTTAGTTTAGTTTATTTGAGTTTATGTTTATGTTTATTTTATTTTGTTTATTTTAGGTTTAGGTTTTTTTAGTTTAGGGTTTAGGTTAAATTTTCTATTTATTTTTAAGTTTTATTTTTACGATTATTTTTTTAGGTTTAGTTTTTTATTTTTATTTTATTTTATTTTTAGGTTTAGGATTTATTTTTATTTTAGGTTTAGATTTAGGTTTTTAATCTACTTTTTTTAAGTTTAGGCTTGACATTTTTATTTTTGGTTTATTTTTAGGTTAAGTATATTTTTTATTTTATTTTTTTTAGTTTAGGTTTTTATTAAGGTTTAGTTTCTTTTAGGTTTAGGTTTAGGCTTTATTTATTTTGATTTAGTTTATTTATGTTTAGGTTTAGGTTTATATTTATTTATTTTAGGTTTAGGTTTTTTTTTGGTTTAGGGTTTAGGTTTTAGTTTTTATTTATTTTTAGGTTTATTGCTTAGGTTTAGGTTTTTACTTCATTTTTATTTTAGGTTAATTTTATTTTTATTTTATGTTTAGGTTTTACTTTTATGTTTATTTTATTTTTTTAGTTTAGTTTAGGTTTTTATTTATTTTATTTTTATTCAGATTTTATTTTTTATTTTATTTTTTTAGGTTTAGGTTTAGGTTTTAGATTAGGCTTTTATTTTATTTTTACTTTATTTAGGTTTAAGTTTTTTTTATTAATTTTATTTTTAGGTTTTATTTAGTTTAGGCTTATGTTTTCAAGTTTTTAGGTTTTAGGTATTTAGGGTTTAGGGTTTAGGGTTTTTGGTTTAGGGTTTAGGGTTTAGGGTTTAGGGTTTAGGGTTTATTGTTTGGTGTTTATGGTTTAAGGTTTAGGGTTTAGGGTTATTGGTTTTAGGGTTTGGGTTTAGGGTTTAAAGTTTAGGGTTTAGGATTTAGGGCTTTAGGGTTTAAGGTTTAGGGTTTAGGGTTTAGGGTTCTAGGGTTTAAGGTTTAGGATTATGTTTATTTATTTTACTTTAGTTTACTTATTTTACTTTAATTTATTTTTGTTTAGGTTTATGTTATTTTCTTTCGTTTATTTTAGGTTTAGGTTTTTTTTTAGTTTAGGGTTTTGGTTTAATTCTTTATTTATTTTTATGATTTATTTTGGTTTATTTTTTAGGTAATGTTTTTGTTTAGTTTTTATTTTATTTTATTTTATGTTTATTTTATTTTCATTTTATGTTTAGTTTTTATTTTATTTAAGTTTTTTATTTTTAGGTTTATTTTATTTTTTAGTTTAGTTTCAATTTTATTTATTTTATTTTAATTTAGTTTTTTAATTTAGGTTTAGGTTTAGATGTAAGTTTATGTTTTAGTTTAGGTTTTTATTTTATATAGGTTTAGGTTTCTTTATTTTTTTATTTTCAGGTTTTGTTTCCTTTATGTTTAGGTTTTTAGGTTTTTATGGTTTAAGTTTTACGGTTTATGGTTTATGGTTCAGGGTTTATAGTTTAGGGTTTGGGGTTTAGCATTTAGGGTCTAGGGTTGTAGGTTTTATGGTTTATAGTTTAGGGTTTAGGGTTTAGGGTTCAGTGCTTTAGGGTTTGGTTTAGAGTTTAGGGTTTAGGAGTTTAGGCAGGTTTAGGGTTTTACAATTATTTTTTGGGTTTATAGTTTAGGTTAGTTTTAGTTTTAGTTTAGGGTTTAGGGTTTTAGTTTTAGCAGGTTTATAGTTAGCTTTAGGTTTTGGGGTTTTGTGTTAAGTGTTTAGGCTTTAGGGTTTAGATTAAGGTTTATAGTTTATAGTTTAGGCTTTCTTTATTTTAGTTTAAGGTTTAGGTTTAATGTTAGTTTAGGGTTTAAGGTTTAGGGTTTTTGGGTTTAGGGTTTAGGGTTTAGGGTTTAGGGTAAGGGTTAGGGTTAGGGTTTAGGGTTTAGGGTTTAATGATTAGGGTTTACAGTTTAGTGCTTAGGGTTTATGGTTTAGGGTTAATTTAGGGTTTAGGGTTTAAGGTTTAAGGTTTAGGGTTTAGGGTTTAGGTTTTATTTTTTAGTTATGTTTAGGTTTTATTTTTGGGTTTATTGCTTAGGTTTAGGTTTTTAGTTTGTTCTTATTTTATTTTATTTTAGGTTGATTTATTTTTATTTCACATTTAGGCATTTTTTAAGTTTATTTTATTTTTTTAGTTTAGTTTAGACTTTTATTTATTTTATTTTAGTTTAGTTTTTATTTTTTATTTAATTTTATTTTTACTTTTAGGTTTAGGTTTAGGCTTAGGTTTTCATTTAGGTTTTTATTTTTTTTATTATTTTCATTTTATTTAGGTTTTGGTTTTTATATTTATTTTATTTGTAACTTTTATTTAGTTTAGGTTTAGGTTTTTAGGCTTTTAGGGTTTTGGGTTTGTTGTTTACGATTTTTGGTTTTGGGTTTATGGTTTAGGGTTTAAAGTTTATGGTTTAGGGTTGTAGGTTTTAGGGTTTAGGGTTTATGGTTTAGGTTTTATTTATTTTAGTTTAGTTCATTTTAGTTTAGGTTTATGTTTATTATAGCTTTAGGTTTTTTTTTTAGTTTAGGATTAAGGTTTAATTTTTAATTATTTTTAGATTTTATTTATAAGTTTATTTTTATGGTTTAGGATTTTATTTAGTTTTATTTTATTTTATTTTATATTAGTTTTATCTTATTTTAATTTTATGTTCTATTTTTTGTTTATTTAGGTTTCTTATTTTTATGTTTATTTTATTTTTTAGTTTAGTTTATGTTTTTATTTATTTTATTTTAGTTTAGTTTTTATTTATTTTATTTTATTTTATTTTTAGGTTTAGGTTTAAGTTTAGGTTTTAGTTTGGTTATTATTTTATTTAGATTTAGGTTTTAATTATTTTATTTTAGGTTTTATTTAGTTTAGGTTTAAGTTTTAGGGTTTATAGGTTTAGGTTTAGGGTTTAGGGTTTAGGTTTTTGGGTTTAGGGTTTTAGGGTTTAGGGTTTAGGCTTTATGCTTTAGGGTTTAGGGTTTTACGGTTTAGGGTTTAAGGGTTTAGGGTTCAAGGTTTTGGGATTTAGGATTTAGGGTTTAGGGCTTAGGGTTAGCTTTAGGGCTTAGTGTTTGGGTTTAAGGTTTAGAGGTTAGGGTTTAGGGTTTTAGGGTTTTATTTAGATTCTGATTTAGGGTTTAGTTTTCTTTAGTGTTTAGGTTTATGGTATCAAGGTTTAGGGTTAGATTAGGGTTTAGGGTTTAAGCTTTATGGTTTAATTTTTTAGGGTTTAGGGTGAGTTTATAGTTTAAAGCTTAGGATTATAGGGTTTAGGGTTTAGGGTTTTATGTTTAAGGTTAACATTATTATTTAGGATTTAGGGCTTAGGGTTTAAGATTTCAAGTTTTTTTTTTTTTGGGAAACCTTGTATAGGGGGAATTTTATTGCCACAAAAAAGGGATTAAAAGGTCCTTAAAGGGGATAAACTCCAGAACTACTGCTCAAAGAGCTACAATCACTGAGTAAATCCCTATCTAAGTACATCTAGAAGCAAAAGAAAAGAGTAAAACAACAAAAGATACAAAGTGATTAACAAAAATAAGCAAATGAAGGATGAGGGCCAATGTTACGAAGTGAGAATGCATGACTATGGAGCAACCCAAGAGAAAAGAGAAAAGCACAGATTGTACGAAGAAGTTAGAGCGTTAAAGTAGTAGAAAATGATAAGTGAGCAGACAAAATCTAAAATGTTAATAATAAAGAAGTGGGATAGAGGAGGCTCGAGTCACACCAAGTTGGGGCGGATGCAAATATGAGCATCAAACTTCGAGAAGGGTTACATCACAAGAGCTACTACCAAACCAAAATGGAGTGAAAGCATCACAACCATCATAGCCAACAAACCTGTATAGCAGCCATTTGTTGAAGATCTTTTGAGCCAAAATACCTGGAAGAATAGACAAAGTCGTATACACAGAAGTGGAAAGAGCAGCAAAGAGCAAAGTGGGTAAGGGGATCCCATGCCAAATATATGTCATCATATTAGGCTCCATGGCATGATAATCCCAACTCAAATGAAAGAGAGCCATCAATGTCAGGTCATCCATACTGGAAACCAGATCTAAAGGATAATAAACAACAAATTTTGAAATCTGCTGCAAACAGCCAGGCAAAGACAAGAGCAAGGAATTAACACATTCTTGGTAAACAATCTAGTAAGTAGCTCAAGGTTATTTCCCATCAAAAGATAAGCAAAGAATGTAAGTAATGCAGCTCTTAACAACCTCCTTATTTCAGAAAATTGAGAACAACAATTATAAAGGAAACAACATACCCCAAGCCCAAATAACCACAAGAAATGGAAGTACAACAGCAGATAAGAAGAAACAGGTAAATGGCTGCACCCCACCATAGACAAATCCAGTAAGAGACAATCAGAGATAACACCATAGAAATATTTTCCTTATGATCAAACTCATTAATCCAGTTCAGCCAACAATCTTGAGAGTAATAGCAAGCAAGGTGGCCATAAATCCACCCAATTAGATTAAACAATGCAAAGATTAAAATCAAGAGGCAAAAAGTATAGTCACAATGATGCACAAATGTAGCATAAGCTAGAGGAAAAAATAGCGACATATGAAGTCAATGTCAAATGCTAGAAAACCCAAAAGCCAATAAACAAATGAAACAACAACAACCACAAAACAATCTGGATAAGGAAACGACATACCCCAAGCCCAAATGACCACGAAATGGGAGGACAACAACAGATAAGAAGAAGGTAAAGGGATATGATAATGATGAAAAACCCAAAGCCCATAACGAATGGGAAAAACGAGAACCATAAAGACATCCTTGATAAAGGACCCAAAAATCCAAAGGCCGTCAGTGTAAGAAATAATGCAATTATTACCCCCACCAAATTTAAGCAAAATAACATCAAAATCAGTCTACAAAATAGAATAGACAACCACAGTAGCAGGAGGTTGAACATAAGATTCAATGATTCATAATAACCAACCACTAAGATAGAATAGAACAGCAAGTTGGCCAACAACCAACCCCATCAAAATGGAAGATGCTTTCCAAATATAGAGGGAAAAGGCCTGGCCAAGGCAAGCTGAGTAGAAAATGCAGCAACAAGTGAAATCAACCAATGATAATCCCTTCAAAATGGAAAAAAAGGCTTTTGACTAAACCACAACCACGGTAGGCAAAAGAGAGGGAAGAAAACCCAATTCGCAAGGAGATAAGAATAAATAGGAAAACACATTCCTCACAGAAAGGGAAAATAAAATAGCAAAGAAATTAAAACAACGACACCTCTTGAACAAAGAAAGACAACCCCAGAAGTAGCAAGCTAAACAAATGAATCAAAGATCCAGAGAAGCCAACAAACAAGATAATAAAGGATAGCAAGTTGGCCAAAGAACCACCTAATACAATAGATAATGCCTTAGAAAAAACCCAGAAAGAACCAACAAAAAAACTGATAGAAATCAAACTGAAAAACCATTAAGAAAGTCCAAACCTGCAAGGAAATAAGGATAAATAAGAGATAACAGACACTCTCCTAGTAGGTTGGAATAAAGACGTTACCCAAAGCAATCAGCAAAGCAACTCCAAAGGCACCCTGCTAGACAAGAAGGACAACCCCAGAAATAGCTTGTTGAACGGTGGAGTCCAGGATCCAAATCATCTAACAACCAAGATGACAATTAATAACAAATTGGCCAAAAAAAAAACCCCCAATGCAAATATACAAAACAAAAGTAAAGTCCCAGAAGGATAGGGAAAGTATCAGGACAAAGCTAGCGGAATGATGATGATGGCCAAAAGCTAATAAAAGAGATAAGCAACAAAGCAAAAGCCAGCAACCATTCAATAACCTCAAAAAGGTCCAACTGATCAAGACAATCCAAAACCCCAGTAGTAGAAGCTAAAATCCAATTATGCAGTTGGGTAATCACAGTGTTGTGCATAATTTTAACAGAGCTAATGGGGAGAAGACAGATTAGGTGATCAACTGCAACCCAGAAGCAAGCAGCAAAGTTAATCAAGATAAAATAGGCAACAAATAGCCAAAAACCACAAGGTTAGCTTGCAAATAGATATTAATTACAACAATGGAAGTGTTGATTCTACCCATACAAGATGGGAAGAGGGGATTAGCAATTACCATCAGCAAACCAACCCTAAGAGCAGCATGCATGACAAAAGGCCCAAAAATCCAACAACCAAACATTAAAACATCAGAATAAATATTGCATCCTACATAATAAACACTAGGAAGTAACATTGATACAACATAGGTTACTAAGTGGTTCCAAGCAGTTTCATCTTTGATAACCAGCAAGACACAAAGTTTAATGCCAGTAGCTAATCCCACAGCATCACTAAAATTGGAAATTCGGAGGTAATTCCAATCCATAATAAGGAGAAGAATATCAGATAAGTTAGGATCAAAGTTGAATAGGGATATATAAGCATTGATGCAAGGATCAGTATAATTCCATAAAAAGGAAAGAAATATGCCTGATCAAAATACAACATTAACAAATAGAGCATTAAGTAGTGCTATCTCCTTGAGCAAGCCAGGTAAACCCTTCATTAACAATGGAGGCAGTATTGACAGTAAGACCCCAATCAAGATTGGGGATAGTAAACCAACAGCAGATGTTACACAACTCAGTAATTGACCAATTGGGAATATTTGGATGATGCATCAACAAATTCGAGAGGTACAGCAACACTTTATCAGTGTAAGTAACAAAAGCAGGAAGCCCCCAATTAAAGGAAATGCAATTAAACCAACAACACATGTCACAGAAATTAAAATAGGAAGTAGTATACGGGTGAATCATCAGCAAAAACCAAGAGAACAACAACACTAAATATAAAATGGGCATTCAGTTAAACACATATTGAACCAGATCAATCACATAGGTTAGATTAATTTCTAAGATAAGGGAGCCTAGTATTGTCCAAATTAACCAAGCCATGCAAATGTTTGGGTAGGGTGAGTTGATCAAAGAAGATTATACCATCCAATCTAGCTCCCAGATTGGCAAGATAATCAGCACATGCATTACCCTCACTCCATACATGAGTGATGTTAAAATTAAATTAGATTAGAAGAGCTCTAGTTTGCTTAAGAAGATAGTACAATTCAGTGTTGCTCATTTTGGTGAAAGTCAAAAGATCAATCAGCAGAAGGGCATCCACCTCAAGCCAAATATTGAGCCAACCATTTTGAAGGCAAATCTCAAGAGCTTTGTACACTTCCATAAGCTCAGCAAAAGGAACAGAGCAAGAATTAAGGGGTAAGCAAAAGCACATAGGACTTTACCATTAAGATTTCTGAAATTGCCACCACAACCTGAACCTTTATGAGAGACAGAGCCATCAGTGTTAATTTTAATAGTATGATCATGAGGTTTTACCCAATAAACAATCTTATCATTTCTACAGTAGGGTTGATCCTGTAAGTTAAGACCTAGTTTATTGGCCTCAAATTTACAACCTTTGAATTATTTGTAGTGAATGAGATTGGCATTAAACAAGTCATAAATTTTGGTTTTAATTCTAGCTATTATCCTCCTGTGGTTCATGGGGATCTCGTGATGTTTTGCATCATTTTTGTCCAACCATATGAACCAAATAAGTGTGATAGCAGTTATGACTTTAATGTGACTTTTAATAGTGTTGTCAAAATAAACTTCAAGAAGTTGATATAAAGTTAGGGAGCCATTGAAAATGACAATGTTAAAGAGATCATCATACCAAATCCAAAGTTTAGAATGGCACCATTAACAAAGACATGATTCACATTCTCAATGTGAAAGCAAAGATTGACATTTTGAAGTTAATTGAAAACCTTTACCCTACAACAAGGAGTCAACAGGATGAAGTTTTTCAAAATATGAAGTAAGAACAGAATAAGGGATAGTGTTATTCCAAAGTTTGAGAAACACGTTGGAAGAATCATGAGTTTCTTTAATGTGAAGCCAAACATTTTTAAAGTTGAAACCATCATTCTGTGAGAGCTTAAAAAGGATCTGATCTTGATTAGTAGGAATGATAGGAATAGTAGTAAGTTTGTTCAAGAGAAAAGAAGAAATATAATTAGTAAGCTTACTATTATTCCACGTATTATTCTGCCAAAAAGATTTCACTTTAATAGCAACAGTGGAATGGGTAGGGAGTAATTTGTCAATGGACCCACATCCACTCCAATTATCTTGCCAAAAGAAGGAGGAGCCAGAGTTAATCCCCCAAAAAATTAAGGATTCTACATCCCATTTGACGGAACAAAGTCTTTTCCAAACAGGAGAGTCTCCCACAATAGACAAATGAGGGATGCTTACCCAATATTTAGTCATGAAATTAGCCCAAAGACTATTGTTACCCTAAAATTCCACCATAGTTTATAGGAAAAGGTAGATAGCTTCTTTGTTTGGCTTACATCACCTTCGTGCCATAACTTTTAAACTAAGAGATCCAGATTCTAGAGGAGTTATTAGAGCCCCTAAAAATTTGTTAAGGAGACACTCAATTCTGTTAATGATAGAAATGGTCGGCACAATGGTTTGGATGAGATATAAAGGCATGGAATTAAGATTTAATCAGAGCCCACCAAAGAGAGTAAATGAAATTCCCAAACAAAATTTTATTAGAGATTTTGATAAGATCATCAAAAGATGAGATCTTTTCGACTTTTAAAAGTGGAGCGAGATAATTAATAGGAAGTTGATGTTGCTGAAAATTAGTAATTTTGGAGATTTGGTTGATTGGTAGGGATTTTAGTGGAAGGAATGAAACAACATTTCCTTCATTGAGAAAGAGACCAATTTCATTGCAAGTTCATTTAAAAGGTTCTTAGCTTTAATAAAATAAAAAAGATTATAAAATCATCGATAATCAAGATGAGAAACGAGGGACCACCATGAGTTTTAAAAACATGCTAGAGGAAAAATATTATTCACCTCCTGAAAAGATCAACAAAAAAAAGAGAGGGTGAAATCTTGTCTCAATCCATGCTTTGAAGAAAAGAAACCTAGGGACTCACCATTCATAATATAGAGAAACAAACATTGGTAATACAATTTTGATGAGGATGATGAAAAAGATGAAATCATGGAAGATTTAGAGATGTCATGAGGAGGATTATGAAATGATATGAAACCATGAGAATAGAGAACACTCTTATATGGAATATTTGGTAATTAATTTAGCAATTTTAAAAGAAGGTGCAAAGAGGTCAAAATCTCCCAAGAATCAGATTATTAGTTTGAGGAGGAAATCCCATGAGAGGTTATAAAAAAGATTTAGAGATGTCCTTTGAGGAGGATGTTGCCTCTAGTAGGAACATCAATATCATGAACCAAACTCTTGGGCTAGATGGATATTGTGAAATAGTTCTTTTTTAACAAAGCCGCTTTGGTTAGAGAAATAATTTTAGGGAGACTTATCCTATTATTAATTAATTTAGCAATGAGTTTTTGAAAGAAGGTGCAAAGGCTGATAGGTCTAAAATCTCCCCAAGAATCAGGATTATTAGTTTGAGGAGGAAATCCCATGAGAGGTTATCAAAAGATTTAGAGATGTCCAGTTTGAGGAGGATGTTGCCACCTCTAGTAGGAACATCAATATCATGAACCAGCTCTTGGGCTAGATGGATATTGTCAGAAATAGTTCTATTTTTAACAAAGCCAGTTTGGTTAGGAGAAATAAGAGGGTGGACTTATCCCATTATTAATTAATTTAGCAATGAGTTTTGAAAGAAAGGTGCAAAGGCGATAGGTCTAAAATCTCCCAAGAAGGATTATTAGTTTTGGGAATGAGGACAATTGAAGTGCTAGAAAAGTATCTAGGTAAAGAGCTATCATCAAAGAAGTCAACATCAACATCGATTTAATAAAATGCCAACAACAAGAAAGAAATGTAGCCATTAGGCCGCAAGAGTCAGGAGGCAAAGTGAGTAAATGATGCAAAGTGAGTAAATGATTTTCATCAATAGTAATCATAGAGGGGATCACGTGTGGTGTGTGTTGGAGAGGGTTGATGTTTAATAAATTTTGAAAATATTGTGTGATAGAATCTTTAATTTCATTATTATTAGTGATCCATCTACCATTAATACTTTTTTATTTTTTGAATAGAGTTTAAGGCTTTCCTTTTTTTGAAAAGAGCATGGAAATACCTTGTATTGCTGTCACCATCAGCAATATGTTTGCTAGCAATCTTTTGATGCCAGTAGGTTTCCTCCATATTTTGATAATTTATCAAGTTATCTTTAGCAGTGTTCAACTCATCAAGCTTACTAGAATCGCTGACAAAGATCTTCAAGGGAGCAAACTAATTGTTCCGTAATTTTGAGATTGGCAAAAGATTTTCAAATGATGCTTGTTCCCAATTTAGGTTTTGTTTAAGTCTTTAAGCTTAAGCCAAAGTGAATCATGCCTTTAAAATTGTTCGAGAGAATAGGGCCATCCAATTAATGGAAACAACATTAATGAAATCAATGTTGGGTCCACATATTTTAGAATCTAAAAGGAGTAGGGAGGAAAGATTATCGGAAGAAGTTTTGATAGAGATCAAAAGCGAGCATGGTCGAACAAAGTTTTTCTCAAATGCTCAAGAAGTGAGGGGCCATTGATTGATCCAAAGGGAATTAAAGAGGGTCCTACCAAAGTCTAGAGTTATGCCAATAGTCGAGCCAGAAAAACAAATATCAATCAGGTTGCTATCAAGGATCATATTAGAGAAATCTTCCATGGAATGGATGTTAGGAGAATAGCCTCCCCTCCTTTTCGAGGAAGCGATAATAGTGTTGAAATCACCCCCAACCAACCAGGGTTTTTTAACCGAGGAGGTGAAGGTTCTTAAGTGATCCCAAAGGATGTTCCTATCAGCTTTATTATAAGAAGCATAGATAAAGGAACCAAGAGTACAAAATTCACCCAATGAGATTTGAACATTAACCAATTGTTCGAGATCATCAAGGATAGAAATGTTGATTAAATTATTCCAAAAACACCAAATTTTATTACTAATATTATCAAAGAAATTTTGATAGCCAAGCATTCTAGCAACATGGGTGATCTTAGAAGAGTGAATGAATGGCTCAATAATAACAAGTAAGGTGATGTTATGAGTGCGATAAAGGCTCCTAACACGATTGCGAATAGTGAGAGTCCCAATACGCCAAACATTCCAAATAACAAAATTGATCATAATAAGGTGGAAGGAAAAAAAAAGAGATAACAGAAAAATTGAAGGAGAAGAAAAAGAGAGCAAGAAGCAATTATTTATGGGAAGTTAGAGAAGTTTGATTGGTTTTAATTGAGCTATTAGTAAACATTCTAGCTTTAAGGGATTTTTTTTAATAACAGTTTGAAAAGGCCTATCTATGTCCAATGTATCTCCATTAGAAAGGGAGTGGTTGGTGATATTCAAAATAGGATCATTATCTGTCAAAGCATTTCTAATGGTGATTTCTCCTTCTTCGGTATCAGAGTTAGGTTGAGAAATTGGATTAGCATGGATATCACTCTGTAGGGTAAGAGGTGGAGACACCATTAATAGCACAAATTTCATTCTCATTTTCATGATGATTACTCAGATTTTGGTCTGTCACCAAAGTATCAACATTTTTCAGAATAATTCCAAAATTAGTTTTGAGATTTTGATCCAACTTGAGATTCCCATTCAAATCACCATTATGATTCATATGAGTCAAGGGATTGTCTTGTGATGATAAATTATTACAAGTAAGAGTATTGTTAATTAAGTTATCATTAGTTTCCTCACAAACCTCAATATAATTAGTTTTACCAGACTCAGATTATTCTCAATAAGCAAATCAGTAGATTGTACAAGAGTAGGGGTCGGAGGGTGCATTCCATTTTGAGTAGCTTTAGGCACATAAGCGAACTTATTGGTTTTTTCATTTCCTAGAGTGGGATTAGGATCTGATAATTTATTCTTTTTAAGATTAGGGTGTAACACAAAGCATTCAAAGTGATCATGACCATGGATCTTACATTGTGTGCAAAAAATAGGGAAATTTTCAAATTCCACTTTTTAATTATACCCAAATTTTTCTAAATCGATCCAAACTTCTTTAGGGTACTTTTTGGTAATATCAATCTCAACCAAGATACGGGCAACTGATGGTCGAGATCTCGTAGTAGTGGCTTGATCAATTTGAAGGGGCCTACCAAAGAGAGCCCCAACCACAAATAGGACTTGATGGGTAATATAATGTATCCTGATGTTTGGAAAGCCTAGCCATAAATGAACAATAGGGGATTCCTCTTTGACTTCAAAAAGAGGTGACCATTTCAAGAGCCTCATTTGACAATTGTACACAAAGTAGGAGCGACGAGCAAAGACTCTTGAGTAGTCTAAATCATTCGATAGCTGAATAAGGATATGCTTAGGATCGATCAACCCGATAGTGAAAACTCTCGAAAGCTTTAGGCTATCAAAGAAGGATCGGATATTATCAAGAGTCAGGCGACATAAGGAAAATTTTCTAACTAATGAAAATTCAAAGGGCTTTGCCAATTTTCACATCAAGATCTGAGCACATTACAGCCAGCATTCCATGGAAGAAAGTTGAGATTAAGTTAATCGAAGCATTAGAGCAAGTGTTCTTACCAGATAATGCATCCTTGAAGGACTTAACAGCAGGTACAGTAACGGATGAAGTCAAATCCAAATTACCTTGTAGATCGAAAGGCTTAGCCGATGCCTCCAAGTTTGATGAGCTCGATTGCATGAAAAGCCGCACCTCTGCCATTGTAAGATCAAGGAAAAATCTCATAAGTGGCCAAACCGAGAGCAATAAACCAGAAAATATGATCGGGGAAGGCCGAGGAGCGGCCAAACGACAAGAAAAATGAAAGGGAGCATAAAATCGCTAGAGAGAGCTACGTCCGAGAGGAGAGAGATGAGGTGGTTTAGGGTTTTGGGTTTAGGGTTTAAGGTTCAGGGTTTAGGGTTTAGGATTTAGAGTTTAGGGTTTAGGATTTAGGGCTTAGGGTTTAGGATTTTGGGTTTTAATGTCTAGGATTTAAGGTGGGGTTGGTTGGTTTAGGTTAGGTAGGGTTTAGGGTTTAACCAGGTGAGCTTAGTGTTTTTTGGGTTTAGGGAGTTTTTTTAGTATCTAGGATTTAGGGTTTTGCATTTTTGGGGTTTAGGGTTTAGGGTTAACTTATGGTTTTGGGTTAGATTAGGGTTTAGGATTTAGGATTTAAGATTTAGGCTTTAGGACTTTATGGGTTTGGGGTTTAGGGTTAGTTTAGGGTTTAAATTTCAAGGTTTTAGGGTTTAAGTTTTAGGGTTATTATTAGGGTTTAGTGTTTAGCGTTTCTTTTTTATATATTTTTAGGTTTTATTTTTGGGTTTATTTCTTAAGTTTAGTTTTTCAATTTTTTCTTATTTTATTTTATTTTATTTTAGGTTGATTTTATTTTTATTTTACATTTGGGTTTTTTTAGTTTATTTTACTTTTTAGTTTAGTTTTGGTTTTTATTTATTTTGTCTAAGTTGAGTTTTTATATTTTATTTAATTTTATTTTTACTTTTATGTTTAGGTTTAGGTTTAGGTTTAGGTTTAGGTTTTAATTTAGGTTTTTATTTTACTTTTTATTTTTTAATTTATTTAGGTTTAGGTTTTTTGATTTATTTTATTTATAGTCTTTATTTATTTTTGGTTTAGGATTTTAGGTTTTTAGGGTTTAGGGATTTTAGTTTAGGGTTTAAGGTTTAGGGTTTAGGGTTGTAGGTTTTAGGGTTTAGAGTTTAAGATTTAGTGTTTAGGTTTTATTTATTATAGTTTAGGTTTATGTTTATTTAAGGTTTAGTTTTTTTTTTAGTTTAGGGTTTAAGTTTTATTTTTTTTTATTTTTAGGTTTATTTTTTAGGTTTAGGATTTTATTTAGTTTTATTTTATTTTATCTTATTTTAGTTTATTTTGAGTTTAGGGTTTAGGGTCTGAGTTTAGGTTTAGGGTTTAGGATTTAGGGTTTAGTGGGGTGTTCATGATCGGTTAGTGGGTTTATTTAGTGTTTGGGTTAGTTTAGTTTAAGGTTTAGTTATGGTTTTAGGGTTAGAGTTTAGGGTTATTTTTTTATGGTTTAGTTTGCTTTAGATTTAGTGTTTAGGATTTAGGGTTTAGGGTTTAGGGTTTTTTTTAAGAAAACTTGTAGGTTTAGGTTTATTTAGTTTAGTTTATTTATTTTATCATTATTTATTTTAGTTTAGAGTTTTTATTTTACTTTATTTTTTAGGTTTAGGTTTAGGTTTATTTTTATTTTATACTTTAGGTTTAGATTTTAATTTTCATTTTTAGGTTTAGGTTTAGATTTTTATTTTATTTTTTTAATTTTAGGTTTTAGGATTTTATTTTAGGTTTTTTATGTTTTATTTTCTAGTTTATGTTTTTATTTTAGTTTATTTTATTTTATTTAGTTTAGGTTTAGGTTTAGGTTTACTTAATTTTAGGTTTAGGTTTAGGTTTTATTTATTTTAGTTTAGGTTTATGTTTATTTTATCTTAATTTTTGGTTTAGGTTTTTTTTATTTTAGGGTTTTGATTTTATTTTTTATTTATTTTTAGGTTGTATTTTTAAGTTTATTATTTAGGCTTTTGTTTTTATTTAGTCTTTATTTTATTTAATTTTAGGTTTATTTTATTTTTATATTACATTTAGGTTTTATTTTATTTAGATTTTTTATTTTTAGGTTTTTTATTATTTAGTTTAGTTTAGATTTTTATTTATTTTTTTTAGTTTAGATTTTATTTTTTATTTTATTTTCTTTTTAGGTTTAGGTTTAGGTTTTAGTTTATGTTTTTATTTTATTTTATTTACTTATTTTATTTTGGTTTAGGTTTTTTATTTATTTTATTTTTATGTTTAATTTAGTTTAGGTTTTAGTTTTTAATTTTTTAGTGTTTAGGGTTTAGTTTTAGTTTAGAGTTTAGGGGTTTTTTGGGTTTAGGGTTTAGGGTTTAAGGTTTAGGGTTTAGGGTTTAGGGTTTAGGGTTTAGGTTTTAGGGTTTAGGATTTAGGGTATAGGGTTTATGTTTTTAAGGGTTTAGGGTTTCGGTTTTTGGTTTAGCATTCAAGTTTTAGTTTAGTGTTTACGGTTTTTGGTTTTTTTTTTAATAGAGAATAAATTCATATTCAACATTTCTTCTTTTCGATTTCATCAACCAAGTAACTGACCAAGTTTTCTAAGATGAAAGCGATGATAGAGATAAAAAATGAGCACACATAGAGTAAATAAAAAACCCAAGATAACTTGAGTCATCTCTACCGTAAAGACACACTTTCATAAGCAGTGCCTTTCAATTTCTCCTAGTTCTCATTAGGCCTGCCCTCAGTGGGATCCCCCATCATATCTTGATCTTCCCTCAGACCACCATGGTTGTAACCTCTTTCTTCAGCCTCCATAACCACACTACTCACCACCACCTCCATATGCACTAGAGATCCCCCCACCACCACTATGATAAGGCCTATTGGTTTCCATGATCTAGACCGGGTTTAGTTAATGCTACCATGGTAATTTATTAGTTTAGTTTCATTTAGGTTTAGGCTTTTATTTAAGTTTTGAATTTATTTAGTTGCCTAGTTTTTTGGTTTTGGAGTTTTGGGTTTATGGTTTAAGGTTAGGGTTTAGGGTTTTAGGTTTAGGATTTAAGGTTTAGGGTTCGTGTTTAGGGTTTTTTTGTGTTTAGGGTTTAGGGTTGTAGGTTTAGGGTTTCAGGTTTAGGGTTTATGGTTTAAGGCATAAGATTTAGGATTTATGGTTTTTTTAATTAAGTAAATTGGAAGGATTAGGTTTATTTAGTTTATTTTATTTTTTAGGTGCAGGTTTTATTTTTTTATTTATTTTAGTTTATTTTATTTTTTATTTTTATTTAGGCTTATTTTTTATATTTATTTAGTTTAGTTTATTTATTTTAGATTTATTTATTTTACATTAGGTTTTTTTATTATAGTTTATTTTTTAGGTTTAGGATTAGGTTTAGGTTTAGGTTTATTTTTTAGTTGAGTTTTATTTTTATTTTATTTTTTAGGTGTAGGTTTTATTTTTAACTTTAGGTTTAGGTTTAAGTTTTTAATTTATTTTTTTAGGTTTAGGTTTTAGGTTTTTATTTTAGGTTTATTTTTAGATTATTTTTTTATTTAGGTTTAGGTATAGGTTTAATTTACTTTATGTTTAGGTTTTGGTTTTATTTATTCTACTTTAGTTTATTTTAGTTTAGGTTTAGTTTATTTTATTTTATTTTTATTTTAAGATTAGCTTTTTTTTTAGTTTATGGTTTAGGACTTATTTTTTATTTATTTTTAGGTTTATTTTTATGTTTAGGTTTTTATTTAATTTTTATTTTATTTTATTTTATTTTAGGTTTATTTTATTTTTATTTTACATTTAGTTTTTATTTTATTTAAGCTTTTTGTTCTTAGGTTTATTTTATTTTATTTAGTTTAGTTTAGGTTTTGATTTATTTTATTTTTATTTATTTTTATTAGTTTATTTTATTTAATTTTATTTAATTATTTTATTTATGTTTAGGTTTATTTATATATTTTATTTTTAGATTTTATTTAGTTTAGATTTAGGTTTTTAGGTTTTAGGGTTAAGGTTTTAAGGTTTAGGGTTTTAGGGTTTAGGATTTAGGGTTTAGGTTTAGGGCTTAGAGTTTACTATTTAGGGTTTAGGGTTTAAGGTTGTTTTTTAATTTAAGTAAACCTATAGGTTTAGTGTTATTTAGTTTATTTTAGTTTTAGATTTTATTTTTATATTATTTTTTAGGTTTAGGTTTAGTTTAGGTTTATTTTTTAGTTGACTTTTTTTTATTTTATTTTTTAGGTTTAGGTTTTAGTTTTTATTTATATGTTTAGGTTTATGTTTTTATTTTATTTTTTTAGGTTTACATTTTAGGTTTTAATTTCAGGTTTAGTTTTAGGTTTAATTTTTTAGTTTGGGTTTAGGCTTATTTTTAGTTTATTTTATTTTATTTACTTTAGGTTTAGGTTTATGGTTTGTTTAGGGTTTAGGGTTTAGGCTTTAGGGTTTGGGGTTTGGGATTTGTGGTTTAGGGTTTATGGTTTAGGGTTTAGGGTTTAGGGTTTAGGGTTTAGGGTTTAGGGTTTAAGGTTTAGGGTTTAGGTTAGGTTAGGGTTTTAGGGTTTTAGGGTTTAGGGTTTAAGGTTTAGGTTTTAGGTTTAGGGTTAAGGTTTTAGTTTAGGATTTTAGATTTTTTTTCAATGGTGAATAAATTTAGATTCAATATTTCATCAGTTTGATTTCATCAACCAAGTAAAACACCAAGTTTTCTAAGACACAAGTGATATAAATAAAAAATGGGCATGTATAGAGCAAATCAAAAACTCTAGATTGCTAGAACCATCTTTACTTTAAAGACACACTTCCATAACGGATCGGTTAGTTCTTGATTTCTCAGTTCCATCAAAACCATGCGGCTTCTCTAGTTGGTTGGGATCACCATCATCTCTCCCTCTGCCCCAGGTGGGGCTGTAACCTCCATCGCTCCTCTCCCCTAGAACCACCCTTTGCTCCAGCCACCACATTCATAGCACCTCCAATCCCCACCACCCTGCGCACTCCACCTCACTCACCAGTCAATGAGCACGGTTGATGATGAAGTTCTGTCATCGTTCACACATTCTTTGTAGGTTTGAACTTATTTGGTTTTAGGGTTCATGTTTATTTTTTATTTTATTTAGTTACTTTAGGTTTAGATTTAGGGTTTGTGGTTTAGATTTTAGGGTTTAGGGTTTAGGATTTATTTATTTTTAGGGTTTATTCTTTAGGGTTTTAGGTTTGTTTAAGGTTTTTAGGGTTTAGGGTTTAGGGTTTAGGGTTTAGAGTTTGGACTTAGGTTTATGGTTTTAGGGTTTAGGTTTAGGGTTTAGGATTTAGGGTTTTAGGGGTTTAGGTTTAGGATTTGGGTTTAGTTTTTTAAAAAAAATATTAAGTAAAACGGAAGGTTTAGGTTGATTTTATTTATGTAGTTTATTTTATTTATTTTTAGGTTTTATATTTAGGTTTATTTTTTAGGTTTACATTTTTCTTTAGATTTTATTTTATTTTATTTTAGGTTTATTTTATTTTTATTTTACAATTAGTTTTATTTTTTTAGATTTTTTATTCTTAGGTTTATTTTTTTTAGTTTATTTTAGGTTTTTAATAATTTTATTTTATTTAATTTTTAGGTTTATTTTTAGATTTTAGTTTTGCTTTTTGCTATTTTATTTTATTTTATTTAGGTTTAGGTTTTTTATATATTTTATTTTTAAGTTTTATTTAGTTTAGGTTTAGGTTTTTAGGTTTTTAGGATTTAGGGTTTAAGGTTTAGGGTTTTAGGGTTTAAGATTTTAGTGTTTAGAGTTTAGGGTTAGGGTTTAGGGTTTAGGGTTTAGTGCTTAGGCTTTAGGGTTTAGGGTTAATTTAAGGTTAGGGTTTTATTTAAATTAAATATACCAGTAGGTTTATGTTTATTTAGTTTATTTTACTTTTTATTTATATTTATGTTTATGTTTTATTTAGTTAAATTTATTTTATTTTTTTTTTTTTTTTATTTTTTAGGTTTAGGTTTAGGTTTATTTTTAACTTGAGTTTTATTTTTTTTTTTTAGTTTAGGTTATATTTTTTATTTTTTAGTTTTAGGTTTATATTTTTAGGTTTATTTTATAGAATTTTAGGTTTATTTTTTGCTTTTATTTTTTAGTTTAGATTTAGGATTACTTTTAGTTTATTTTATTTTATTTTATTTAGTTTAGGTTTAGGTTTAGCTTTAGTTTATCTTAAGTTTAGGTTAAGGGTTTAGGGTTAGTTTAGGGTGCAGGGTTTAGGATTTAGGGTTTGTGGTTTGTAGTTTAGGGTTTAGGGTTTAGGGTTTAAGGTTTGGAGTTTAGGGTTTAGGGTTTTAGGGTTTAGGGTTTTTAGGGTTTAGGGTTTAGGTTTTGGCTTTTGGGTTCAGGTTTTAGTTTAAGGTTTAGGGTTTTTGGTTTTTTTTTTAAACGGAGAACAAATTCATATTCAATATTTCTTCTTTTCGATTTCATCAACCAAGTAAAACATCAAGTTTTTTAAGATAAAAGTGATGACATAGATATAAAATAAGCATATATAGAGCAAATCAAAACCCCTAGATAACTATAATCATGTAAACTATAAAGACATAGTTTCATAACCAGCACATCGGATCGGTCGTTCTTCAGTTTCTCCAGTTCCCATCAGAACCGTCCTGGCCTCTCCAATAGCGGGATCCCCCATCATATCCTTGATCTCTCCCTCCGCCACCACCACGACTATAACCTTCATTGCTCCTCCCACCTCCATAACTACCACAGCTTCGACCAACACCTCCATATCCACCAACACCTCCAAATCCCTCAGCACCACTACGATAATCGCCACCTCGACCTCCACCACAAGATCTTAGATTTTAGGCTTAGGTTTATTAGGTTTTTGGGTTTAGGTTTATTTTTTTTAATTAGTTTAGTTACTTTAGGTTTAGGTTTAGGGTTTTAGGCTTTTTAGGTTTAGAGTTTTTTTGGAACCACATGTAGGGAAATTTTATTGCCACAAAGGTTACAAGGTTAGAGAGGATAAACTCAAGATTTCTCAAGAGCTACAATTAGAGTGTGAATCCCTATCTAAGTACAACCATAAAATAAAAGCAAAGAAAAATAATAAGAGAAACAAAAGTTGCCAAAAGGAGAATCCAGAGGATAGTCTTCAGCAAAAAGTTATGAAGATGAGAGAAGCATATGCCACATCTAGAGAAAGAACCTGCAAGGAAATAAAACAGAACTTGAAAAGAAAAATTCGGTGAAATACAAAATTAATTGAGAAATAAAAGAGAGTGAGAGAAAACTAGATAATTGTGTGAAGGAAGGCTTAGGGTTTAGGGTTTAGGGTTTTTATACTTTAGGTTTAAGGTTTAGAAACTTTTAGGGTTTATGGTTTAGGGTTTAGGGTTTAGGGTTTAGGGTTTAGGGTTAGTTTAGGATTTAGGGTTTAGGGTTTAGGGTTTATGGTTTAGGGTTTTAGGTTTAGGGTTTTTTAGGATTTAGGGTTGTAGGTTTAGGGTTGTTAGTTTAGGATTTAGGGTTTATGGTTAGTTTTATGGTCTAGGGCTTAGGGTTTAATATTTAGTGTTTATTTAAAATTTAAGTAAATTGGTAGGTTTTGGTTTATTTAGTTCATTTTTAAATTATTTTAGTTTATTTTATTTTTTTTATTTAGGTTTATGTTTTTTTAGTTTTGTTTATTTATTTTAAGTATATTTATTTTAGTTTAGGTCCTTTTATATTAGTTTATATTTTTTATTTACGTTTAGGTTTAATTTTATTTTTTTAGTTTAGTTTTACTTTTATTTTATTTTTTAGGTTTAGGTTTTATTTTTTAGTTTTAGGTTCAACTTTAGGTTTTTATTTTATTTTTTAGGTGAAGTATTTCAGTTTTCATTTTAGGTATATTTGTAGGTTTTATATTTTAGTTTGAGTTTATGTTTATTTTTAGTTTATTTTATTTTATTTAGTTTAGTGTTTAGGTTTAGTTTAGTTTAGGTTTAAGGTTAGGTTATATTTATTTTTGTTAAGTTTATTTTAGTTTAGGATTACATTTATTTTGTTTATTTTAGGTTTAAGTTTTTTTTAGTTTATGGTTTAGGTTTTATTTTTTATTTATTTTTAGGTTTTATTTTTATGTTTATGTTTTAGGTTTAGGTTTTTATTTAGTTTTTATTTTATTTTATTTTAGGTTTATTTTATTTTTATTTTATGTTTAGTTTTTATTTTATTTAGGTTTATTATTTTTAGGTTTATTTTTTTATTTTAGTTTAGCTTTTCGTTTATTTTATTTTAGTTTAGTTTTTATTTTTTATTATTTTTTTTAGCTTTAAGTTTTATTTATTTATTTTATTTTTAGGTTTTTAGGGTTTTGGGTTAGTGTTATGGGATTTGGGTGTAGGGTTTAGGGTTTAGGGTTTAGTATTTAGGGTTGTATGTTTTAGGGTTTAGGGTTTAGTGTTTAGAGTTTAGGGTTAGAGTTTTTTATTATAAATTTTTAGGTATTATTTTAGGTTTATTATTTAGGTATAGGTTTTTATTTAGTTTTTTGTTTATTCTTTTTTAGGTTTATTTTATTTTTGTCTTAGTTTTAGTTTTTATTTTATTAAGGTTTTTTATTTTTTAGTTTAGTTTAGGTTTTTATTTATTGTAATTTAGTTTAGTTTTATTTTTTTATTTTTTTCTTTTTAAGTTTAGGTTTAGGTTTTAGTTCATGTTTTTATTTTATTTTGGTTTAAAAATGTTATTTATTTCACTTTTATGTTTTAATTAGTTTAGGTTTAGGTTTTTAGCTTTTTAGGGTTTAGGGGTTAGTTTAGGGTTTAGGGATTAGGTTTTGGGGTTTAGCGTTCATGGTTAAGGGTTTAGGTTTTTTTTTTGGGTTTAGTTTTTAGGGTTTCGGGTGGAGGTTTTAGAGTTTAGGGTTTAGGGTTTAGGGTTTAGGGTTTAGGGTTTAGGGTTTAGGTTTGAGGTTTAGGGTTCAAGTTTTAGTTCAGGGTTTAAGGTTTTTGCTTTTTTTTTAACAGAGAATAAATTTAGATTCATCATTTCTTCCTGTGTTTATTTAGTTTATTTTTTATTTATTTTAGTTTATTTTATTTTTTATTTTTATTTAGTTTAGATTATTTATTTTAGGTTTATTTATTTTAGTCATGGTTTTTTATTTTAGTTTTCATTTTTTTTAGTTTATTTTTTAAGTTTAGGTTTAGGTTTATTTTTTGGTTATTTTATTTTCTTTTTTTATTTTCTATTTTTGGTTTAGGTTTAGGTTTTTATTTTATTTATTTAGGTTTAGGTTTTAGGTTTATATTTGGTTTTATTTTTTACACTAGGTTTAGGTTTAGCTTTAGTTTAGTTTATTTTATTTAGTTTATGGTTTAGGTTTAGTATTATGTTTTTCTTATTTTAGTTTAGTTTATTTTAGTTTAGGTTTAGGTTTATTTGATTTATATTTTAGGTTAAGGTTTTCTTTTAGTTTAAGGTTTATGTTTTTTTGGTTTATTTTTTAAGTTTAGGTTTTTATTATATTTTATGTTAGGTTTATTTTATTTTTATTTTACGTTTAGTTTTTATTTTATTTAGGTTTTTATTCTAAGGTTTATTTTATTTTTTAGTTTAGTTTATGTTTTTATTTATTTATTTTAGTTTATTTTAATTAGTTTATTTTATTTTATTTTTAGGTTTAGTTTTATGTTTTAGTTTAGGTTTTATTTTATTTAGGTTTTGGTTTATTTATTTATTTTATTTTTAGGTTTTTTTTTAGTTTAGGATTAGGTTTTTAGGTTTTCATGTTTTTAGGGTTTAGTGTTTAAAGTTTATAGTTTCGAGTTGAGAGTTTTAGGGTTTAGGGTTTTAGGGTTTAGGGTTTAGGGTTTAGGGTTTAGGGTTTAGGGTTTATAGTTTAATGTTTAGGGTTTAGTGTTTAGGGTTTAAAGTTTAAGTTTAGGTTTAGGAGTTTAGGTTAAGTTTTAGGGTTTAGGGTTTAGGTTTAAGGTTTAGGGTTTGATTTAGGTTTAGGAGTTTAGGATTAGAGTTTATATAATACAGTTTAAAGGTTAGTTTAGGGTTTAGAATGGTTTTAGTGTTTAGGGTTTAGGGTTTAAGGTTTATGGTTTAGGGTTAGTTTTAGGGTTTAGGGTTTAAGGTTTTTTTTTAAAAAATTAAGTAAACAACTTGGTTTAAGTTTGTTAGTTTTTTTAGTTTATTTTTTATTTATTTTAGTTTATGTTTTTTTAATTTTTATTTAGGTTTATTTTTTATTTTTATTTAGTTTAGTTTATTTACTTTAGGTTTATTTATTTTAGTTTAGGTGTTTTTAGCTTATTTTTTAGGTTTAGGTTTAGGTCTATGTTTATTTTTTAGTTTATTTTTATTTTTATTTTATTATTTAGGTTTAGGTTTTATTTTTTGTTTTTAGGTTTATGTTTAGGTTTTCATTTTATTTTTCTAAGGTTAAAGTTTCATGTTTTTATTTTAGGTTTATTTTTAGGTTTTTTTTACCTTAGGTTTAGGTTTATTTTAAATTTATTTTATTTTATTTAGTTTAGGGTTTAGGTTTAGTTTATTTAAGGTTTAGGTTTAGGTTTTATTTATTTTTGTTTAGTTTATTTTAGTTTAGGTTTATGTTTATGTTTATTTTGTTTATTTTTGGTTTAGGTTTTTTTTTTAGTTTAGGGTTTAGGTTTTATTTTTTATTCATTTTTATATTTATGTTTTTATTTAGCTTTTATTTTTTTAATTTAGGTTTATTTTATTTTTATTTTAGGTTTAGTTTTTATTTTAAGGTTTATTTTATTTTTTAATTTAGTTTATGTTTCTATTTATTTTATTATAGTTTAGTTATTATTTTCTATTTTATTTTATATTTAGGTTTAGGTTTAGGTTTAGGTTTTAATTTAGGTTATTATTTTATTTTATTTTTATTTATTTTATTTTTTTATCTAGGTTTAGGTTTCTTTTATTTTATATTTAGGTTTTATTTAGTTTTGGTTTAGATTTTTAGGGTTTAGGGTTTAAAGTTAAAGGTTTAGGGTTTAGGATTTTTTTAAAACAAAATAAAGTAAATTGATAGGTTTAGGTTTATATAGTTTATTTTTTATTTATTTTAGTTTATTTTATTTTTAATTTTTATTTAGGTTTATTTTATCTTTTTATTTAGTTTAGTTCATTTATTTTTGGTTTATTTATTTTAGTTTAGGTTTTTTCTTTTAGTTTATTTTTTAGGTTTAGGTTTAAGTTTATGTCTAGTTTTTAAGTTTAGTTTTATTTTTATTTTATTTTTTAGGTTTAGGTTCTATTTTCTATTTTTAAATTTAGGTTTAATTTTTCATTTTATTTTTTAGGTTTAGGATTGAAGTTTTTATTTTAGGTTTATTTTTAGGGTTTTTTTGTTTAGATTTAGGTATATTTTTAGTTTATTTTATTTTATTTAGTTTAAGGTTTAGGTTTTGTTCATTTTAGGTTTAGGTTAAGGTTTTATTTATTTTAGTTTAGTTTATTTTAGTTTAGGTTTATGTTTATTTTATTTTATTTATTTTTGGTTTAAGTAATTTTTTAGTTTAGGGTTTATGTTTTATTTTTTTTCTTTTTATGTTTAGGTTTTTATTTAGCTTTTATTTATTTTATTTTATGTTTATTTTAGGTTTAGTTTATATTTTATCTAGGTTTTAATTTTAAGGTTAATTTTATTTTTTATTTTAGTTTAGGTTTCTATTTATTTATTTTTGTTTAGTTTTTATTTTTTGTTTTATTTTATATTTAGGTTTAGGTTTAGGTTTAAGTTTTAGTTTAGGTTACTATTTTATTTTATATTATTTTAACTTTTTTAGGTTTAGGTTTGTTTTTAAATTTTATATTTAGGTTTTATTTAGTTTAGGTTTAGATTTTTAGGGTTTTGGGGTTAAGGTTTAGGGTTTAGGGCTTAGGGGCTTTTTTAAAATAAATTAAAGTGATAGGTTTAAGTTTATATAGTTTATTTAATTTAATTTTTATTTATTTTAGTTTATTTTATTTTTAATTTTTATTTTGGCTTATTTTTTATTTTATTTAGTTTAGCTTATTTATTTTAGGTTTATTTTTTTTAGTTTAGGTTTTTTCTTTTAGTTTATTTTTTAGGTTTAGGTTTTATTTTTTATTTTTAGGTTTAAGTTTAAGTTTTTATTTTATTTTTTTTGTTTAGGTTTCAAGTTTTTATTTTAGGTTTATTTTTAGGGTTTTTTTTAGTATAGATATAGGTTTATTTTTAGTTTATTTTATTTTATTTAGTTTAGTGTTTAAGTTTAGTTTATTTTAGGTTTAGGTTTAGGTTTTATTTATTTTAGTTTAGTTTATTTAAGTTCAGGTTTATGTCTATGTTCATTTTGCTCATTTTTGGTTTAGGTTTTTTTTTTCTAGTTTAGGGTTTATGTTTTATTTTTTATTTATTTTTAGGTTTAGGTTTTTATTTAGCTTTTATTTTATTTTATTTTAAGTTTATTTTATTTTTATTAGTTTTATTTTATCTAGGTTTTTTATTTTTAGGTTTATTTTATTTTTAATTTTAGTTTAGTTTTTATTTATTTTATTTTAGTTTAGTTTTTATTTTTTATTATTTTCTTTTTAGGTTTAGGTTTAGATTTAGGTTTTAATTTAGGTTATTATTTTATTTTATTTTATTTAGGTTTAGGTTTTTTTATTTTTTATTAGGTTTTATTGAGTTTAGGTTAAGATTTTTAGGGTTTAGGGTTTAAGATTTAGGGTTTAGGGTTTAGGGTTTTTAGGGTTTAGGGTTTATGTTTTAGGTTTATGGTTTAGGTTTTAATTTAGGGTTTAGGGTTTTTGGTATATTTTTTACAAAGAACAAATTCAAATTCAATATTTCTTCTTTTTGATTTCATCAACCAAGTAACAAACTAGGGAAGTGAGGTAATCAAATGACCTCCTTTGTGTTAGATAAAGCCTCATGTTCCCAGCATGTCCAAACTATATACCCATTAGCATTCAATCTTATAAAAATCTACAGATTAATGGAGAAAAGATGACTCAACATTCATACACTTAAGCTATAAGCATATGCATTTCTTATGTATTTATAACTAGGATCATAAAACATATTATTATTCATTTATAAGCTTTTGAAAAATACATTTAGATTTCATAGTGATAATAGCCACTCCTATATTAAATTAAATCAACACACGCAAGCTTAGATAAAGGAAGTCCATTTTAGTTTACTTGATTTTGAAAAGATGGATGCATGAATTCAAATGACATACCAAATTTAACCTGATTAGAAAGAGGATAATCAAATATAAGCATGTGATTCATTCAACCAAACTAGTTCTTAAGGACAATTAAATCAAATAAGATTATTGAAAGCAAACCAAAGCTTCTTTATTAATTACGTTTTGGATTTGATTTGATTTAAAGAGGAGAAGAGAAATCATCATTTGATGTTTTAAAACCATTCCCACATTAGTGATTTGATTTAATTTAAAGAAATATAATTAAGTTGATTTTATGGGTTAATTAAGTTGGACCCTTAATTAGATGAATTAATTACCCTTATTTATGACACCTTAAAGTAATTAACAAAATAATTATAAGCCAACATGATATTCATGGAAAATAAACTTGTAATGATCCTAGGAAATAAAAAGGGCCTCATGCAATTGGCTCATGATTAATTGTTAATTTGATTAGGGGACTTAATTAATTACTCTTATGGTTTTCCCACACATGTGGACTAACCATAATTTCATTAAACTATTTTAGGTTATTAAAAGATCTACCCCATGATTTAATTAATTAAGGTCTGATGTGATTATGATTTCAATTTGATTAAGTGATTTAATTAATTAGTTAAATCTTAATTAATTTCATTTTAAAAAAAGGGTGAAATGAACCTAGTGAAAGGGGTCCCAACCCTATTCCTTAGTTCACTTACTATTGAACAATGATTAATAAGCAATTAACTAATTTATTACTATTCATGAGATTCATTAATATAGTTAAGGTTTAATTTGTCAATTTTTCTAATTAATTAAGTAATAAATCCCAAGAAAATCATGGGAGGTAGAGGTCATCCCATTAAATTAACCCACAAAATTTGGGATTAATTACTTAAGTAATTAAGGAGTAATTAAGCTAATTAATTTTGTAATTAAATATTAATTAAACCTTAATTACTATTCAAATATAGTTAAGATCATTTTTAATTAATTCTCCTCTGAAATAACTTTAAAAGAGTATTTATTTTCATTTTTTTATTTCTCTATGATTTTTTTATAATTTGTAGAAGTTTCACCCATTAAAAATGATTAATTAAGCCTAATTAAAGCCTAATCCTATTGGCGCCATGTGGCCCACCGATGTGGCGTGCTTTCCACATGGTGCTATAGGATTGGCTAATTAAAACTTATCCGACTCAACGCCTACGTGGCGGCAGCAAATGTGATTTCTCGTCCATTGCCTGACCTAAGATCGGATGGTTATGATTAATCCCACAACTTAATAGGATTCAGTCAGATCGATCTAGCGGATCTAATCATGAACGTCCATTTAGATCATGTGGAATGGACTGTGCATGAGCTAACTTCATGCGAGTGAGGGAGAATGGAGTCTGTCCACCATTGCTCACTTGATCCAAGCTTACCTGAGCTCAGATCATCTCCAAAAGGATCCCACACCTTCACAACATTGATTGGAGGGGATCCAACAATCAAAATCACATGAGATGTAAGTTTTCTTCAAAATGTTCCAACCCATTCTTACCTAAGGATCAATTTTGGAAGTATACCTCGTTGAAGCTCATGACTTATAGTTCAAACTATTAATGAAGAGATGAAGCTCTATTGAGTAGCAATTCGATCAATTCATCGATGTTCGCTCGAAAGGCCATGAGCTGATGATTTAGAACTCAACTTTGATCGAAAGCCATGAGCTGATGATTTGGAGCTCAAACTTGATCTAATGCTCGGAAAGTTTGGGAGAAGATTCATTCTTTCTCGATGAGGCCTAAGGAAGGTGTGTGCAAATTTAATTTGAGTTTGATGGAGAAATGGGGAAGTTAGATCAGAAATTGGAGTGTCCTACTTCTAGAGGGATGGTAATGGCATTTTTTGATCAAGGAACGAGCTTTGAAGCATAGGGAATGGCTCTAGTGGCTCATCTTGGGTGGCTAGGGCTCTAAGGAATGATTTTTGCATGTGCTTGAGTGAAAATGAGAGGGTGTATACCCCCCTTCATCTTCATGGAATGGTGGGATTAGGTTTGGCTTTTAGTGGTCGTTCGGCCATCTCAGGGACTCATGGGTGGTAGGGAGGAGGTGAGTTGGCTCAGCTTGGTTGGTTGAAGGTGTGGAGGTGGATGTCATAGAAGAATCATGGGTATCCTATAGGTTTCAAATGCTCCAATGGGGACGGTGAGGTGATTTCTCCTCCCTTGGGTCATGGCTGACCCAACCACCCCTTGGGTCAGGTTGGACAGTGTCTTAGGTTCTTAGGTGGACCATTAAGAGAGTACCAAGTGCCCAAAGAATGGAAATGGCCACTTACATGGGTGATTTGTCTCATGTGATGCCCTTGACCTAAGCGTAGAATGATCATTTGGCTTTGGATTTGATTTGTGTAGATTTAAAAAGAGCCTAAAGTGGGCTAACCCAAATTTCAAGTCTATTGGAGTTGATTTGATTAGGTTTGGCTCAATTAGACTCATTTAGGTCAAATTAAGTTAGGTTGAGTCAAGTTGACCAATTGGTCAAATTAGGTCACACCAAGGGTTAGGTCAAGTTCATATGATTATTTGGGATGTTTTAGTTCAATTGGTTTGGTTTAGTTTGGCCCAGATTTGATTTTGGCTCATCTAAATTCATTTGGGTCAAATGGGTTAAGTTGACCAATTTGACCAAATTGGCCAAATTAGCTTGGGTTGGGTGTTGGTTTGGGTTTAGTTGACTAATTGAACATTATTGTAGGCTTTGGTTTCAATTAATTTTGATTTGGCTTTGATTTAGGCCACCAACTGAACATTATTGTAGGCTTTGGTTTCAATTAATTTGGATTTGGTTTTGATTTAGGCCAACTTGAACCTTTAGGTCACTTTGGGCTAAGTTGGTCAATTGGGTTCAATTGGGTCCAATCATGGCTTTATTTGGAATGAACTTGAGCCATTGGTTGCAATCAATTTGGTTTATATTTTGATTTGACCCAATTTGGTATTTTAGGTAAATTTGGGTCAACTTGGATTAAGAGGGCCAATTGGGTTTGGTTTGACTCAATTGAATGTCAAGTCATATTCAAATATTAATTTTGATTTGGTATGAATCATTGGTTTCAAGGGATTTGTCTTTGGTTACAATTTGGCTAGTTTGGGTTCATATGGGTTAATGGGTTGACTTGGTCAAATGACCAAGTTGACTTAGTTTGACCTAATTTGTGATAATTAATCAACCTAAGGTGATCAACAATCATGATGGGAGGTTTTGATGGGCTTGGTTCAATCTAATTTGGGTAGGATTAGGACTTGGCTCAAATAGGTCAAATTGGCCACTTTGGGTCAAATGGACTAATTGGGTTTAGTTGGCTTGATTTTGGGTTGAGTTTTATGTAGTAGAGTTTATATATGGATTTGGGATTGATATATAAATTCAATTGCATTTGGCTTGGGTTCAAATGGGTTTTGGTTCATTTGAACATTTCAAGTCAAAAGGGTTAAGTTGGGTTTGACTTGGGTTGATTTTGGTTTAGCTTGATGATTGTAGATTTCATTTATAATTGTGAATATGATTGAAGGCATGATTAATTCGTGAGAAAATCAATTGAATTTGGATTTTGGAATGAAGGAATTTGGCTAAGTCCATGGAGTTGGGTCATGTGGCTTAGGTTTGTATTTTGATTTGGTTTGATTTAATTTTGTTTATTTAAATGTATATTTCATTTAAATTTTTGAAGATGATTGAAAATATGATTGACTTATGAGAAAATCAATTGAGTTTGACTTGATTTGGATTAAGATTTGGCTAAGTCCATGGGATAGGTCATATGGCTTAGGAAGGGTTTTGATTTAATTTGATTTAGTTTGATTTAGTTTTGATCATTTGAATGTAGATTTGATTTATATTAGGAAGATGATTGAAGATATAAATTGATTATGAGAAAATTAATTGATTTTGGATTGGTTTGGATTAATATTTAGCTAAGTCCATAGGAAGGTCATTTGGCATAGGAAGGGTTTCAAGTTAGGATTTTATCATGGGCTTCGATCATTTGGTTTTTGAATTTTGTTTTGGATTTGGATTTGAATTTGATGTTTGAATTGAACTTGAGGTTTGGCTTGAGAAGGTGAACATAGATTTGGGATGTGGGTCGATTATCCTAATCCCTAAAGCATCCTATGGTTAACCCTTCTAAGTCTTTAGGCTTAGGTTAAGTATTTACCCAATTGTTAGAAGTGTCTTATGACTAGGGAGTCTTAGTGTCTAGAAGACTCCTAAGTCTAAGATGGGAAGATTGAATTCGTACTCCAAAAGTGAGCTCAACAAGCCTTAGGCTCTATAGTGTTGCCCTTAGAGATAGATGATTGGAAGACCAAAGCCAAATTTCACATTATAGAGTCATATACATCTTTCAACCCTTTGCTTGGCAGACCATGGATACATGAGAACAACATAGTTCCATCCTCTCTATATCAGTGTATGAAGTTCGTGAGAGGTGGGATCGTTTACTGTGTCAAAGGAGATCTCAAGCGATTTATAGTTCACGAGGTCGACATATATGAGGATGCAGCTTACTACCTCCCTTAAAATCAACAAGTCTATTCTTATGAACTTGGCCAAAGTTTAAAAATAAAAGAAAAACAAAAATAAAAAGAAAAAGAAAGTGAAAAGGAAAAAAGAAAGAGAAGAGAAAATGAAAAATAAAATACAATGGAGAGAAAATAGACTTGGAGGAGGAAGTGGATCCTGACATTAGATTCCACCCACAATTCGTTACCCCATTCGAACATATGGGTAGGATGACCTAACTTCCACCAGGCAGAGGAAGAGGCTAGTTCAGAGGTAGTCCTAGGGGTGGAAAACCTTCTTACTGATCACCAAATAGAAGATATGTCCGTTACGAGTACACATATCCATATAAACTTAGAATCTAGTTCATAGGATGAGTCTTATATAGTTAGCACACTAGCCAGCTCTTCTCAGTAGTAGATTCCCTTGGAGGTGACACTTGAGCTAGATAGTGATGAAGACTGGGCTCCAATGCAAAGCATAAGTGTATTCAAGTGTATATGTGAAATAGTTAGGTATTAGTTGGGAGCCTTAGCTCTAACTCCACTTTCCTCTCAAAAAGCTAAGGGTTTGGTAGTTAAGAATGCCCCTAAGTCATCCACAGGTGTGAAGACTTAGAGCACTGGTCAGACTACATCGAAAGAATATGGAAGAATAAATGAAGAAGCTCTCAATTAATTATGGGATAAGGAATCAGTATAGTGGGTCCAGTTGATGATGATGATTACTGCTTAGTCATCACCAATCAGTTGGAATTTGATAGGTTCTTTTCAAATCATATTAACTCATATGAGGAGTTGTGCTTAGAAACTTTAGATGATCCAGATGATTTTGAAGTCAAAGATGAACCGCTAGAGTTCGAAGAAGAGCTCAGGTCAATCATCGACGAGCTCAAGGAAATCAACTTAAGAACTAAAGAAGATCTCCAACATACATCAGTTCTTTGTTTAATGAAAATGAAACCAATGACTTAGTTAGGCTATTGACTAAGTTTAAAGACTACTTTGCATGGAGTTATGAAGAGATGCTTGGATTGGCTCCTACTGTAGGGGTCCATAAACTACCAATAGAGCCTACTACTAACCCTATCAAGCAAGCTTTTTGATGCATGCGATTAGACATAGAACAATAGGTCATTTATGAAGTCGAGAAACTGATTGATGTTGGCATCATCCAAGAAGAAAAATACCCTACCTGGTTAGCCAACATCATCCTAGTTAAGAAAAAGAATGGACAAATTCACATATGCGTCGATTTTAGGGATTTAAATAAGGCATGTCCAAAAGTGAATTTCTACTACCAATCTCGAAGTTGATGGTGGACATTGCCTCATCTCATGTAGTCTTCTGTTTCATGGATGGCTCATCTCGATATAATCAAATAAAGATGGCCCTTGAAATAGAAAGAAACACTGCTTTTAGAACCCTGATCGGATTCTATTACTATAAGGTCATGACTTTCAACCTTAAAAATGTCGATGGTACATACCAGCGGGCTAAGATTTGAATCTTTGATGAACTCATTAATCATCAAATCAAGTGCTATGTCAATGATCTTGTGGTCAAAAATAGAGAAAATGAATATCATCTCTTTTACTTGATGGTAGCTTTCAAATAGTTAAGATAATTTATCCTCAAAATGAGCAATTTGAAGTGTGCATTCGAAGTCACTTTAGGAAAATTCCTTGGGTTTGTTAGCTAACACCAAGAAATCAAAATTGATCTGGAGAAGATTAATGTGATAGTAGAAATGCCACCTCTAAAAGTTTAACTCAACTCAGATCATTCTAAGGGCAGTTGGCATATCTAAGACAATTATATCCAACCTATCGGGAAGATGTCAGCCATTCTCAGAACTTGTTAAAAAGGATGCTAAGTTTAAGTGGGATGATAAGTGTGAGAATGCCTTCGATGACATCAAGCATTACCTGATGATGCCACTAGTTCTAGCAAGCTCGCATACTTTACATTGCTGCATTAGATGACTCACTTGGTGCTTTGTTGGCCCAAGCCAATGACGAAGGGAAGAAAAATGCACTCTACAACCTTAGCCATCATCAAATCCCTATTGAGGCTAATTATCCACTCATTAAGAAGCATTGCCTAGCTTTAATCTCTGCATCCCAAAAGCTATTGCACTACATGCTTCCTCATAAGGTGAACTTAATCTCTAGGATCAATCAACTATAGTATCTCATGACACAGCCGAAGCTATCAAGACGGTTGCACGATGGTCCATGATCCTCTCACAATTTCACATTATCTTTGTACCCCTTCGTGCCGTGAAAGGAAAAGCACTAGCAGACTTCTTAGCAGCACTCCCAGTTCCTGCTGACTCTCTCCTTAATGATGATCTCCCCGATGAATAAATCATGAACTTATGGAATTCTAGCATTCATCATTTAGGAGATGTACTTTGATGGTGCAACTTCCTCTCAAAGAGGAAAAGAACTACAATCTACTATTCCAGGAAAGGCAGGGGTTGGAATAGTTCTCTTAAATTTAGACCATGATGTGATGAGATTCTCATATCATTTGTCCAATCCTTGCACCAACAACAAAGCTGATTTGGCATCTCGATTATCCATTACTCTAAGCATCCAAAATGTCAACATCTTTGGGGATTCTCATCTAGTTATCAACCAAATTATAGGTTCTATATTCTACCATGGTTGTAAACACCATTTACCAAAGTCCGAGGTTAGTTCCGAGGAAGGAGTTGCCCTTGAGGAAGGGATGCAGGAGGTTTGATTAGAGACAACCATTCAAATGGATTACTCTAAATGAAGGCAAAGATTCAAGAGGAGTCCAGAGCACCATTCATGGATTACCTAAATGAGAGGCACTTTCTAATGCTCTATGGTGTGATCAATGTGGTTATGTTTAGATGAGCACGAAGCCCAGATCATGAACGAGGCACACCAGGATTATGTGAAGACAACCAATCTAGATGAAAGACAAGATCAAGAGACTAAGATACTCGCCATCGATGATCCAAGATTGCATGGATATATTCAAATACATAGTGTAGTACGTAGTGTACCATTCTACATCTTACATTGGCCTCAAGACTATTCGAGTACCCATAGTGGGTTCGATTGATCCTCCTTCTTCTAAGGGTCATCGGTTCATCTTAGCTGCTATTGACTACTTTTCCAAATGGGCTAAAGTGATTCCACTTTCGAGAGGTCACAACTAAGCATGTGCTCTAGTGTTCTAGGAACTATATTATATAGGTTGAATGATCATTCGAGGAACAACTTTGCCCAGAAATAGAACATAGATTAGAGATATTTTACTGTCAACTACCTGAGGGAAAATGGCTTAGAAAATGCCTTCAACAAAGCTCTCATCCAAATATTGAATAAGACAATCGATAATAACAAGCAATAGTGGAATGAGTAGTTAGTTGAAGCCTTGTGGGCCTACCGTACCACATATAGAGCTCCATCTTAGTCTACTCCTTTCTCCTTTAGTGTGTAGTAGTTCTACCATTAGAAACTCCCATCACTAAGGATAGTATGGTAACAAGATCACCACAGTAGAATGCAAAGTTAGAAGAGCTCTTAGGTTTGGAGAAGAGATATCAAGCATGCCAAAACCTCGTTGTATAAAGCTAATTCAAGCTCATAATAAGTTGGTCCATCCTAGAGCTTTTCAAATAGGAGAGCTTATTTTAGTTTTAAGGAGACCAATTATTGTCCATCATAAAATGGGAGGCATGTTTGAACCCACTTGGGAAGGCCCTTTTATCATAGAGAAGGTCTACCAAAGAAGATCTTATCATTTCATTAATCATAAGGGAGAGCACCCAATGCCTCTGATAAATGGACTCTACTTAAAGAAATATTATAAATCATGTTTGAAAATAATTATCATTAATGAAAATTTCATTTTGAATTCAATCTCTTCCATGTTGAAAGTATTCTTATTTTAGAATCTACCACGATGTGTTTAGGGTAGGTATAAGGAACCTGAGCTGCTCCCTATCCTTCATCAACATAACACAAACACAAACTACTCACAAGCATATAAAAAAACACATAACTTTTATCTGGGGAAACTCTAAGTTGAGATAACACCCCTAATGGCACTCACTCATTAGCTGGTCTAGGTCGAGCTGACATGCTACACTACTACAATGTCATCCTAATGGTCTTCTTGCTTTGGAGGATGTAAGTATGGTACACTTTCCTTCCTTATTTGGCCTTGAACAGCATGAGCACCTTGTTAGTTTGGTATGCTGCCTTATGGCGGGTAAGCTACCTCATGTTGGCTTCATTTAAGAGAATGTGAGTCTGCTATGCTTTCTTCTTAGATTAGCCTTCGTGCACTAACTAGGTTGAGTATATTTGAGGTTTAGGATAAGTCTCCGAGTGGCTCCTTCCCTCTTGATTCCTTCAAGTTTGGTCCAATCCTTCCTCAAAGCTCCCCGCTTAATAGTCATTCTAGGTCAAATAGCATCTGTCCCATCGACGACAGACTATCCTGATAATCAGTTCCACTTGAAAAGTTGTAAGCCTACACGCTTTCATTTCAGATTGATCATTGTACATCGATAGGCACCTTAGGTTTGTTGGTTCTCACTATGTTGATGGAAACACCACTCATGCTAATGGATACACCTTAGGTTGGTTGGTTCTCGCACCTTAGAATACACCACTCATGGTAGATGTAAGTATGTTATGATTTCTCCTTAATTTTTCCATTGTACACCTATAGGTTTTCTTTTCTAGGGCTCAGATAGCGCTACTAGCAACACCTCTTTTGTGGGCACTATATTTGGATCATATCCTTTGTGACCTTATTTAGACACTACCTGGGTTACTATCAGATTGGACAGTTCCCATTTCCTAGTAACCATCACTATGGTTAGAGAATTCATCATGTGGATGTGCAGATTCTCCCTTAGCCTAGTAAACTTGATATAGATCAAGGATGACATAGCCCCTTCATAGTGTAGTCCCTCGTACACAAACAGGGTCCATAAATACATATAAACAAAATATATATTCACTTGTGAATTAGGAGGATACCCCTAACAGTATCTTTTCCCAAGCAGACATCCTATCTTTAAAGTAGTGTTACAAAACTCTCTATAAGAATTACCTAACTACTCTTGAGTTGATATAAGTCCCCAATGACATTCACTCAGTAGTCGACCCTAAGTCAGGTTTGATTTGTTGTGTTACCAACATGTCACCCTAGCAGTTGTTCCATGCTTTAGAAGATGTAAGTCTGCTATGCCTTCTTCCTAACACCACTATTGCACACTAAAAGGAAACCCCTTCTGTTGGCTAGCTCTACCCCATAACTAGTAGACTATCCCTTTGGATTTATAAATCTAAGATAGGACAAGTTCGATATAGCCCCTTTTCAGTGGATCCATCGCACACCGACATGGTCCATAAATTAAATCTATCAAATTTGATTGAGCTCACATCCCCAGTGGATATGCCCTCAATTCAAAATCAAACAAAACCAAATAAACCATATCAAATCACATAAAATTAAGATAAAATTAATCTTGACTTCTTTTAAGTTGACATAAGTCCCCTGTGACATTCACTCAGTAGTCGCCCTAGGTCAGATTTGATTTATTGTGCATCCAATATGTCACCCCAACGGTTGTTCCTCACTTTGGAAGATGTAAGTCTGATATGCCTTCTTCGTAGCATAGCTGTTGTACACCGAAAGGTAACCCCCTTAGGTTGGCTAGCTCTACCCCACAGCCGGTAGACTATCCCTTTAGATTTGTAAACCTAAGGTAAGTCAAGGCTGATATATCCCCTTCTCAGTGAGTCCATCATACACTGACAGGGTCCATACATTAACTCAGATTAAATTAAACCCAATCTGATTTTCCCTAGTGGAGTTAAATCACACCCTTCTCCCCAGTGGAGCCCTAAATCATGTATAAACTAGTAAAGTAAATAATTCAAATTCAAAACCAAACTCCTTAGTGGAGTCAAAATAAACTCCCTCAGAGTCTAAATCCAGCAACCTCTTATCCCCAACGGATACATCCCCCTAAAAAATCTATGAAATCAAACTCAAATCTCAATCCATAGTGGATAGCCTGAACCTGCTTCCCTAGTGCAAGAGTCATATTTTTGATCCCCAATGGACTTAAGCCCATATCTCTAGCAGATATGCTTCCAAATCTTAAAATAGAACAAATTAAAGTCGATTCAATCTTAATCCATGGTGGATTATAGATTCTTATCACCAATGGATCTTCTTTCTAGAAATCATATAATTAAATCAAATTCAAACCTTATCCCCAGTAGATTTTGTTCTTCTATGTCCTCGACATAGACCCCTCATATGTCATGTCCAATGCATGTGTGATCCCTTACTGGATCTCCCTCCATGTCCTTGACATGGAATACTCATCAAATCTTATTTCTTCTCTTATGCACACTATTAATAATTCAACAAAAAGCCTTACAATGTATTCATTGAAATTACATGATCTTAACATTGTAATCAACATTTTATGATTTGTGATGGTGCAAGCTCAAACTAATTATACAATATCTTGCTAAACATATTATAGTGTGAATTAACACACTATATTATATTATAAAATATGATGTTATATTATAATTTGCTATAATATAATTAATTGTCTAACATTACACCTCATTAGAATATCTTGAAAAGAACAAATAATGAAATTTTCTCAAAATATGAATTATGTTCATTTTGGATGTAAAATTATTATTTTTCTATTAGAAATGGTACAAAATAGGCTAATTGTTGCATTGCTTCTTGGTGTGTGGCATGAATTTGTCCAAATTCTTCCATCTCAACCTCAAATTAACATTTTTTTGAGTTTTGACTTAATGTATTATAACAAACGTAAAACATACTATAATATACAATAACATTTAGTGACACACCACCACATTCATATATATGTGAAGTTTTATTATTATGTACATTATATTTTAATATGCTTTCATATAATATATTATCTTACATTACACCTTAAAATGAATCACTTTAAGAAAAAAATTTATAAAATTTGGTTGAAAAATGAATACTTATTTTGGATGCAAAATTCCATTTTTTTTTTATTAAATGACACACCATAGCACACACCCAATCATGTTCCCTAAAGCTTACCTTAAATTTGGCCAAATCCCATCATCTCAGCTTATAAATTAGTATTTTTATGAATTATACTAGTACAAACTATACTTCATCATACTATAGCAAACTAAAATATGCTAAACAACAAGTACTATTACACAATAGTTTGCTAAAATTCATGATGCTACACTATATTATGGCATCATATATTATAATACACTATAATTTATTATATTATACTATATTGCATATCACATCATAAGGGATTGCTTAAGATAAAAAAATCATAAAATTAGTCTAAAAATTAAAAACAATATATTTTAGTCGTATCACTTACATATTTTAAATTGAAATGATATATTATGATGCCATGATGTGCCTATTATGAATTTGGCCAAATTCCACCATTTTAAAGTCTAAATCAACATTTTTATAAATAATGTAGGTTAGCATGATTATAAAATACTAAAAGAAATTAAAATGCACAGACCAATATATTATGATATATGATGTTATACTATGCTACAGATAATATTTATTTTGAACATAAAATATTACTTTTTAGACTACAAGTGGAATAACACACCTTTGGTACTACAACCTAATTTCTAGTTCAAAATTAATAAATTTCATCATCTGATTTATTAAATCAATATTTTTAGGATTTATAATCATACATACTATAGGGCACAAACCATAATATACTAAAACATTTCAAAACATCATATAACATCCAAAAAAACATCACTACATGCTCAAATATTTGACGCTACATTATACTACAATATATGGTATTATATTATGATTTAGGGTTAAGGTTTAGGATATTCAACTCTCTAAGAGTCAAGGGAAAGTCTCTTGAAGACATTTTCTTTAGCTACCATAACTATGTTAGGTTTAGGTCATTATTTAGATCTACTCCTAATGACATCTTAATTCAAGATTTATGGTTTATTATGGTTTAGGTTTGGGTTAGTTTTGTTTAGGTGGTTTTAGGGTTTAGGGTTTAGATTTAGGGGTTTAGGAGGGTTTAGGTTGTAATGTTTAGGTTATGTTTAGGGTTTAGGGTTTAGGGTTATTAAGTTTTAGGGTTTAGGTTTAGGGGTTTTTTGTGGTTTAGGTTTTAGGGGTTTAGTTCTAGGTTTAGGGTTTAAGTTTTAGTTTATGGTTATGGTTTAGGGTTTAGAGTTTAAGATTTTTAATTAACAGAGAACAAATTTATATTCAACATTTTTTTTATATCATTAACCAAGTAGCACCCCAAGTTTTCTAGGTCTCAAGCAACGACATAGATAAAAAATGAGCACCCATAGAGCAAATCAAAATCTCTAGATAAGTATAATAATCTCTACTGTAAAGACATAGTTTCATAAGTAGCAGATCAGATAGACCGATCTTTAGTTTCTCCAGTTCCTATCAGAACCATCTCTTGCCTCTCGAGTAGCATGATCCGCCATCATATCATCAATCTCTCCCTCCAACGCCACCATGGCTGTAAACTTCATCGCTTTTCCAGCCTACATAACCACCAATGCTATGACCACCACCTTCATATGTACTAGCACCTCCAGATCCCCCACCACAAGTAGGATAGTTGCCACCTCCGCCTTCGCCTCCACTACTAGATCTAGACTAAGCCTAGTTGATGATAATGTTCTTGTCGCCAAGGTTTAGGCTTTAGGGTTTAAGGGTTTTAGGATTTAGGGTTTAGGGTTTAGTTTGAGGTTGGGTTAGGGGTTTAGGTTTTGTGATGGTTTTTGGTTTAGGATTTAGGGGATTTAGGTTTAGTTTAGGTTGTTGGTTTAGGGATTAGGGTTTACTGGTTAAGATTTATTTTTTTTAAAACAAAATTAAATAAACCCAGGTTTAGGTTTAGGTTTATTTAGTTTATTTTAATTTTATTTTAATTTAGGCTTTTTTATTTAGTTTATTTTATTTTAGGTTTATTTTAGTTATTTTTTTATGTGTAGGTTTGGTTTATGCTTAGTTTTATTTTAACTAGGTTTATTTTTATTTTATTTAGGTTTAGTTTAGCTTTATTTTATTTATTTTAGGTTTATTTAATTTATTTAGGTTTAGGTTTAGGGGTTTATTTTAGTTTAGGGTTTAGAGTTTTATTTAGATTTTATTTATTAGAGGTTTAGTTTATTTTATTTATTTTATTTATTATTTATTATTAGGTTTATTTTATGTTAGGTTTTATAGTCTTATTTTATTTTATTTTATTTTATTTTTGGTTTATTTTATTTTAGTTTAGTTTATTTTATTTTATTTTAGTTTAATTTAGGGTTTATTTATTTTATTTTATTTTATTTTATTTATTTATTTATTTATTTATTTTAAGTTTTATATTTAGGTTTTTAGGTTTTTATTTTAGGGTTTAGTGTTTAGGGTTTTGGGGTAGGTTGTGGTTTAGGGTTTAGGTAGGGTTTAGGGTTTTAGGTTTGTTTAGGTTTTAGGTCAGGGTTTAGGGTTTAGGTTTTTTGGGGTTTAGGGTTTATGTGCTTAAAGTTTATGGTTTATTTAGGTTAGGGTTTTTTAAAACAAAATGGTTTAAAGTTTAGGGTTTTATGGTTTAGGGTGTAGGGTTATGGTTTAGGGTTTATGGTTTAGGGTTTAGTGTTTTTTTTATTTTTTATTTTTTGTTTTTTTTTTTTGGAACCCCATATAGGGGAATTTTATTACCATAAAAAAGAGGTTACATGGTCCTTAAGAGGGGATAAACTCAAGAACTCAGAGCTACAATTTTAAAGAGCAATCCTAAAGTACAATCAAAATAAAGCAAAAGGGAAAGGAAAGTAACAAATATAAATTGATAAAAAAAGAAAAGCCTTTGGACCATCGTCATCATAAGCTCTTGAGGATGAGAGTAGCCTATGCCTCCATTGCAAAATAAACCAACAAGAAAATAGAACAAATTCTGCAAGCATCTAAAAGAAAAAGGTAGCACAATTAAATTGGTACAAAACAAAATAAAAGTAAAAGTAAAAGTAGAATTGTAAGAGAGAATTATAGAGAGTGTGAGAATGGGCTCTGCTCCACACAAAATTAGAAGATACAAACATGAGCATCCAAACTTCCAATGAAGGGTTACATCACAAGTGTTACTACCAGCCAAATGATCAGTGAAATCATCCCAGCCATCATAGCCCACATACTTGATATGCAAAAGATGCCCTTGGGAGGAATTCATATGGTCTTTAGTATCTGCATGCCCAAAATATAGCCACATACACATAGAAAAGAAAACAACATAGATTTGAATGATAAAGGGATGCCACCAATCCCTTATAAGATAAACACCACCAACTGATGTCAACAAAGCATGAGAATGTAGAGTCAACAACATTCCAATCCAGATTAAAATCTTGGCCACATCCATCATAATATTAATATGACCACAATAGTAAATATGAATGTCAAGAAGAAGCATGAGTAAGCACAACCAGTAGGCAACTCCAAAATAGCAAGCCATAGATAATGGGGAGAAGTACATGATAATCATCAAAGAGAAAGCCAGGTTGGAAACCAAAGCAGTATTCAGCCTGTTGAACAAAGGAAAACCCTTCAGCATAAATGCAGGACCATCCCTACCCAGATAAGAGCTCATGTCCAGGTAAACAGCCCGAAAAGAGGGAAGCCATTCAGTATTAGCAAAATAGATGTTAACGATCACCTTAATAATAGCATGTACAAGTTTAAGTCCAAGGGAGAAATGAAACAGCAGCTAGACCCATACTGTAAAAGCCCCAATAATATGGTAATCCAATCAGCAAAAAACTAAACAAGAAAAAAGCCATAAAACCACCCGCAAAAGCACGGCTGCAGAACATAAGAGCCCGAAAGACCCTGCTGGAAATAACTAAATGGCAACACAAATACCAAACCCAACATAGGATATTATCGGCAGTACCCATATTGCAAAGAACCAAAATGAAAATCAAAAAAATAACAGTAGTACAATCTTGCAATTCCAGGAAAAATAGGCCATCAGCTAAGCAAATAGCACTAGAAATGATAGCAGGAATGGGGAGTCAGGAAACAAACCCAATCGTTCAAGGAAGCAATAGTGATGGCAAGGAATAAAAACATTCTTTCTCTTAGGGGCAGCACAACCCAGCAGGTTAGCAAATCAGGAGACACAAACCTAAAGAGCAGCTTAAAAAGAACCCAACAGGAAACAGTTAACCAATAGCTGGGAAAACTAAGGGAAGACCCTCCAATACTGGACAACCAGAGAGATGATATAGGGTAATGCATCAAAAAACAATAATTCCATAGGCAATAATCAGCCTGGTGGACACCCAAATAGATGTCCAAAAAAGCAATCAGTTTATAAGAAAAAAAATCCAATCCTGGTCACCCAAACAGATGTTAATAATCACCTTGATAAAAGCATGATCACAATAGTGAATACACAAGTCTACATGATTGAAGAGAGGAATGAAAAGGCATATAGACTCATACCTCATATGTCAGTAGGTGATAAGCTGCACCCCACCTCAAGCAACACAAAATACAATCAGAGAAACAACCCTAGTAGCAGCTTGCTGGGCATAAAACCCGATAATCCATTCAGCCTACAACCAAGACAAAGACAAATAAATATTGCACCCATCCAAGAATAAAGGTATTACATAGACCTAAAATGGGGATCAAGAAAACCATCATTAAGATCCTTCAAGATAAGAAAAAGGCACCAACATCTAATCCAACATCATCGAAATTAGGATGAAAGGAAGGCAAGAAGCAAATCCAATCATGCAAAGAAACATAGTAACAGGTAAATTAAACATTCTTCCCTTACAGAAGGGGGGTTGGTTAGCAAGACAGAGCCACAACTCTATTTAAAAGGAAAAAAATACAAATAAAGTAGGCCCACCATGAAGTCATCAAATCATAGCAAACCAATAAACAAATATGTGAGCCTCCAATAGAATAATAAAGAATCGTTTGAGAATAGGCAATAGGAAAAGAGATAGAAACCATCTCAAGTGAAAAGAAAAGCAAAATATAGTAAGTCCCAAAAAATAGTAAAATCTCCATCCAACAGATTAGACATTTAGCAAGGGAAACAAATACAAGAAGACCCCAAAAAAAGATTGGATAATTAAAAAAAATAAGTAGCAAATGCTACAGATCACTAACTAGAAATGCAGAAATGAAGAGGAGCAACGACAATAAATAAAAGATAAACAAAAGATGGCCATACAGATAAAACAAAGTAATACAAGTTGTAATCAGGCCAAAACATAAGATGAAATTAGTTTCTGAGATAAGGAAATCCAGTATTGTCCAAATTAACCAATCCATGCAAATGTTTTGGAAGTGTAAGCTGATCAAAGAATTTTATTCCATCTAATCTAGCACTCAGATTAGCAAGGCAATCAGCACACGCATTACCTTCACGCAAAACATGAGTGATTTTAAAATATAGTTGAGTTAGTAGAGCTCTAGTATGCTTTAGGAGGTAGTACAATTTTGAATTTCCGACTTTAGTGGAAGTCAACATATCAATCAGTAACAGGGCATCCACCTCAATCCATATATTGAGCCAACCTTTTTGTAGGAAAATCTCAATAGCTTTGTTAACAGCCATTACCTCCGCAAAGAGAACAGAACATGTATTAAGAGGATAAGCAAAGGCACATAAAACTTTACTATTATGATTTCAAAATGGCCAAATGAAGCTAGAAATTTTGAGATAGATTAATTTTAATAATATTATCATGAGGTTTTTCCAATAAAGAAAAGCTTATCATCTTTACATTGGGATGGTCAGGTTGAAACCCAATTTATTGGCAAATTTACACTTTAAATTGATTGTAGTTAAATAAACTAGCATTAAATAAAGCATGATTTTATCTTTAATTCAATCTCTATGGTTCATAGGAATCCCACAATGTTTTGCATCATTTCTGTCCATCCATATGAACCAAATAAGAGTGATAGCAGTTATCACTTTAATGTGGCCTTTAATGATGTTTTTCAAAGAAACTTCATGGAGTTGATATAGTGTTAAGGAGCCATTGAATTTGACAATATTAAAAAGATCATCATACCAAACCCAAAGTTTGGAAGCAATGGCTCTGTTAACAAATACATGATTCACATTCTCAATGTGAAAATAGTAGTAGCATTTTGAGGGTAAGTAAAAAACCTTTACCCCACATCAAGGAATCAATAGGGATGAAGTTTTTCAAAATTTGCCAAGTTAGAACAGAATAAGAAATATGGATAGTGTTATTCCAAATTTTAAAAAATACATTGGAGAAATCATGAGCTTCTCTAATATGAATCCAGACATTTTTAAGGTTGAAATCAACATTTTGGGAAAGCTTAAAAATGATATGATCATGATTGTTAGGAATGATAGGAATGATAGTAAGCTTATCTAAAAGAGAGTAAGGAATATAGTCAGTAAGCTTACTATTGTTCCACTTATTATTCTACCAAAAAGAGTTCACTTTAATAGCAGCAATGGAGTGGGTAGAAAGTAAATCATCAATGGACCCATCTCTAGTCCAAATATCTTGCCATAAGAAAGAGGTTCCAGAGTTAATCCCCCAAGAAATTAAGGATTTTGCCTCCCATTTGATGGAAAAAAAGTCTTTTCCATACAAGCGATTCTCCCACTTTGTAAGGGAAAATGAGAGGGTGCTTACCCTGGCAGTATTTGGTAGTCATGAAATTAGCCCAAAGACTATTGTTGCTCCTAAAATTCCACCAGAGTTTATAGGAGAAAGCAGTGATAGCTTCCCTGATTGTCTTACAACCAAGCTCACCTTCTAAATTTTTATACCAAGAGGTCCAATGTTGTTTGATCCCTATTAAGGATACTCAATTCTATTAATGGTTGAATTTGAATAAAGATAATATATAAAGGCATGGAGTTAAGGGTACTTTTAAGCAAAGTGAGTGTACCACCAAATGAGAGTAAATGGAATTCCCAAATAAAATTTTAAAGATTTTTTGATTAATTCATCAAAAGATGTGATCTTTCGAACTTTAAAAAAGTGGAGCACCAAGATATTTAATAGGACGTTGTTGTTGCTAAAAATTAGTAATTCTCAAGATTTGGTTGAGCTTATTGCTAGAGATTTTAGAGGAAGGAATAAAACAACTTTTACCTTCGCTAAGAAAGAGACCACTTTCGTTACCAAATTTATTTAAAAGATTCTTAAAATTTTTAATGTGATGAATAGAGGAATTGCAAAAGATAATGAAGTCATCAACAAAACTAAGATGAGACTGAAGACCACCATGAGTTTTAAAAACATGAATTATTGTTGAAAAGATCATTAAGACTCCTCGAAAGATATTCAAGAATAATAAAGAGAGGAAGATAAGGGATCCCCTTGTCTCAAGCCATGCAGGGAAAAAAAACCTACCTCACCATTCATGATAACAGAGAACCAAACATTGGTAATACAATTTTTAATGAGACGGATAAAATAATCAGAAAAACTAAACAAATTGAGAATTTGGAAGAGGAAATTCCAAGAGAGGTTGTCAAAAGCTTAAGAGATGTCCAATTTGAAAAGGATGTTACCACCTCTGGTAGAAGCATCAAGATGATGAATTAGCTCTTGGGCTAGAAGAATGTTGTCAGATATAGCTCTACCTTTAATGAATCTAGTTTGGTTGGTTGAAATAATTTTAGGAAGCAATGGACTAATTCTATTGGCAATCAATTTAGCAATGAGTTTATGAAAGAATGTGCAAAGGCTGATAGGTCTAAAATCGCCCCAATATTCAAGATTATTAATTTTGGGAATGAGAATAATGGAAGTGCTTGAAAAATATCTAGGTAAAGTATTATCATTAAAGAAATCAACGATAGCATCGACTAGGTCAGACTTAATAATAGGCCAACAATGCTAAAAAAATTAAGTCGTGTAGCCTTACGGGCCAACAACAGAATCAACGTTCATGTTATTAAGAATACTACCAATCTCAGCTTCCGTAGGACTCTTATTTAAGAAATGGTTATCATCATTAGTAATTGTTGAGTAAATCAAGTGAGAGTTTGAAATAGCTTCTAATGAAATGTTCTTCTTTAATAAGTTTTTAGAATGATGTGTGATAGAATCTTTAATATCATTAATGTCAGTGATCCAGTTTTCGTTATCATTTTTAATTTTTTAATATAATTTAAGGCTCTCTTTTTTTTGGAAAAGAGCATGGAAGTATATGGTATTTCTGTCACCATCAGCAATATGTTTGCTAGCAGCCTTTTGCCGCCAGTAGGTTTCCTCCATATTTTGATAGATTACCAAGTTATCTTTAGCTTCATTCAAATCCTAAATTTTAGTAAAATCAGCCAAAACAACATCTTCAAGAGAACAAACCAATTGTTCCATGTTTTTGATATTGGCAAAAATATTTTTTAAATGATGCTTTTTCCACCAAATAAGGTTTTGTTTAAGCCTTTTAAGCTTAAACCAGAGGAGAATCATACCCTTAACAGAATTATCCAGATGAAGAGGAGCCATCCAGTTAGTGGAAACAACATTTATGAAATTAATGTGTTGGATCCACATATTTTGGAATCTGAAGATGTAGGTTAAGATAATCTATTAGAGGGATTTTAGACAGAAATCAAAAGAGGGGCGTGATCAGACAAAGTTCTGCTCAAATGTTCAACAAAAGTAAGGGACCATTGATTGATCCAAAGAGAATTAAAAAGAATCCTATCAAGCTGCTGCCAGAGTCTAGAGTTATGCCATGTATAATCTGAACCCGGAAAGCCAATATCAATCATATTGCAATCAAGAATCATATTAAAAAAGTCTTCCATGGAATGAATGTTAGGAGAGCAACCTCCCCATCTTTCTGAGGAAGAGAGAATAGTGTTAAAATCACCCCTACCAACCAGGGTTTGTTGACCGAGGAGGCAAAGGTTCTTAAATTATCCCAAAGGATGTTTCAACCTGCTCTATTACAAGAAGCATAAATAAAGGAACCAAGAGTAGAGAAATCACCCAATGAGATGTGGACATTAACCAATTGTGGAAGATCATCAAGGATAGATATATTGACTAAGTTATTCCAGAAATACCAAATTTTATTGCTAATATTAGAAAAGAAGTTATCAAATTCAAGCTTTCTAGCAACATGGTTGATCTTAGAAGAGTGTATGACAAGTTCAATAACACAAGTAAGGCTATGTTATGAATACGGCAAAGGCTTCTAATACGGTTGCGGACAATGAGAGTCCCAATACCATAAACATTCCAAATTAGTAAATTGATCATAATAAAATAAGAAAAGAAAGGAAAAGAGATAACAAAGATATAATAAAGCAAGAAGAAAAGGAAAATAGAAATATTTATGGGAAGAAAGATCTAGAAGTAGAGCTATTAGTGAACATTCTTTCTTTAAGTGATTTTTTTTTAAAAATAGTTTGAAAAGGTCTATCATTGTCCAAAGAATCACCATCAAGAGAGAGACTTTTTGATTCTAGGATCAATCAAAGCATTTCTAATGTTAATTCCCCCTTCCTCAATGTCAAAATTAAGCTGAGAGAGTGGGTTAGCATGCGTATCACTCTCAAGAGTAGGAGGAGAGGTTGTGAAGCCATTAATAGTACAGATTTTTGGATCAGTTCTAGAATTAGTTTTCAGATTTTGTTCCATCATCAAAGGACCAACAGTTTTTTAGATTTTGTTCCCTCATCAAAGCATCGCCAATTTGTTTTTTTGATTTTGTTCCAACCTGAAATTTCCATTCAAATCACCACTAAGGTTCATATGAGTATCCTCGTTCACTAGCCAAGAGGGGTAGGTTAATCAAGGTATTATCTTGAGGAGCTAAATTATTACAATTAGAAGGAATCATAATCAAGCTATCATTTGCCCTCACTAACCTCATTCGTCTTTAACTTGCTATTGCTCTCCAATAAACAAAAAGCAAACAAAGGAGAGTAGGGTAGGGGTAGGATTCCCATTTTGAGTGACCTTAGGCACATAAGTAAATTTAATGGCTTTATCATTTGACAGAGTAGGATTAGGATCAGGCAAATTTTTCTTTTTAAGTTAAGGATGCAACACAAAACATTTTGAGTGATCGTGACCATGAATTTTACAGTGTGTGCAAAAAATAGAAAAATTCTCAAATTCAACTTTTTATCTATAACCGAACTTCTCAGAGCCAATCCAAACTTCTTTAGGATGCTTTTTAGAAATATCAATTTCAACCAAAATACGAGCAACAGAAGGTCATGATCTCACAGCAGTGGCCTGATCAATTTGAAGAGGCCGACCAAAGAGATCCCCAACTGTAAAAAGAACTTGATGTGTAACATAATAGTGTATTCTCATATTAGGAAGAGCTAACCATATAGGAACAATTGGGGATTCCTCTTTTATATCAAAAAAGGAGACCATTTTAGAAGTCGCATTTGAAAATTAAAGACAAAGTAAGAGAGACGAGCAAAAACTCTTGAATAATATAAGTCATTAGAGAGCTGAATTAAAATATGCCTTGGATCAATCAATCCGAGAGTGAAAGCACCTATAAGATTAAGGCTATGAAAAAATATCGGATGTTATTGAGAGTTGGTCATCGTAAGGAAAATTTACCAACTAAAGAGAATTCATAAGGCTTCGCCAACTTTTCCGCATATAGATCTGAACACATAATTGTTGGCATGCCACAAAATGAGGTTGAGATCAAATTCACCGAAGCATTAGGGGAAAGGTTCTGACCAGATAATGCATTTTTAAAGGACTTAACTCAGTAGAGGATGTTTTGGATCCACAATTCCATGTAATTCGATCTACGATGCCTCCAAGATGGAGAAGCTCTACGCAAGAAAGTTCCTCCCCATCGAAAGTGAGCAAAGGGAAACTCACATGAGGCCAGAATCAAAAACGATCAAAGAAATTGATCGAGTGATCAAGCCGCAAGGTAATCAAAATGGGAGAAAGGGAAAATGCAACGCCGAGAAAGTCTAGATTGTTGGGTTTAGTTTATTTTTGGTTTTGGGTTTAGGGTTTAGGTTTAGGTTTAGTGTTTAGTTTGGGTTTAGGGTTTGGAGGTTTAGGGTTTGGGGTTTAGGGTTTTGGATTTTGGGTTTGGGGTTTAGGGTTTTGGGTTTAGGGTTTAGGGTGGTTGTAGGTTTTGGGTTTGGGTTTTTTTAGGTTTTGGGTTTTGGGTTTAGGATTTTCATGGGTCGTTTAGTTTAGTTTAGAATTTTTGGTATTTTTTACATATAACAAATTTAGGTTCAAAATTTCCTCTTTTCAATTTAATCAACAAAGTAACATAATAGGTTTTCTAAGACACAAGCAACGACATAGATAAAAAATGAACATGCATAGAGAAAAACAAAAACCCTACTAGATAAGTAGACCATTTCTATTATAAAGACACAGTTCCATAGGTAGTAGATCAGATCAGCCATTCCTCAGTTTCTCTGGTTCCCATCAGAACCACCCTAGCCTCTCGAGTCACAAGATCCACCATCATATCCCTAATCTCTCCCTCCACCACCATCATGGCTGTAACCTCTATCACTCCTCCCTCCTCTATAGCCACCACCTCCATATCCACCAGTACCTCCAGATCCCCCAACACCACTATGATAACCATCGCCTCCGCGGCCAAATCTTGACTGAGCCTGATTAATGACAATGTTCATGTCATCAAGGTTCTTCCCATTCTTAAGGTTTACGTATAGGTTTATTAGGTTTTAAAGTTTAGGTTTATTTTTAAATTTATTTAGTTACTTTAGGTTTAGGTTTAGGGTTTGACGTTTATGGTTTAAGGTTTATGGTTTAGGGTTTAGGGTTTAGGATTTAGGGTTTTTATGTTTTTTTTAAACTCAAATGATTCCATAACAAATAATAAATTACTAAATCAAATAGGACATTATCCTCTAACATCTAATAAAATAGGATAAAATAAAATGCAATTCAAATATTCACCAAAAATAGTATTTTACAAAATGATTTAACTCCCAAAGACAATAAAATTTTATTTTGTAGAAGATGAAAATGAATAAGCTAAAACCAATATCATCATCGATTCCTCGAAGCTCTTTCTTCTTCTTCCACTATGAGAGCAGAAGCAGAAGCAAAATCATCGTAAATAGCCACATCAAATTTACTAAGATCCTTCAAATACTCCTTAACCTTCTCATCCCGTATGTGTAATCGGCAAATCTAATGGCAAGGACATTCTTGTAAGCGTTGATGAACATGTGGGGTGCTGCAGCAAGGGTGGGATAAGAGAGGGTTAGTGAGAGAGAAGTGATCATTGAAAGGCCTGCCAAAAACTTCTTGATGAGATCATCTTCAATTAGGTCAAGCACTTCAAGACTGAACACTGAACCATCATCATACATAGGCTAGATGACAAGGCCATAAAAGAATGGCCTAATCCCCAGCTTAACAAGGAGAGCAGTCTCTGAGGATCCCACCTTATTGACTTTTTTAAACAACTCAACTGGGATGATAATTTTAACAATACCCTTATTGATCTTAGTTTGGATGTTGAGAACCTAAAAGAAAGAAGTCTGTGAAGGATCCAGACCATTGTTGCCTCGAGGAACCCCAACAAGACCAACATGGGCAGGAGCACCAACTTTGTATTTCGCAACCTCTTCGCTGACATCTTTAAGATCACCTTTCATAAAAATCAGCTCAACAAAGGTTCAGGGTTTAGTGGTTTATGCTTGTTGTATGGTTTAGGGTTTAGGTTTAGGGGTTTAGGTTTAGGTTTAGGTTTAAGTGGGTGGGTGGGTAGGGGTTTAGGTTTAGGAGTGAGGATTAGTAGTGTAGTGGAAGTTTAGGTTTAGGGTTTAGTTTAGGATTTAGGCTTTTTAAAAAAATTAAGTAAACCTAGCTTGTTTCTTTAGTTTATTTTTTATTTATTTTAGTTTATATTATTATTTTATTTGTATTTAAGTTTATTTTATATTTTCATTTAGTTTTTTTTTATTTCTTAGGTTTAGGTTTTTAATTTAAGTTTAGGTTGAGGTTTTATTTTATTATTTTAGGTTTTTATTTTAGGTTTATTTTTATATTTTATTTTTTAGTTTAGGTTTAGGTTTATATTTAGATTATTTTATTTTATTTAGTTTAGGTTTAGGTTTAGGTTTAGTTTATTTTAGGTTTAGATTTAGGTTTTATTTATTTTATTTTAGTTTATTTTAGTTTGGGTTTAGGTTTATTTTATTTTGTTTAGTTTATTTTTATTTTAAGTTTAGTAATTTTTTTAGTTTAGGGTTTAGATTTTATTTTTCATTTATTTTTAGGTATATTTTTTTGGTTTAAGTTTTTATTTAGTTTTTATTTTTTTTAGTTTATTTTATTTTATTTAGTTTTTTTTATTTAGGTTTTTTATTCTTAGATTTATTTTATTTTATAGTTTAGTTTAGGTATTTATTTATTTTATTTTTGTTTATTTTTATTTTTTAATTAATTTTATTTTTAGGTGTAGGTTTAGGGTTTAATTTAGGTTTTTATTTTATTTTTATTTTATTTTATTTTATTTAGGTTTAGGTTTTTAATTTATTTTATTTTTAGGTTTTATTTAATTTAGGTTTATGTTTTAGAATTTAGGTTTAGTGTTTAGGGTTTTTTTAGGATTTAGGGTTTAGGTTGGGGGTTTTTTTTAAGGTTTAGAGTTTAAGGTTTAGGGTTTTTTAACTAGAAATTTATAAAAAAAATAAAAAGAAGGAGACCATATTAGAGACTAAACTCAAAAAAGAAAAAAAAAACTACTGCTCAAATGAACAACAAGAGAATCCTAAAGAGTTTAGTCCCTAAACTAATACATCAAAGAGCAATAAAGAAAAAAAATAAAGATAAAACTAGAAAAGCCAAGCAAAAGATAGTAAAGGCGAAGAATCCATGGAGCTCCAAAAGAACCTCCAAAGAGAGGAAGATCCATAAGAAAAGGAAAACTGCAACCTGTAACTATAGATAACTCCAGCCATCTAAGAAAAATGAGTCCATCAATAAGACTTTAGCTCCCTCCAAGAAGAAGAAGAGACCAACTGAAAAAGAGAACCTACAACCTGTAAGAAATCTCACCTAGAGGGAGATGAGAAAACATAAAAAGAAAAAAAAAGTTAGGCTCAGATATTAGAAAAGAAGGATAATCATAATAATGAGGGCATCAAATTCTATGTGTATCCAGCTTCAAAGAAGGGTTACAAATAGAAAAGTCACCCCACAAAATATCAAGGGAAAAATCCATCATATCATCATAGCCATCATCACTAAAGAAAATATAAACCTATCATAATAGCCACCCAAAAAAGAAAAGTGAAGCTAAGGAAACAGAAAGAGAGAGAGGAGAGCAACTTATAAAATTTACTTAAGGCAATCCCAACAAAACCAAATATGAACACCTCTTAAAAGAAGGAGAAAAGAAGCTCACAACCCAAAAAAAATACAAGAGCCCTCACAGACAAAACCAATAGAGCCCACAACAACACAAAACCAAACCCACCAAGGCACCAAGCCAACAGAGCCCACAACAACACCAGTCCAAAGCCACCAAGGCACCAACCAAAGGAAAGAAAACATCCAACAGAGTAGCCACACAACAACACCCAAAAAAAATAGCCCAGAAAAGAGCAAGAGAACCAAACCAACCAACTGAAAGAAGAAGAAGGCCAACAAAAGCTAAACAAAAAGCCTAACCAATCAACAAATGACACTCCAAGAACAAAAAGCCCAACCTACCACTAACAAAGAGAGCAAAATCACCAACCAAACAAAGGCAAGCCTATAAGAATAAATCCACCAGTATAAAACCAACACCTGGGCAAAAAAAACCCAAAGAAGAAGTCAAACACCAAGACAGATGGAGGAAAATTAGCCAAGTAGCCAATACTCCAACTAGCAAGAAAACACATAGGAAAAGCTCAACCAATAGAGAAAAAATTAGCCAAAAGAAAAAAACCTCCCAAGGACAGGAGTGATTATTTCTAGAATTAGTAGCCCTAGGCAAGTTTGGAGGGGCATAAATCTGGACCTTTTTTTTTCCTTTTTCTTCTTGTAATAGTTTTATAACCATACCCTTTCTCCAAAAAATCTCCATCCAAAAATAAATCAGTATTTTTATAAAATCCATGGGTATCAGCAGAAGCTATCAATTTCAAAGAAGAGCATTCATAATCCACAGCATTAGAAAAAAAAAATAGAAATAGTATGCTTTCAAAATCAGAAGTGAAAGAAGGAGCAGGAATTGCTTTATTAAAAAGATAATTATCAATATTTTCACCTTCCAACAAAATCTAAAGTGTATCCTCCCGGTCTTCATTCATAAAAGAAGTAAGAGAAGCAAAATCCAAATTTTTAGTACAATCTTTATGTAAGGGATTAAAATAAGATTCAAATCCTTTAGAAACACATAGCATATTACCAAAATTCTGAACATAATTACCAGCCATAGAAAAACCATCATTTTGAACTGAAATAGAACTATTCAAAATGAGATAATTGCTATAAGTATCTAAATCATTTTTTTAAGAAGGATCACTAATATTAACAAGATTGTCAGGACCATAAGTTAAAATATCAAAATAAGAACATTCTTTTCACTACCATTCTCAATCAAAGAAAAGAAATAGTCTCTTTCCCATGATCTAAAGCATGTGAGGAGAAAGAGAAACAACATCCAACTTATTGGAGGAAATGGTGTTAGCATCAACCATCATGACCATCATTATGCATAACATCCAAACCATTAGAATCATTAACCACAACCTCTAAAGTCTTCCCTTTAATAGAATCATTAAAAGAAGCACTTAGAGCATGATTATTAGTTAAAACCTTTTCAGAAACATCAAAATTACCTTCCGCATTAGATGAATCATTAATAGATAAAACTTTTTTAGAAGATTCATAAATCTAATTTTGAAAAACATCAAAATTTTGAAAAGTAGATTTTCCATTATCCAACTTGAGAGAATCGACACATGGGATTACCCAAAAAATCTGATGCCCTGGTGGGATCCATCGGCACATGGGATTTAACCGATGGATTTGAAGAAGCTGATGCCATGAGTCACGTCAACGTGACAAGAATAGGCTGAGATCGGCCCAATGTCGACAATCTATAAGGAATCCAAGAGAGAAAGCACTCACCAAGAATGGATCCTACCCAACAATAATTTAGTTTATTTTATTTTATGGTTTAGTGTTTATTAATTATTAGGTTTTATTAGTTTTAGTTATTATTAGTTTTTATGTTTAGTTTAGTTAGTTTTGTAGTTAGGTTATTAGTATACCATTAGTTTTAGTTTTAGTTATTATTATTTTAGTTTAGTTAGTAAGGGGGGGAGAGGGTTATTATTTATTTAGTTTTATTATTATTAGTTTATGGTTTTATTACTTTTTAGTTAGTTAGTGGTTTTGTTTTATTAGTTTAGTTTTAGTAAATTTATTTATAAGTTTAGTTTATTAGTTTTATTAGTTTAGTTAATTTAGTTTATTAGTTATTATTATTAGTTTTTATTTATGGTTTATTTTATTTATTATTAGTTATTTATTATTATTTATTATTTATTATTATTTAGTTTTATTATTTTATTTTATTTTATTTTTTTTTTCTTTAGTTTATTATTATTTATCAATTTATATATTATTATTATTAGTTTAATCATTTATTTAGTTTTTATTTTAGTTTTTTTAGTTATTATAATATTATTATTAATTAATTTTATTATTAGTTTTATTATTTTATTATTTAGTTAGTTATTTATTATTATTTATTATTTATTTTTTATATTTAGTTAGTTAGTTTATTATTTATTATTTATTATTTATTTTATTAGTTTTTTATTAGTTTATTAGTTATTTTAGTTATATTTTTAGTTATTAGTTTATTATTTAGTTAGTTATTATTATTAGGTGTTTTATTATTTATTAGTTTATTAGTTATTAGTTATTTATTAGTATTTATTATTATTGGTTTAGTTTACAATTTATTAGTTTAAGATATTTTAGTTAGTTTAGTTATTTTGTTTATTATTATAAGTTTGTTAATTTAGTTTTATGTTTATTATTTATTAGGTTTATTTATTAATTATTAATTTTATTAGTTAGTTTTTTAGTTTGTTTTATTTTATTAGTTTTGGTTATTAATTAATTATTATTATTAATTTATTACTTTTTTTAGTTATTATTAGGTTTTATTTATTATATTAATTTAATTTTTATTTTAGTTTATTAATTTTTAGTTTTATTATTAGTTTATTATTATAGTTTAGTTATTATTGTTTGTTTTATTAGTCTAGTTAGTTATTTTACTTTAGTTTAGTTATTACTAGTTTATTATAATTAGTTTTATTAATTTAGGTTTAGGGTTTAGTGTTTATTTATTTATTTTTATTAATATTATTATTATTATTATTATTAAATATTACTAGTTTTAATTATTATTATTATTTTTATTAGTTATTAGTTTTATTGTTATTTATTTAGTTAGTTTACTTTTTATTAGTTAGTTATTATTTTTTATTAGTTTTTTAGTTTATTATTATTTATTAGTTTAGTAAGTTTAGTTTAGTTTAGTAGTTTAGTTTATTTTAGTTATTTTATTATTATTATTATTAGTTAAGTTCATTTCATTTTATGTTATTAGATTTTATTATTATTTTATTTTTTTGGTTATTATTACTTTTTAGTATAGTTTATTTTTTATTATTATTAGTTATTAGTTTATTAGTTTATTTAGTTTTATTAGTTTATAATTATTAGTTAGTTTATAAGGTTAGTTTATTATTATTATTAGGTTTAGTTTATTTATTTAGGTTTTATTTATTATTTAGTTTATTATTATTATTATTATTATTATTATTATTATTATTATTATTATTAGTTTAATTATTTATTTTATTTAGACTAGTTTATTATTAGTTTATTAGTTTAGTGTTATCTATTATTAGTTTATTTAGTTTTATTATTAGTTTATTTTAGTTTTATTATTAGTTTAATTATTAATCAGTTAGTTTATTTTAGTTTAGTAGTTTTAGTTTAGTATAGTTTTATTCATTAGTTAGTTATTATTTAATTATTTTAGTTTGGTTATTAGTTTACTAAGTTAATAATTTAGTTTAGTTTAGTTATTATTTATCATTTTTTAGTTTTTTTTAAGTTTGTTGTTATTAGTGGTATGTTTAGGTGTTTAGTTTATTAGCCATTATTAGTTAGTTATTATAGGTTTAGTTTAGTTAGTTATTTAGATTATCATTAGTTTATTTTTTATTAGTTTTATTAGTTTATTATTTTTAGTTTTATTAGTGGGGTTTTTCCATATTTTATGTTTAATTTAGTTAATTGGTTTATTATTAGTTAATTATTTAGTATTTTTTTAGTTATTTAGTTTATTAATATTTATTAGTTTTGTTTTACTTATTATTTTTGTTTATTATTTATCAGTTTAGTTATCATTTTTAGTTCATTATTTAGTTATAGTTAGTTTAGTTTAGTTTTATTAGTTTCTTATTAGGGTTTAGGGTTTAGGGTGGGTAGAGAGTTGTTTAGCATTATGGGTTTAGAGTTTAGAGTTAGGGTTTTCTATTTTTTATTTTATTTTTTATTTTTAGTGTTTATGGTTTATTTAGGTTTAAGGTTTAGGTTTAGGTTGAGGGTTTAGGGTGGGTTTAGGTTTTATTTTTTTAATAGTGAATAAATTCAGATTCAATATTTCTTTTTGTTTGATTTCATCAACCAAGTAACACACCAAGTTCTCTAAGACACAATATTACAGATAAAAAATGAGCATGAATAGAAAAAATCAAAACCCTAGATAACTAGAACCGCCTCAGTAAAGATAGTTTCATAAGCAGATTGATGGCCATTCTTCGCTTTCTCCAGCTTCAGAACCACCCTATCCTCTCGAGTAGTAGGATCCACCATCATATTTCTTATCTCTCCCTCTACCACCACCACATCTATAACCTTCGTGCTCCCTCGCCTCCATAACCACCACTACTCAACACCAAATTATATCCACCAAGACCTCATCCCCCACTACCACTACGATAAAACCCTCTTCCACCTTCACCTCCACCGCCAGATCTAGACTGACCCTGGTTGATGGTGATGTTCATTCCGTCAAGGTTATGCCCATTCTTAGGGTTTAGTTTTTTTAGGTATTAAGGTTTAGGTTTATTTTTAATTTATTTAGTTACTTTAAGTTTATGTTTAGGGTTTGGGGTTTAGGATTTAGGGTTTAAGGTTTAAGATTTAAGGTTTAGGGTTTAAGGTTAAGGTTTAAGGTTTAGGGTTTTTTTTAGGTTTAGGTTTAGGTTTTGGGTTTGTGGTTTTAGTGTTTATGCTTTTTGGGTTTAGGGTTTGGGTCTAGGGTTAGGGTTTAGGGTTTAGGGTTTAGGGTTTAGGATTTAGGGATTAAGGTTTAGAGTTTAGGGTTTAGGGTATAGGGTTTTTTATGGTTTATGGATTAGGGTTTAGGGTTGTAGGATTATTGTTGTCAGTTTAAGGTTAGTTTTTTTTGTTTAGGGTTTAGGGTTTAGGGTTTAGGATTTAGGATTTAGAGTTTTTTTCAATTAAGTAAACCAGTAGGTTTATGTTTATTTAGTTTATTTTTTATTTATTTTAGTTTATTTTATTTTTAATTTTTAGTTAGGTTTAATTTTTATTCTTATTTAGTTTAGTTTATTTATTTTAGCTTTATTTATTTTAATTTAGGTTTTTTATTTTAGTTTATTTTTTAGGTTTAGGTTTTATTTTTAGTTTAGTTTAAGTTGTGTTTTATTTTATTTTTTTAGGTTTAAGTTTTAGGTTTTTATTTTAAGTTTATTTTAGGTTTTATTTATTAGTTTAGGTTTAGGTTTATTTTGAGTTGAGTTTTATTTTTATTTTATTTTTTAGGTTTAGGTTTTACTTTTTATTTTTAGGTTTCTGTTCAAGTTTTTGTTTACTTTTTTTAGGTTTAGGTTTTCAGTTTTACTTTTAGTTTTATTTTTTAGGTTTTATTTTTAGTTTAGGTTTAGGTTTATTTTTAGTTTATTTTATTTTATTTAGTTTAGGTTTAGGTTTAGGTTTAGTTTATTTTAGGTTTAGGTTTTATTTATTTTAGTTTATTTTATTTTAGTTTAAGTTTAGGTTTATTTTATTTTATTTATTTTATTTTTATTTTAGGCTTAATTTTTCTTTAGTTTAGGGTTTAGATTTTATTTTTATTTATTTTTAGGGTTTTTTAGGTTTAAGTTTTTATTTAGTTTTTATTTTATTTTATTTTACTTTTATTTTATTTTATTTTATATTTTGATTTTAATTTATTTAGGATTTTAATTCTTGAGTTTATTTTATTTTAGTTTATATTTTCATTTATTTTATTATAGTTTATTTTCATTATATATTTTATTTTTTTAGGTTTAGGTTTTAGTTTAGGTTTTTATTTTATATTTTCTAATTTTTTTAGGTTTAGGTTTTTTAATTTATTTTATTTTTAGGTTTTATATATTTTAGGTTTAGGTTTTATGTTTTTTAGAGGTTTAGGGTTTAGGGTTTAGGTAGTTTAGGGTTTAGGTGGTTTAATGTGGGCTTTAGGGTTTATGGTTTTAGTGAGTTTTAGGGTTTAGGGCTTAGGGTTAGCTTAGGGTTTAAGGTTTATTTAGGGTTTAGGGTTTAGGGTTTTTATAGTTTAGGGTTTATGGTTTAAGGTTTGTTTAGGGTTTAGGGTTAATGGTTTTAGGGTTTTAGGGTTTAGGGTTTAGGGTTTAGTATTTTGGACTAAGGTTAGGGATTTTTTTTTTTTTAGGGGAAGCCCTATGTAGGGGTATTTTATTGCCACAAAAAGAGGGTTACAAGGTCCTTAAAAGGGGATAAACTCCACCTCAAAGAGCTACAATTAGCCTAAGGAGTAAATCCCCATCTAAGTACATCCAAGAGTAAAAGAAAGCATAAAACAATCAAAAGATACAAGATGATTAACATAATAAGCTAAATTAAGATTAAAGCCAATGCTCGGAGGATGTGGGAATGCATGATAACTGAGTAGACGCAAAGAAGGAGAGAGAATCACCAAAGTTATAATAAGAGGGAGATTAGAATAGTTGAGGTAATACAGACAAAAAGTTAGAGGAAAATAACATAATATGAGTATGTTAGTAAGGAATTATGATAGAGAAGGCTCAGGCTCACATCAGGCGGATGAGTATGAGCATCCAAACTTGAAGGGTTACATCACATGAGCTACTAGAACCAATAGGGAGTGAGATCATCACGACCATCATAGCCAACAAACTCTGAGAAGGTAGCACCTAGTTGTTGATATTCTTGTGAGCTTTATTACCTGCAAACCTAAGCAAAATCATATCTAAAATATATAGGTAATTGCTAAGAGCTGAAGGATAAGAAGTCTCATTCAATAAAAATATCATCAATATAGTCATCTTGACATGAGAATACATAAACATAAGTGAGTGAGCCATCTTAGCCAGAATCTCATGAGTATCCATATTCAGGAAAGAAATTAGTTCAGATATAATCCCTCCATAAGAAAATTAGGAGACAACTTATTGAAAACGTAAATAAGTCAATGAGCTTATAATTAACACCATCCCAATCACATGATATGTAAATGAATCTTCGGTAAAAAACAACCCGGAAATAATCCCCATATTAATGTCACGGAGAAAGCAATAGTAAAGGAAGATAGCTCAACACAGGAATGAACGCAACCAATCAAAATAAGCACCCAAAAAAATAGTTAGAGCAACAGATTCGTGGCCTCCATTGATAATCGGTAACAATCAATCCAGAGAACAAGACAAAGAAAAGGCAACAACATCCAAGATAAGAAGGGACTAAACTGGCCATAATACCATTCTTTCAAAATAAACTGCTCATAAGACTGCACCAACCAGTCAGAAATGAGGTAGCAGATGATGCAGATCGGAAAAAATAGGAGATAAATTGCACGGGCAATCAGAAAGCCAACCCCAACAACCAAACAGCTAATACAACATTGGAACCCGCCATAAAAATGATCAACAAGTGAATTGAAATGAGTCTCAACATTAAAATCCAGAAAATAGCAACAGTTAAGATGACAACATCCAAGATAAGAAGATATAGCAATTTGGCCATAAAACTCCTCAATCAGAGTAGACATGGCAATAATAGATAAACAAATAAATAAAGCATAAAAATAGTTATCCTGAAGGTAAAATATCAGACAGAAATCACCAAAAACCCTCACCGTCGTGACTGAATGTCGACTTTGGGCATGAGACCCTAAAATTCTACAACCAACAAAGAAAGAGCCAACTGAGGTGACAAGGTAAAACAAAAAGGTAAATCTCCAAGATAAGAGACAACCAAAACAGCAAAAACCAGTTAGCTTGCCATGATGCCACTCATCCTGTATAATCAAAATAATAGCTACAAGTTTGACAGAAAAAGGATGAAGTAAATAGTAGCAGAAAAGGTAGATCAATGAATTCCAATGATAGGCATAAAATAAACTAGTAAGGTGGTTCAAAGAAAAATCTACCAAGCAATCAGCAACTTTAATAGAGACTTGTTGTACAAAATAATCCAAAGCCCCAGGGGCATTAAGGTGGGTATTGATCCAGATCAGCCAACCAACATGGCGGCCTAGGGTTAGGGTTTAAGGTTTAAGGTTTAGGGTTTAGGGTTTAGGGTTTAGGGTTTAGCATTTAGGGTTAGTTTTAGGGTTTGGGGTTTAGTGTTTAGGGTTTAGGATTTAGGGTTTAGGGTTTAAGGTTTAGGGTTAAAGGGGTTTTTTTTTTAAAATTAAGTAAACCAGTAGATTTTGGTTTATTTAGTTTTATTTTTAAATTTTTTAATTTAGTTTTGGTTTATTTTTTTATTTTAATTTAGTTTAGTTTATTTAAGGTTTTATTTATTTTTTATTTTAAGGTTTAGGTTTATTTTATCATTTTTTTAGTTTAGTTTTATTTTTATATTATTTTTAGGTTTAAGTTTTATTTTTTATATTTAGGTTTAGGTTTAGGTTTTAGGTTTTTATTTTAGGTTTATTTTTAGGTTTTATTTTTTAGTTTATGTTTAGGTTTATTTTTAGTTTATTTTATTTTGTTTAATTTAGGGTTTAGTTTTAGTTTTTTTTTAGGTTTAGGCTTAGGTTTTATTTACTTTAGTTTAGGTTTAGGTTTATTTTATTATGTTTATTTGAGGTTTAGGTGTTTTTAGTTTAGAGTTTAGGTTTTATTGTTTATTTATTTTTAGGATTGTTTTTAGGTTTAAGTTTTTATTTAGTTTTTATTTTAATTTATTTTATGTTTTATGTTTTATGTTTTTATTTTATTTTATTTAGCTTTTTTAGTTTTATGTTTATTTTATTTTTTAGTTTAGTTTATGTTTTAATTTATTTTATCTTTTAGTTTTATTTTTTTATTTTATTTTTTTAGGTTTAGGTTTAGGTTTAGGATTAGATTTTAGTTTAGGTTTTTTATTTTGTTTTATTTTTCTTATTTTATTTAGTTTAGGTTTATTATTTATTTATTTTAGGTTTATTTAGTTTGGGTTTAGAATTTTAGGTAGTAAGGATTTATGGTTTAGTGTTAGGAAGATTTAGTGGTTTAGTGTCAGCCTGGGGATGTTAGGTTTAGAGTTTAGAGTTTAGGTTTTGGGTTGCAGGTTTAGAGTTTAAGTTTAGGATTTAGGGTTTATTTTAAGGTGGTTTAGCTTAGGGTTAGTTTAGGTTTATGGTTTATGAGGTTTTAGGACAGTGATTAGTGATAAGGTGGGAAGATATTTAGGGTTTAGGGTTTAGGGTTTATTAGGGTTATTTATTTAGTTTAGTTTATTTATTTAGTTTAGAGGTTTAGGATTTAGTTTAGGTTTAGTTTATTTTATTTTACTTTATTTTATTTATTTAGGTTTAGGTTTATTTAATTTAGGTTTTAGGTTTATGTTTAGGTTTATTTTAGTTTAGTTTAGTTTAGTTTAGTTTAGCTTAGTTTAGTTTATTTATTTAGTTTATTTTTAGCTTAAGTTTATCTATTTTGTTTTGTTTTTATTTATTTAGTATACTTAGTTTATTTTTAGGTTTAGTTTATTTTATCTTATTTTAGGTTTAGGTTTATTTAGGTTTATTTAGTTTTGTTTATTTTAGTTTACTTAGTTTTGGTTTAGGTTTAGGTTTTGTTTAGTTTAGTTTATTTTAGTTTAATTTAGGTTTATTTAGTTTAGTTTATTTTATTTAGTTTATTTATTTATTTATATTTATATTTATTTTACTTTATTTAGTTTATGTTTATTTATTTTATTTATTTTTTTGTTAGTTTAAGTTTCGGTTTAGGTTTTGGTTTTAGGTTTAGGTTTAGGTTTAGGGTTTAGGGTTATAGGTTTAGCGTTTACGGTTTAGGGTTTACAATTTAGGGTTGTGTTTTCTTAATTTAGGGTTTAGGATTTAGTGTTTAGGGTTTAGGGTTTTTTAGGGTTTAGGGTTTAGAGTTTAGAATTTTTTATTTTTATTTAGTTTAGTTTATTTATTTTAGGTTTTTTTATTTTAGTTTTGATTTTTTATTTTAATTTATTTTTTAGGTTTAGGTTTTTATTAATTTTTTAGATTAGTTTTATTTTTATTATTTTTTTAGGTTTAGATTTTATTTTTTATTTTTAGTTTTATGTTTAGAATTTTATTTTATTTGTTTAGGTTTAGGTTTTAGGTTTTTATTTTAGGTTTATTTTTAGGTTTTATTTCTTAATTTAGGTTTGGTTTATTTTTAGTTTATCTTATTTTATTTAATTTAGTGTTTAGGTTTAATATATTTTAGGTTTAGGTTTAGGTTTTATTTATTTTTGTTTAGTTTATTTTAGTTTTGGTTTAGGTTTATTTTAATTTATTTATTTTAGGTTTAAGTTTTTTTTTAACTTTTGGGCTTAAGTTTCATTTTTTATTTTTTAGGTTTAAGGTTTTATTTTGTTTTTATTTTATTTTATTTTAGGTTTATTATATTTTTATTTTATGTTTAGTTTTTATTTTATTTAGGTTTTTTATTTTTAGGTTTATTATTATTTTTAGTTTAGTTTAGGTTTTTATTTATTTTATTTTAGTTTTATTTTTATTTTTTATTTTACTTTATTTTTAGGTTTAGGTTTAGGTGAAGGTTTTAGTTTAGGTTTTTATTTTATTTTATTTTTTTATTTAATTTTGGTTTAGAATTTTTTATTTATTCTATTTTTTGGTTTACTTAGTTTAGGTTTAGCTTTTTGGTTTTTAGTTTTTTATGGTTTAGGATTTAGGGTTTTGGGTTTAGAGTTTAAGGTTTAGGTTTAGGGTTTGGGATTTATGATTTAGGGTTTACAATTTCAGAGTTTAGGGTATAGGATTTAGGGTTTTGGGTTTAAAGTTTAAGTTTAAGTTTAGGGTTTGGGGTTTATGATTTAGGGTTTTTAAGTGGGTTTTTTAGTTAGGGTCAGTTCAGATTTTAGGGTTTAGGGTTTAGGGTTTATGGTTTAGGGTTTAAAGTAGGATTTAGGATTGAGGTTTAGGGTTTAGGGTTAGTTTTAGGGTTTAAGGTTGTGTTAGGGTTTTTTTATTATTTTTTTATTTCTTATTTTAAATTAAGTAAACTAGTAGGTTTAGGTTTATTTAGTTTATTTTTTATTTATTTTAGTTTATTTAACTTTTTATTTTTATTTAGGTTTATTTTTATTTCATTTAGCGTATTTATTTTAGGTTTATTTATTATACTTTAGGTTTCCAAATTTTGTTTATTTTTTTTGGTTTAGGTTTAGGTTTAGGTTTACTTTTTAGTTTAGTTCCATTTTTATTTTATTTTTTTGGTTAGTTTTACTTTTTATTTTTAGGTTAAGGTTAAGGTTTTTATTTTATTTTCTTAGGTATAGGTTTTAAGTTTTTATTTTATGTTTATTTGTAGATTTTATTTTTTAGTTTAGGTTTAGCTTTATTTTTAGCTTATTTTATTTTATTTAATTTAGGTATAGGTTTAGGTTTAGTTTATTTTAGGTTTAGGTTTAGGTTTAATTTATTTTATTTCAGTTTATTTAAGTTTAAGTTTAGGTTTAATTTATTTTTATTTTAGGTTTAGGTTTTTTATTATTTAAGGTTTATGTTTATTTTTATTTATTTTTAGGTTTTATTTTTTAGTTTGTCTTTTAGGTTTAGGTTTTTATTTACTTTTTTTTTATTTTTTTTGGTTTATTTTATTTATATTTTAGGTTTTATTTTTATTTTATTTATGTTTTTTTTATTTTTCAGTTTAGTTTAGGATTTTATTTATTTTATTTTAGTTAATTTTTTATTTTTTATTTTATTTTCTTTTTAGGTTTAAGTTTTAGTTTTTATTTTTATTTTATTTTTGTTTAGATTTTTTCTATTTTATTTTTAGGTTCTATTTAGTTTAGGTTTAGGTTTTTAGCTTTTTAGGGTTCAGGGTTTAGGGTTTAGGGTTTAGGGTTTAGGGTTTATGGTTTAGGGTTTAGGGTTTAGGGTTTAGTTTTACGATTTATGGTTTAGGGTTTAGGTTTTATGTTTAGGGATTAGTGTTTAGGGTTTTATGGTTTAGGTTTTATGGTTTAGGGTTTAGGGTTTTTAGGGTTTAGGGTTTAGGTTTTAGGTTAAGGGTTCAAGTTTTAGTTTAGGGTTTAGGGTTTTTGGTTTTTTTAACAGAGGACAAATTCAGATTCAACATTTATTATTTTTGATTTCATCAACCAAGTAACACATGAAGTTTTCTCAGACACAACAGGCAACATAGATAAAAAATGAGCACACATAGAGCAAATCAAAAACCCTAGAAAACTAGAACCGTCTCTACTGTAATGACACACTTTAATAAACCACAAATTGGATCGGCCATTTTGTAATTTCTTCAGTTCCCATCATATCCTCGATCTCTCCTTCTGCCACCACCAGGGTTGTAACCTCTGTCTCTCCTCCCGCCTCCATAACCACCACTGCTCCGACCACCACCTCTATATCCACTAGCACCTCCAGACCCCCCCCCACCACCATTATGATAATCGCCACCTCCACTCCTCTCTCCAGCCTGTTTAGGTGATGTTCCCCGCCATCAAGGTTCTGCCCATTTTTAGGGTTTAGGTTTATGTTTAGGTTTATTAGGTTTTAGGGTTTAGGTTTATTTTTTAAATCATTTAGTAACTTTAGGCTTAGGTTTAGGGTTTTGGGTTAGGATTTAGGGTTTTTTTTTTTGAGGGAACCCCATGTAGGGGAATTTTATTGCCACAAAAAGAGCGTTACAAGGTCCTTAAAGGGGATAAACTCTAGAACTATTGCTCAAAGATCTACAATCAGCCTAGGGAGTAAATCCCCTATCTAAATATAGCCAAAAGCAAAAGGAAATAATAAAGCAATCAAAAGATACAAATTGATTAACATAATAAGCCAGTGGAAGATTAGGGCCAATGCTCTGCAAGATGGGAGAATGCATGACACTCTGGAGCAAACCTACAAGAGGACAAGAGAGAATCACTTGCAAGAATGTAACCAAAAAAAAGTTAGAGCAGTTAAGGTAATACAGACAAAATGATAACTGAAAACTGCATAATCTGAGAATGATAGTAAAGAGTTGTGATAGAAGGCTCTCAATCACACCAAGTTATGCAAATATGAGCATCCACATCGAGGGGTTACATCACAAGCTACTACCAAACCAAAAGGGAGTGAAAACATCAGCCATCATAGCCAACAAACTCAGATTGCATCTATTTGATAAAAGTCTTGATATCCTTAGTACCGCAATTTTAATCAAATACGGGTAGATAGATAATCGAAAAGTCGAATGAGAAAGGTTCCCATCCTGGAAATAAGACCTGATATAAGACACCATGTCAAAGAATGCCCAGCACCAATGCAAGAAGTTCATCAGATACATCATTAGGCAGCATGCTCATTATAAGACAACCCATTCAGATAGAGCATGATAGGGATGGAATATGAATTAGTTAAGAGCATCTTAACAAGGATAAGTCTAACAATGGTAGGGAAAAGATAAGAGAGGCAAGAATTAAAATGGTTTTCAGGCCAGCTACAAAGCCCATAAGCGAAACAACAAAAAATCAACACCACATTCCGCCTGTGGGAATTAACTAATGCGAAACCGAAAAGTCGAAACCCCAAAAATTGACCACAGATGCATAAGTCGAAGGGACAGAAGTTGGCCATAAAACCTCTCTCCATCAGAGTAGACATTGCCATCGTTAATAACCAAGTAGGTAGAGCATAAAAATAGGTATCTGGAAGGCAGCAACCCATACAGCAATCCCCAAAAACCATTAGAACAACAATGTTAGAAACAACTAGCTGAACATAGGACCCAGAACTCCTACAGCCAACCAGGATGGAGCCAACATAGGAGTCTTGAAGAACCAAAATAGCAAATATCCAAGACAAGAAACAACCAGCTAGAGAAAAAAAAACCAGTAAGCTTGCCATACAGCCACCCGTCCAGGATAAACATTGCAATAGATACAAATTTAATTGAACAAAGTTGGAGAAAACAGTAGCAGATAACCACTGAATTAAGATGATATGCATGTAATAAACCATTAAGGGGGTTAAAGGAAAAGTCCACCAAGCAATCAACAACTTTAATAGAGAGTTGCTGAGTAAAACAAACCAAAACCCGAGACAAAGATGTTGAGTATTAATCGTCACCAACAACCAAAGCGTTACTAACAAGCTGGCCAAGAGTCCACCCAGAACCATAGATAAAGATCCAAATAATCAGATGGAAAATCATAGGGATTTGCTTAGTGTTAATAGAACCAAGTGGGAAAAAATAGAAGCAGGAAAACATAGCGATCAATTGATAAAGAAAATAGTGAAAATCAAAAAATAAAGATAATATAATAAAAGTCCACCAATGGACAAAGGGTCCTAAAGACCAAAAGCCAACAATGGTAACAAAAGGGTTCAAAGGATAATAAAAAGAAAAAACCTTCCAGATAAAGTAGATCAGGGTAGCAGTAAAACCTACAACCACACAGTTGGAGCTACAACTCCAGTTGCAGCAATCAAAACCAAAAATCGGATAATCCAGATCAACAAACAACCAAGAGAGCTAAAGAAAAGACAAAGAATCCATAGTACCACCGGACAGAGACAAGGCATACAACTCCACCAACCTAACTGAACAGAGATGGGAATAGAGACAACAGCAGATAATGTAGATCACAGCAAATAAGAGATGAACAGCAGCCCAGATGTAAATAGTACAAGCATTCCAAAAGCCAACCCCAACAACAAAGAAGTTAATGCAACATTGGAACCCACCAAAAGAGAAATCAAAAAATGGATTCAAATGAGTATCAACATTAGAATCTAGAAAAAGCAAGACAGCAAGTAACCAAGGCAAAAACCATCCAAGACAGCAACACTTAAGACAACAACATCCAAGACAGGAAGGGACAACAAGTTGGCCATAAAACTTCTCCATCAGAGAAGACATTGCCATATTTAATAACCAATTAGATAGAGCATAAAAATAGGTATTTGGAAGGCAAGAACCAAGAATCACCAAAACCATGAACATCAATGCCGTAAAGTAATCAACATAGGACCCAGAAGTCCTACAGCCAACCAGGATGGAGCCAACATAGGAGCCCTGAAAAGCCAAGACAACAAATATCCAAAACAAGAAATAACTAGCTAGAGAATAGAAACCAGCTAGCTTGCCATAAAGCCACCCATCCAGGATAAACAATGCAATAGAAATAGGTTTAACTAAAAGAAGATGGAGAAAATAGCAGTTGATAAAGTAAACCAATGAATTAAGGTGATATGCATATAATAAACCATTAAGGGGGATCAAGGCAAAAACCAACAAGCAATCTACAACTACAATAGAGAGTTGCTGAGCAAAACAAACCAAAACCAAACAAAGATGTAGAGTATTAATCACCAACAACCAAGGCGTTAAAACCAACAAGCGCCAAGAGTCCACCCAAAACATATGTAAAGATCAAAATAATCGACGGACAATCAAGATGCAAACATAACCAAGTGGGAAAGAACAGAAGCAGGAAAAAATAGCAGAAGCCCAATTGATAAAAGTAGTAACAGTCAGAGAATCAAAAAATAGGGAACAGATATTAATCACAAAGTCCACCAGCTGATCAAAGGGCCCTAAAGACCAAAAGCCAACAATGTTAGCAAAAGGGTTCAAAGGATAGTAAAAAGAAAAAACCTTCCAGATAAAGCAGATCAGGGTAGCAGAAAAACCTACAACCACAGTAAAAGCTAACAGAGAAGCCATTAAGGAATCCAAACGCAAGGAAATAATAAAATAGAATAGGAAATAACAAAATCTCGCTGACAGTTGGGAAAAAAAGCAAAGACAAACAGCAAGACAATACCAAAGTCACCCTGCTGAAATAGATAGATAACCCTAGCAACAACTTCCTAGATATAAGACAAGAACTGCATATCCAACAACCAAGAAATAAAAAAAAATAAAGGGCATAAAACCAACCATTCAAATTATACAGTGCATAAGTAAATTCCTAGATTGTTAATGAAATGGTCTGGCCAAGACTAGCTAAACCAGGAAATAAATAACAGCAGCAGGTGAAAACAACATCATCCCAATTATTAGTAGCACAAACATTATGTAAAGGCAGATGATCCAACAGCCTGTAGGACACAAAATAGCCTGAAATCCAACAGCCATAGTTTAAAGCAAGATTAGCCTGCTGAACAGTAAATCTAGAAATCCAACAGTCATAGCTTAAAACAACACTACAATGATTGCAACCATAGGGTAAGCCAATAAAAAGAAGAGGGGCAACAGATCCACAATAGGGGTTCAAAAGAGTCTCATCAATGAGATCCTCTAAGATAAAAAAGAGCTGGTTAGCAGCAGAAATATCATCCTCAGAGAAATTATACTGAGTGAAAATTAATAAACAATTCCAAACATAGGATAAGCCATTAAAGAGCAAAGAAGCACAAAGAAAGAGACCAGTAGCAAGACCCACAGCATCAGGAATATTGAAAATCATGAAATAATTCCAAATCTACATAGAAAGATTTTTAGCCAGGATGGTGCATCTATTATTGTTACAGGATGTGGAGGTAAGGTTATGAAGTATAAGAGAGGAAGAAACAGTAAGACCCCAAAACCTCTTCATGCTCAAAATTAAAATAAAAGATAACTCCCAGAAATAAAAGGAAAATGTCAGCTCAAAGCTAGAGACAAAGAGAATATCAGCAGCAGCCCAAGATCTAATAGGGGAGATAAGCAGCATTTCAAAGTCCAGCCACCAATCATTATCAGCTAAAATCCAACAACCTAACAGTAAATCTTCAAAATAAATATTGCAACCAGCATAATGAACACTAATATAATGCATAGAAACAACATAGGCAACTAAGATGCTCCAAGTAATAATATCTTTGAGAAATAGCCGATTGCAGTAAATAATAGCAATAGCTAAATCTATCAAGATAAATATCTCCCTCCAGCAATGATTGTTATAAAAACAATAGTAGCTGACACATAGCTCAACAAAATTCTAATGCAGGATATTAGTATGCACATAGCTCAACAAAGCTTTGTCGCTGTAAATGCCAAAAGCAGTGAGCCCACAGAAATCAAGACAACAAATAATATCCATGTGAAACATCCACAAAAGACACAAAAAGGAATAGAAAGCCATAAAGTAAAGAGGCAAACAGTAAAAGGATGAATGGACAGTAAACAGTAAAAAGGTAGATTAAGTTCTGAGATAAGAAAACCCAGAGTTGTCCAAGTTAACCAGCCCACGCAAGTGTTTGGGTAAGGTGAGTTGATTAAAGAAGATGATACCATCGGATCTAGCACCCGTGATTGGCAAGGTAGTAGCAGGCATTTCCTTCACGCCAAACATGAGTGATGTTAAAATTGGGAAAGAAGAGCTCTAGTTTGTTTGAGGAGGTAGTACAATTCCGTCATCTTAGTGGAGGTCAAAAGATCAATCAGAACAAGATCCACCTCAATCCAAATATTGAGCCATTTTGGATGCAAATCTCAAGAGCTTTGAAGACGCCATAAGCTCGAAAATGGGACAAGGCAGAAATAAGGTAAGCAAAAGCACATAGTACTATACCCTTAGAGTTCCTGAAAATGCCACCACAACCAGAGCCATTATGAGAGACAGAGCCATCAGTATTGATTTTAATAATACGGTCAAGGGGCTTTTTCCAATAGACAATCTTGTCATTTCGACAGTAAGGTTCATCCGACAGGTTAATGCCCAGTTTATTGGTGACAAATTTATAGCCTTTGAATTATCTGTAATGAATGAGATTGGCTTTAAACAAGTCACAAATTTTATTTTTAGTTCTAGCAATAATCCTCACGTGGTTCATAGGGATCCCATGGTGTTTTGCATCAATACGGTCCATCCATATGAACCAGATAAGAGTGATAGCAATGATAATTTTAATGTGACCTTTAATAGTATTATCAAAATAGATTTCAAGAAGTTGATATAAAGTAAGAGAGCCATTGAAATTGACAGTGTTAAAAAGATCATCATACCAAATCCAAAGTTTAGAAGCAATGACTCCATTAACAAAAACATGATTAACATTCTCAATATGGAAACAACATTGACATTTAGAGGGTAAGTGGAACCCTTTACCCCACAACAAGGAATCAACAGGGATAAAATTTTTCAGAATACGCCAAGTAAGAATAGAATAAGAAGTAGGGATATTGTTATTCCAAAGTTTGGAGAATACATAGGAGGAATCATGAGTATCTTCAATGTGGAGCCACACATTTTTGAGGTTGAAATCACCATTATGAGAGAGCTTAAAGAGAATCTGATCTTGATTGTGGGGAGTGATAGGAATAGTAGTAACCATATTCAAGAAAGTAAAAGGGATAAAATCAACAAGCTTACTATTGTTCCACTTATTGTTATGCCAGAAAGAGTTTACTCTAATAGCGGAAGTGGAATGGGTGGAGAGTAAGTCATCAATGGATCCACATCCACTCCGGTTATCTTGCCAAAAGAAAGAGGCACCAGAGTTGATGCCCCAAAAAATTAAGGATGCAGCATCCCATTTGACAGAACAAAGTCTTTTCCACACAGGAGAGTCACCCGGCTTAAAGGGACAAATGAGGGGTGCTTACCTGCAATATTTAGTAGTCATGAAATTAGCCCAAAAGACTATGATTACTCCTAAAATTCCACCAGTTTATAAGAAAAGGCATTGATAGCTTCTTTTATGGATTTACAACCAAGACCACCTTCGCCAAAAGTGCCACAACTTTAAACCAAGAGGTCCAGCATTTTTTAGAAGTTGTAGGAGCCCCGTAAAAATTTATTTAGAGACGATCAATCAATTGCTACAAATGGTCGGCACAATGGTTTGGATGAGATATAAAGGCATGGAATTAAGAGTGCTCTTAATCAAGGTAAGCCTACCACCAAAAGAGAGTAAATGAAATTCCCAAACTAAAATTTTATTAGAAATTTTTTGAATAAGGTCATAAAAAAATGAGATCTTTTCTGGCTTTTAAAAAGCGGAGCCCCGAGATAATTAATGGGGAGTTGACTTTGCTTAAAAAGCGGAGCCCCAAGGAATAAAACAACATTTTCTTTCATTCAGGAAGAGACAACTAACTTTGCCAAAATCATTTAAGAGATTCTTAATAGTTTTAACATGTTGGGAGGCATAGAAGATTATAAAATCATCAAGAAGCTAAGATGAGAAACAGGGAAACCTCCATGAGTTTTAAAAACCATGTTAGGTTTTTTAATGAAAAGATCATTGAGGCTTCTCGAAAGGTATTCAACAACAATGATAAAAAGAGCAGGGGAAAGAGGGTCACCTTGACACAAACCATGGCTTGAAGAAAAGAAACCAAGGGACTCACCATTTAAGATAACGTAAAAACCGTGACATTAGTGATACAACTTTTATAAGCCGATAAAATTATCGAGAAACCAAATAAATGTAAGATTTGAAAGAGGAAATCCCATGAGAGGTTGTCAAAGGCTTTAGAGATGTCCGCTTGAAAAGCATATTACCTCCTGGAAGAAACATCAATGTCATGAACCGCCTCTTGAGCGAAGAATATTATCGACATGGCTCTCTATTTTTAATGAAACCAGGTTTGGTTAGGGAGATGATTTTATGGGCAGTTGATCCTATTATTAATTAATTTAGCAATGAGTTTTTGGAAAAAGGTACAAAGACTAATAGGTCTAAAATTTCCCCAAGATTTAGGATTGATGGTTTTGGGAATAGAGCTGCCATCAAAGAAATCAATAACCACATTAACAAGATCAGATTTAATAAAAGGCCAACAATGTTGAATTAAATGAGTCGTGAAACCATCAGGACCAGAAACAGAATCATTGTTCATGCTATTGAGAGTACTACTAATCTTCGAGGCATAGTGAGCAAATGGTTATCCTCATTGGTAATCATAGAAGGGATAAGATGGGTGTTAGAGGGGTTTTCTAACGAAGGATTAGAATTTAATAAATTTTGAAAGTGATGTATGACATAATCCTTAATTTCATTGTTATCAGTTATCCAACCACCATTAGGGTTCTTAATTTTCTTAATTGAGTTTAGAGCTTTCTTTTGTGCAAATAGCATGGAAGTACCTAGTGTTTCACATTCCATCGAATATGTTTATTGGCGGCTTTTTGAGGCCAATAGGTTTCCTCCATATTTTGGTAATTAATCAAACTATCTTTGGCAATGCTCAACTCATCAAGCTTACTGGGGTCAGTTAAGATAGCCTCTTCAAGTGAACAAACCACTTGTTCCATAGCTTTAAGATTGGTAAAGAGATTTTTAAAAATATGCTTATTCCACCAATTGAGGTTTTTTTTAAGCCTCTTGAGCTTAAGCCAAAGCCGTAACATGCCTTTAACGGAATTATCTAGGTGAATGGGAGCCATCCAGTTAGTGAAAACCACATTAGTGAAATCACCATGTTGGGTCCACATATTTTGGAAATGAAAAGATGAGGGAATAGAAGGGTTAGTGGGTGGAGTTTTGATAGAGATCAAAAGAGGGCATGATCGACAAAGTTACGCTCAATTGTTCAATAGAAGTAAGAGGCCATTGATTAATCCAAAGAGAATTAAAGAGGGTCGTCAAGATCTTTGCCAAAGTCTAGAGTTGTGCCGTGTGTAACCACGAAAAACTAATGTCAATCGATTGTAATCTAGGATCATATTAGAGAATTCTTCCATGGAATGAAGGTTAGGAGAACATCCTCCCCTCCTTTCCGAAGAAGCAATGATATTGCTAAAATCTCCCCAACCAACCAAGGAAGGTTAACGAGGTAAGGTTCTTAAATGATTCCAAAGGATGTTCCTACCGCTCTATTACAAGAAGCATAGATAAAGGAACCAAAAGCCAAAAAGTCACCTAATGAGATTTTGACATTAACCAATTGATCAAGATCTTCAATGATGGAAATGGTGATTGAATTATTCCAAAAACACCAAATTTTATTATTAAGATTGAAAAAGAAATTTTGAAATCCAAGCGATCTAGCAACATGGGCAATTTTGGAAGAGTTAATGAAAGGCTCAATAATAACAAGAAGTTTGATGTTATGAGCGCGACAGAGGCTCCTAACACGGTTGCGGACAGGGAGTGTCCCACAACCCCGGATATTCCAAATAAGAAAATTTATCATAATAAAAAATCCAAAAAAAAGATAAAAAACTAAAATGGGAAAAGGAAGAGAGGAGGGCATAATTATTTATGAGGTGTAAGGGAAGACCGTGTGGTTCTAGTGAAGTTAATATTAGTCATTTTGGCTTTATAAGATTTCTTTTTAATAACAGTTTGGAAAGGTCTATCAGAATCCAAAGTATCTCCATCAGAAAGGGATTAGTTTTTGTTATCTAGAATAGGAGCAGTATCAGTCAATGTTTTAGTAGTGGTGATTTCTCCTTCTTCAGTATCAGAGTTAGAATGAGATATTTGGATAGCCTGAATATCACTCTGTAGAGAAGTAGAGGGGGAGGTTCTTGCACCATTAATAGTGAAAATAACATTTTCATTGCCACGATGCATATTCAGATTTTGGTCTGACACCAAAGGATCAACATTATTTTTGTCCAATATAAGATTTCCATTCAGATTGTCATTAAGATTCAAATTAAGCAAAGGTTTGTCATGAGAAGCTAGATTATTGCAAGTAGGAGTAGTGCTAGGTAAGTTATCATTAGTTTCAGCACACACCTCAATAGTAGTATGTATACCTAGCTCAGAATGTTTTTCATTTGATAAATCAGTAGGTAATAAGGGGGCAGGTGTAGGAGGATGAATTCCATTTTGAGTAGCTTTAGGCACATAAGTTAACTTATTAGTTTTTCCTATTCTAAGAGAGGTATTTGTGTCCTATGATATATTCTTTATAAGGTTAGGGTGTAACACGAAGCATTCAGAGTGATCATGGCCATGGATCTTATAGTGAGAACAAAAGGCAGGGAAATTTTCAAATTCAACTTTCTGATTATATCCAAATTTTTCCGAACCAATCCAAACTTCTTTGGGGTATTTTTTGGTTATGTCAATCTCAACCAAGATGCGTGCAATAGATGGTCGAGTTCTAGTGGCAGTGGCTTGATCAACTTGAAAGGGTCTACCAAATAGAGCCCCAACTGCAAATAAAACTTGATGAGTAACATAGTGAATTCTCATGTTGGGGAAAGCAAGCCATAAAGGAACAATAGGGGATTCTTCTTTGACATCAAAAAGTGGTGACCATTTCAAGAGCCGCATTTGACAATTATACACAAAATATGAGCGACGAGCAAAGACACGAGAATAATCTAAATCATTTGATAATTGAATGAGGATGTGTCGAGGATCAACCAACCCAATAGTGAAGACTCCCGAAAGCTTTAAGCTATGGAAGAAAGATCAGATATTATCTAGAGTAGGGTGTCGTAAAGAAAATTTACCAACCAAAGAGAACTCAAAAGGCTTAGCTAATTTCTCCACATCCTGGTCAGAGCACATGACAGCCGACAATCCATGACAGGATGTTGAAGTTAAATTACCCGAGGCATTAGCGCAAGGGATCTTACCAAAAAGAGCGTCCTTAAAGGACTATACAGCAGACGCATTAACAGTTGCAATCGGATCCAGAGTACCTTTAGGGTTGGAGGTTAAAATCAGCATCTAGGCAACGAGTTGTTACTGCAGAGTTTAGGGTTTAGGGTTTAGGGTTTAGGGTTTAGTGTTTAGGGTTTAGGATTTAGACTTATGGTTTAGGGTTTGTGCAAGCTTAGGAGTTCAGAGGATTAGGTTTAGGTTTAAATTTTAGGTTTTAAAGAGTTATAGTTTATGGTTTAGTGTTTAGAGCTTTAGGGTTTAGTTATAGGTTTAGTGTTTAGGGTTTAGTGCTTAGGGTTTAGTTGCTTCAGGGTTTAGAATAGGTTAAGTTCATTTGGATTTAGACTTTTAGGGTTTAGGGTTTTAGGGTTTAGGGTTTAGGTTTAGGGTTAGTTTAGAGTTTAGGGTTTAGGGTTAGAGTTAGGGTTTAGGGTTTAGGGTTTAGGGATTAAGGTGTAGGGTTTAGGGTTTATGTTTAGTTTATGGTTTAATTTTCTTTTTAAAATTAATCAAACTCGTAGGTTTAAGTTTATTTACTTTATTTAATTTATTTTTTATTTATTTTAGTTTATTTTAATATTTGTTTTTATTTAGGTTTACTTTTTATTTTTATTGAGTTTAGTTTATTTATTTTAGGTTTATTTATTTTAGTTTAGGGTTTTCTATTTAAGTTTCTTTTTTATGTTTAGTTTTAAGTTTATGTTTATTTTTTAGTTTAGTTTTTTTTAGCTTTAGGTTTTCTTTCTTATTTTTAGGTTAAGGTTTTTATTTTATTTTTTTTGGTTAAGGCTTTAGATTTTTATTTTAGGTTTTACTTTTTAGATTTGTTTTAGGTTTATTTTTAATTTATATTATTTTATTTAGTTTAGGGTTTAGGTTTAAATTATTTTAGGTTTAGGTTTAAGTTTTATTTATTTTAGGTTTATTATTTAGGGTTTAGGGATTAGGGTTTAGGGTTTATGGTTTAGGGTTTAGGGTTTAGGGTTATGGTTTAGGGTTTAGGGTTTATGGTTTACGGTTTAGGGTTTATGGTTTAGTCAGTTTGGTTTTAGTTTATGCTATTTAGGGCTTAGGTTAGGATTAGGGTTTAGGGTTTAGTGTTTAGTATTTTTTTAGTTTTAGGGTTTTAGGGTTTAGGTTTAGGGTTTGTGTTAGTTTAGGGTTTAAGGTTTAGGATTTAGGGTTTAGGTTTTAGGTCTAGGGTTCAGGTTATAGTTTAGCATTTAGTGTTAGTTTAGGGTTTATTGTTTAGTGTTTAGATAGTAGGGTTTAGGTTTTTTAGGGGTTTTGGTTTTTGGGTTTAGGGTTACTTAAGAGTTTAGGGTTTAGGGTTTTAGGGTTTAAGGTTTTGGGTTTAGGGTTTAGGGTTAAGGTTAGGGTTTATTTTTTAGGGTTTAGGATTTAGGGTTTAGGGTTAGGGTTTAGCGTCTAGCGTTTAGGGTTTAGGGTTTTTTTTTAAATAAAATTAGTAAATAGGTAGGTTTAGAATTATCTAGTTTATTTTCTATTTTCTTTATTTATTTTACTTTTTTATTTTTATTTAGGTTTATTTTTTATTTAGTTTAGTTTAGTTTCTTTATTTTATGTTTATTTATTTTAGTTTGTTTTTTAGCTTTAGGTTCAGGTTTGCTTTTTATTTTAGTTTTATTTTTATTTATTTTTAGGTTTAGGTTTTATTTTTCTTTTTTTCCTGGTTTAGGTGTTTATTTTATTTTCTTATGTTTAGGTTTTAGGTTTTCATTTTAGGTTTATTTCTATGATTTATTTTTTATTTTAGGTTTAGTTTTAATTTTAGTTTAGTTTATTTTATTTGGTTTAGGGTTTAAATTTAGTTTATTTTAGGTTTAAGTTTAAGTTTTATTTATTTTAGTTTAGTTTATTTTAGTTTAGGTTTTTGGTTTATTTTATTTTGTTTATTTTAGGTTTAGGTTTAGTTTATTTTAAGTTTAAGTTTAGGTTTTATTTATTTTAGTTTAGTTTATTTTAGTTTAGGTTTTTAGTTTATTTTATTTTGTTAATTATAGGTTTAGGTTTTTTTAGGTTTAGGGTTTAGATTATTTATTTATTTATTTATTGGTTTTAATTTTAGGTTTGTTTTTCAATTTATTTTTAAGCTTTAGGTTCTTATTTCATTTTTATTTTATTTTATTTTTAGGTTATTTTATTTTTATTTTATGTTTGGGTTTTATTTTATTTTGGTTTTTTATTTTTAGGTTTATTTTAAATTTTTTAGTTTATTTTAGGTTATTATTTGTCTTATTTTAGTTTTTTTTTTATTTTTTATTTTATTTTATGTTGGTAGAAATTTAGGTCTTAGTATATGTTTTTATTTTATTTTTATTTTTTATTTTAGTTAGTTTTAGGTTTTTTTATTTTTTTATTTTTAGGTTTTATTTAGTTTAGGTTTAGGTTTTTAGGTTTTAGAGTTTAGGGTTTAGGGTTAAAGGTTATTGGTTTTAGGGTTTAAGGTTTCAGGTTTAGGGTTTTAGGGTTTATGGCTTAGGTTTAGGGTTAAAGGGTTTAGGGTTTAGGGTTTTAGGGTTGTAGGTTTAGGGTTTAGCATTATAAGTTTAGTGTTTAGGGTTTAAGGTTAGTTTTAGGGTTTGGGTTTAAGGTTAGGGCTTTTCTATAATTTTTTTAGTTATTTTATTTATTTATTTATTTTTAAAATTAAGTAAATTGGTAGGTTTAGGTTTATTTAGTTTATTTTTTTATTTATTTTAGTTTATTTTTTATTTTTAGTTAGGTTTATTTTTATTTTTATTTTTATTTTATTTACTTTATTTATTTTACTTTAGGTTTTTTATTTTAATTTATTTTTTAAGTTTAAGTTTAGGTTTAAGCTTATTTTTTAGTTTAGATTTATTTTTATTTTACTTTTTTGGTGAAGGCTTTACTTTTTATTTTTAGGTTTAGGTTTAGGTTTTATTTTATTTTTTGGGTTTAGGTTTTAGATTTTTATTTTAGGTTTATTTTATTTATTTTTTTAATTTAGGAACAAGTTTATTTTTAGTTTATTTTATTTTATTTAGTTTAGAATTAGGCCTAGGTTAAGTTTATTTTAGGTTTAGGATTAGGTTTTATTTATTTTAGTTTAGTTTACTTTAGTTTAGGTTTAGGTTTATTGTATTTTTATTTTAGGTTTAGTTTTTTTTAGTTTAGGGCTTAAGTTTTATTTCATATATATTTTTTTGGTTTATTTTTTAGGTTTAGGTTTTTATTAAGTTTTTATTTTATTTTATTTTTGGTTTATTTTATTTTTATTTTAGGTTTTTATTTATTTTACTGTAGTTTAGCATTTATTTCTTATTTTGTTTTCTTTTTTAGGTTTAGGTTTTAGTTTATATTTTTATTTTATTTTATTTTATTTATTTTACTTTGGTTTAGGTATTCTCTTTATTTTATTTTTAGGTTTTATTTAGTTTAGGTTTAGGTTTTTAGCTTTTTAGGGTTTAAGGTTTATGGTTAATTTAGGGTTTAGGGTTTTTTTTAATAGAGAACAAATTTGGATTCAACAGTTCTTCTTTTCAATTTCATCAACCAAGTAACAAACCAAGTTTTCTAAGACACAAGTGCCGAAGTAGATCAAAAATGAGCACGCAAAGAGCAAACCAAAAACCCTAGATAACTAGAACCATCTTTACTATTAAGACATAGTTCCACAAGCAGCAGATAAGATCGGCTAATCTTTAGTTGCTCTAGTCCCATCAAAACCACCCTGGCCTCTCGAGTAGCAATATCCACCAACATAGCCTCGATCTATAACTTCGCCACCACCATGATTATAACTTTTATCACTCCTTTCACCTCCATAACCACCACTACTCTGACCACCACCTCCATATCCACTAGCATCTCTAGATCCCCCCACCATGATAATGTCGCCACCTCCGCATCCATGCTTGATCTAGGCCGAGCGGTTGAGTGATGTTCATCAAAGTTTTGCCCATTCATAAGGTTTAGGTTTAGGTTTGGGTTTATTAGGATTTAGGGTTTAAGTTTATTTTTTAATTTATTTAGTTACTTTAGGTTTAGGTTTAGGGTTTGGTGTTTAGGGTTTAAGGTTAAGGTTTAGGGTTTAGGGTTTAGGTATTAGGGTTTAGGGTTTAGGGTTTTAGGGTTTAGGATTTTTAGGGTGTAGGTTTAGGGTTTAGGGTTTAGGGCTTAGGGTTTAGGATTTATGGTTTAAGCATTTTTTTTGAAAATTAAGTAAATCAATTATTTGAGGTTTATTTAGTATATTTAGTTTATTTTTTATTTATTTATGATTTAAGGTTTAGGGTTTATTGTTTAGGGTTTAGGTTTTAGGGTTTATGGATTAGGGTTTAGTGTTTAGGGTTTAGGGTTTAGGGTATAGGGTTTAGGGTTTGGGGTTTAGGGTTTAAGGTTTAGGGTTTTTAGAATTTATGGTTTAGGTTTTAGGTTTAAGGTTCAGGTTTTAGTTTAAGGTTTAGGGTTTTTTGTTTTTTGTTTTTTTTAATAGAGAACAAATTCAGATTCAATATTTCTTCTTTATGATTTCATCAACAAAGTAACACACCATATTTTCTAAGACACAAGAAACAACATAGTTCAAAAATGAACACACATAAAGAAAATCCAAAACTTTGGATAACTAGAATCGTCTCTACTATAAAGACATAGTTCCATAAGCAGCAGATCGGATCGGACATTCTTCAATTTCTCCAGTTCCAAATAGAACCACCCCGGTCTCTCGAGCAGTGGGATCCACCATCATATTTTTGATCTCTTCCTCCGCCACCACCACGAATGTAAGCTTTGTCACTCCTCATACCAGCCACCATAGCACCACCACCATATCCAGATCCCCACCACCCCTGCGATAAAAATTGCCTCCACCTTTGCCTCCACTGCCAAATCTAAACTGATCCCAGTTGACGGTGATGTTCCTTCCATCAAGGTTCTGCCCATTCTTAGGGTTTTAGATTAGGTTTAGGTTTATTTTATAATTTATTTAGTTACTTTAGATTTAGGTTTAGAGTTTGGGTTATAGGGTTTTGGGTTTAGGTTATGGTTTAGGGTTTAAAATTTAGGATTTATGGTTTAAGGTTTAAGGTTTTAAAGTTTATGCTTTTAGGTTTAGGGTTTAGGGTTTTTCAGGGTTTAGGGTTTAGTGTTTAGGGTTTAAGGTTGAAGGTTTAGGGTTTAAGGTTTAGGATTTAAGGTTTAGGTTTTTTTAAAAAAAAATTAAGTAAACTAGTAGGTTTAGGTTTATCTAGTATATTAAGTTTTTTATTTATTTATTTTAGTTTAGTTTATTTTTATTCTTGTTTAGGATTATTTTTTATTTTTATTTAGTTTAGTTTATTTAATTTAGGCATATTTATTTTAGTTTAGGTTTTTTATTTTAGTTTATTTTTTAGGTTTAGATCTAGGTTTAAGTTTATTTTTTAGTTGAGTTTTAATTTTATTTTATTATTTAGGTTTAGGTTTTATTTTTTATTTTTAAGTTTAGGTTTATCTTTTTATTTTAGGTTTTTAGGTTTAGGTTTTAGGTTTTTATTATATGTTTATTTTTAGGCTTTATTTTTTTGTTTAGGTTTAGGTTTATTCTTAGTTTGTTTTATTTTATTTATTTAGGTTTAGGTTTAGGTTTAGTTTGTTTTATGTTTAGGTTTAAGTTTTATTTATGTTAGTATAGTTTATTTTAGTTTAGGATTAGGTTTATTTTATTTTATTTATTTTTAGTTTTGGGTTTAGGTTTTATTTTTTAATTATGTTTTGGGTAATTTTTTAGGTTTAGATTTTTATTTAGTTTCTATTTTATTTTATTTTAGATTTATTTTATTATTATTTTATTTAGGTTTTTTATTCTTAGGTTTATTTTATTTTTTAGTTTAGTTTAGGTTTTTATTTATTTTATTTTATTTTATTTTTAGGTTTAGGTTTAAGTTTTAGTATTGGTTTTTATTTTATTATATTTTATTATTTTATTTAAGTTTAGGTTTTTTGATTTATTTTATTTATAAGTTTATTTCATTTAGGTTTAGGTTTTTAGGTTTTTAGGGTTTAGGGTTTACAGTTTAGGGTATAGGGTTTAAGATTTAGGGTTTTAAGGTTTATGGTTTTATGGTTTAGGATTTAGGGTTAAGGTTCAGTGTTTAGTCTTTAGGCTTTAGGCTTTAAGGTTTTTAGGGTTTAGGGTTAGCTTAAGGTTTTAAGTTAGTATAGGGTTTAGGGTTTAAGGTTTAGGGTTAGGGTTTGTGTTTAGGGTTTAGGGTTTAGGGTTGTAGGTTGTAGGTTGTAGGTTTATGTTTGTAGGTTTATGGTTTAGGGTTTAGGGTTAGTTTTAAGGTTTAGGGTTAAGGGTTTAGGATTTAGAGTTTAGAATTTATGGTTTAGGGTTTTGGGAATTTTTTATTTTATAAAATTGGTAGGTTTAATTAATTAATTTAGTTTATTTTTATATATTTTAGTTTATTTTAGGTTTTATTAGGTTTATTTTTTATTTAGTTTGGTTTATTTATTTTAATTTTATTTAATTTAGTTTATGTTTTTATTTTAGTTTACTTTTTTTTTGGTTTATGTGTAGGTTTATGCTTATTTTTTAGTTTAGTTTTATTTTTATTTTTAGGTTTAGGTTTTATTTTATTTTTTTAGGTTTAGGTTTTAGATTTTTATTTTAGGTTTATTTTTAGATTTTATTTTTTTAGTTTATTTTATTTTATTTAGTTTATGGTTTAGGTTTTATTTATTTTATTTAGTTTATTTTAGTTTAGGTTTAGGTTTATTTTCTTTTGTTTATTTTAGGTTTTGGTTTTTTTTAAGTTTAGGGTTTAGGTTTTATTTTTTATTTGTTTTTTGGGTTTTATTTTTTGATTTATTTTTTAAGTTTAGCTTTTTTACTTAGTTTTTATTTTATTTTAGGTTTTTATTTTTATTTTATGTTTGGGTTTTATTTTATCTAGGTTTTTGATTTTAAGGTCTATTTTATTTTTTCGTTTAGTTTAGGTTTTTGTGTATTTTATTTTAGTTTAGTTTTTATTTTTTATTTTATTTTTTTTTATGTTTATTTTTTTATTTTATTTTATTTTATTTATTTTATTTAGGTTTAGGTTTTTTATTTATTTTATTTTTAGGTTTCATTTAGTTTAGGTTTAGGTTTTTAGGTTTTTAGGTTTTTTGGGTTTAGGGTTTAGGGTTTAGCTTCAGGTTTTAGGGTTTAGGGTTATAGGTTTTAGGGTTTATTGTTTGGGTTTTGGGTTTAGGGTTTAGGGTTTTGGGTTTAAGGTTTTACGGTTTAGGTTTTATGGTTTAGGGTTTAAGGTTTAGGGGTTAGGGTTTTAGGGTTTAGGGTTGAGGGTTTAGGATTGTAGGTTTAGGGTTTAGGGTTAGTTTTAATGTTTAGGCTTAGGGTTTTTTTTAATGTAATTTTTTGTCTTTAGGGTTTAGTGTTTAGAGTTGGTTGAGGGTTTAGGATTTAAGGTTTAGGTTTTTGAGTTTAGGGTTTAGGCTTTAGGCTTTAGGATTTAATTTTTAAATTATGTAAATCGGTTAGTTTAGGTTTATTTAGTTTATTTTCATTTATTTTAGTTTATTTTATTTTTAATTTTTAATTATGTTTTATTTTTATTTTTATTTATTTTAGGGTTTAGGGTTTAGGGTTTAAGAAACTAAAACATAATACATAAAAATAAACCTAAAATAAAAACCTAAAGCCTAAACTTAAAAAAATAAAATAAAAACCTAAACCAAAACCTAAAAATAAAAAGTAAAACCTAAACATAAAAAATAAAGAATAAAGAACTATATTATCTCAACTATTTAAGAATTACTTCTAGTTTACTATAAATTACTTCTAGTTATCAATATTAAATCAAGAATAAAGCATTTTATATAATATTTTCTAATTTATCAAGTGTTAAAATGATAATTATGAGTTTGAATATTCTTTTCTTTATTTAATATTATTAAGGCTAGAATGCCAATGAATTTATGTCTAATCGATAGTGGATCTCATCATCTTAGAGATTATAAATTATAAAAAAAAGATACATATTCTTTACCATCCACTTTGAGGAGTAACTTCACTCCATCATTGGTTGATGTATTTTTTCTATATTTAGTTTAGGTTTAGGTTTTATTTTTAGGTTTATTTTTTAGGTTTAGGCTTTATTTATTTATTTTATTTTATTTTAGGTTTATTTTATTTTTATCTTAGGTATTATTTTTATTTAATTTAGGTTTATTATTTTTTTTAGTTTAGTTTAGGTTTTGATTTATTTTATTTTGTTTTAGCTCTTTTTTTTTTCTTTTTAGGTTTAGGTTTAGGTTTAGGTTTTAGTTTATGTTTTTATTTTATTTTATTTTTTATTTTATTTTAGTTTTAATTTTTTTTAGCTTTTATTCATTTTAGGTTTAGGTTTTTACATTTTTAGGGTTTGGGTTTTAGGTTTTTATTTTATGTTTATTTTTATGTTTTATTTTTTTAATTTAGGTATAAGTTTATTTTAAATTTATTTTATTTTATTTAGTTTACATTTACGTTTAGGTTTAGTTTATTTTAGGTTTAGGTTTAGTTTTTATTTATTTCACTTTAATTTATTTTAGTTTAGGTTTATGTTTATTATATTTTGTTTATTTTATTTTTATTTTAGGTTTAGGTTTTTTTTTGTTTAGGGTTTACATTTTATTTTTTATTTATTTTAAGTTTAATTTGGTTCTTTAATTAATTTATTTATTTATATTATATTTTATTTAGTTTATGTTTATTTATTTTATTTATTTATTTTTTTTTTAGGTTTAGGTTTAGGTTTTATTTTATTTAGTTTAGTTTAGTTCAGTTTAGGTTTAGGGTTTAGGTTTTGGTTTTAGGTTTAGGTTTAGGTTTTGGTTTAGGGTTTAGGGTTTAGTGTTTAGTGTTTAGGGTTACAAGTTTAGAGTTTACGGTTTAGGGTTTAGCATTTAGGGTTAGGATTTTTTTATTCTATTTTATTTTTTTATTTAGTGTTTAGGATTTAGGGTTTAAGGTTTAGGTTTTTTACGGTTTAGGGTTTAAGGTTTAGGGTTCAGGGTTGTAGGTTTAGGGTTTAGGGTTTAGGGTTTAGGGTTTGTTTAAAGGGTTAGTTTTAAGGTTTAGGGTTTAAGGTTTAGGATTAAGGGTTTAGGGTTTTTTAAAAAATTAAGTAAACCAATAGGTTTAGACTTATTTACATTAATTTTTATTTATTTTATTTATTTTATTTATTTTATTTTATATTTTTATCTATGTTTAGTTTTAATTTTTATTTAGATTAGTTTATTTATTTTAGTTCAGGTTTTTTATTTTAGTTTATTTTTAGGTTTAGGTTTAGGTTTATATTTATTTTAGTTTAATTTTTTGTTTTTTTATTTTTATTAGGTTTAAGTTTAGGTTTTTATTTTTATGTTTAGGTTTAGGTTTTTTTTAAGGTTAACATCTTAGGTTTTTGTTTTAGGTTTAGTTTTATGTTTTATTTTTTAGATTAGGTTTAGGTTTATTTTTTGTTTATTTTATTTTATTTAGTTTAGAGTTTAGGTTTAAGTTTATTTATTTCAGTTTAGTTTATTTTAGTTTAGGTTTAGGTTTATCTTATTTTTTATTTTAGGTTTAGGTTTTTTTTAGTTTAGGGTTTAGGTTTTATTTTTTATTTATTTTTAAGTTTTATTTTTAGGTTTATTTTTTAGGTTTAGGTTTTTATTTAGTTTTTATTTTACGTTTAATTTAGTTTTATTTTACATTTGGGTTTTATTTTATTTAGGTTTTTAAGTTTTAGGTTTATTTAATTTTTTTAGTTTAGTTTAGATTTTAATATATTTTATCTTAGTTTAGTTTTTATTTTTTATTTTGTTGTATTTTTAGGTTTAGGTTTAGGTTTAGGATGAAGTTTTAGTTTAAGTTTTTATTTTTTTTATTTTATTTAGGTTTAGGTTTTTTTATTTATTTTTTTATAGGTTTTATTTAGTTTATGTTTAGGTTTTTATGTTTATAGGGTTTAGGGTTTATGGTTTAGGGTTTAAGGTTTGGGGTTTAGGCTTTAGGGTTTAAGGTTGTAGGTTTTAGGGTTTAATCTTTACGGTTTAGGGTTTAGGGTTCAGGGTTTAGGGTTATAGGGTTTAGGGTTTAGGGTTTAGGGTCTAAAGTTTGGGGCTTAGGGTTTAAGGTTAATTTCAAGGTTTAGGGTTTGGATTTTTTTTAATTTTATAATTTTTTAATTTTTTTCAAATTAAGTAAACTGGTCGGTTTAGGTTTAGTTTACTTTTTATTTATTTTCATTTATTTTATATTTTATATTTATTTATGTTAATTTTTTTTTATTTAGTTTTGTTTATTTTTTTTACTATAAGTTTTTTATCTTATTTTATATTTTTGTTTTAGGTCTAGGTTTATTTTTTAATTTAATTAGTTTTTTTAGGTTTAGGTTTTATTTTTTATTTTTAGGTTTAAGTTTAGATTTTTATTTTATTTTTTTGGTTTATTTTTATGTTTAGGTTTATATTTTTTTAACAGAGAATAAATGTAGATTCAACATTTCTTCTATTCAATTTCATCAACTAGGTAACACACCAAGTTTTCTAAGACACAAGTGATGACATAGATAAAAAATGAGCATGCATAGGACAAGTCAAAAACCCAAGATAACTGGAACCATTTCTGCTATATAGACACAGTTCCATAAGTAGTAGATCGGATCGGTTGTTCTTCTAATTTTCTAGTTCCCATCAGAACCACCCTGGCCTCTCGAGTAGTTAGATCCACCATCATATCATTGATCTCTCCCTTCACCACCACCATGATTATAACCTCGGTCACTCCTCCCACCTCCAAAACCACCACTACTCTGAGCACTAGTTCCATATCCAAGCCTCTAGATCCCCACCACCACGATAGCGACCTCGCCTCTCCCTGCCAGATCTACATTGAGCCTTGTTGACGGTAATGTTCATGCCGTCAAGGTTCTGCCCATTCTTAGGGTCTATGTTTAGGTTTAGGTTAATTATGTTTTAGGGTTTAGGATGATTTTTTAATTTATTTAGTTACTTTAGGTTTAGGTTTAGGGCTTGGGATTTAGGGTTTAGGGTTTAGGGTTTACGGTTAGGGTTTAGGGTTTAGGGTTTAGGGTTTAGGGTTTAGAGTTTTAGGGTTTATGGTTTTATGGTTTAGGGTTTAATGTTAGGGTTTAGGGTTTATGGTTTAGGGTTGTAGGTTTACAATTTAGGGTTTAGAGTTTAGGATTTAGGGTTTATGGTTTTTTTTTAAATTAAGTGAACCGGTCGATTTAGGTTTATTTAGTTTATTTTTTATTTATTTCGATTTTAATTTAATTTATATTTAGGCTAATTTTTTTGTTATGTTTAGTTTATATATTTTATGTTTATTTATTTTAGTTTTGGTTTTTTATTTTAGTTTATTTTTTATGTTTAGGTTTATTTTCTAGTTGAGTTTTATTTTTATTTTATTTTTAGGTTTAGGTTTTAATTTTTATTTTTATGTTTAGGCTTAGGTTTCTATTTTCTCATTTTAGGTTTAGGTGTTAAGTTTTTAGTTTAAGTTTATTTTTTAGTTTTCTTTTTTAATTTAGGTTTACATTTTTATTTTATTTTATTTTATTTAGTTTAAGTTTAAGTTTAGGTTTTATTTATTTTAGTTTAGTTTATTTTATTTTAGGTTTAGGTTTATTTTATTTTATTTTTATTTTAGGTTTAAGTTTTTTCTTAGTTTGAGGTTTAAGTTTTATTTTCTATTTATTTTTAGGTTTTATTTTTATTTTTTATGTTTAGGTTTTTATTTAGTTTTTATTTTATTTTATTTTAGGTTCATTTTAATTTTATTTTATGTTTAGTTTTTCTTTTATTTAGATTTTTTACTTTTAGGTTTATTTTATTTTTTAGTTTAGTTTAGGTTTTTATTTATTTTATAGTAGTTTATTTTTATTAATTTATTTTATTTTATTTTTAGGTTTTGGTTTAGGTTTTAGTTTAAGTTCTTATTTTATTTAGGTTCAAGTTTTTTTCTTTATTATATTTTTAGGTTTTGGTTTTTAGGTTTCTAGGGTTTAAGGTTTAGGGTTTAGGGTTTAATGTTTAAGGTTTTAGGGTTTAAGGTCTTAGAGTTTAGGAATTAGGGTTAGGGTTTAGTGATTATGGTTTAGGGTTTTGTGTTTAGGCTTTATGGTTTATGGTTTTTAGGGTTTAGGGTTTAGGGTTAGCTTAGAGTTTAGGGTTAGTTTAGGGTTTAGGTTTCATAGGTCTGGTTTAAGGTTTTACAATTTGGGTAGGGTTTAGGTTAGTTTATGGTTTAATGTTTTAGTTTAGGTTATATTAGGGTTTAGATTAGGTTAGGGTTTAAAGTTTATTTTGATTTAGTTTAGGGTTTAGGGTTTAGGGTTTATGATTTAGTGTTTAGGGTTTAAGGTTTAGGGTTTTGAGTTTAGGGTTTAGAGTTAGGTTAGGGTTGTAAGTTTGGGGTTGTAGGTTTAGCGTTTAGGATTTAGTGTTAGTTTTAGGGTTTAGGGTTTAGGATTTAGGGTTTAAAGTTTAGGGTTTAGGGTTTAGGATTTACCATTTTGTTTTTTAAAAAAAGTAAATACACTGGTAGGTTTAGGTTCGTCTTGTTTATTTTTTATTTGTTTTAGTTTACTTCATTATTTTATTTTTATTTAGATTTATTTTTATTATTATTTAGTTTAGTTTATTTATTTTAGGTTTTTAGTTTAGTTTAGTTTTTTATTTAGTTTATTTTTTAGGTTTAGGTTTAAGTTTATGTTTATATTTTTATTTAATTTTATTTTTATTTTATTTTTTAGGTTTAGGTTTTATTTTTTTAATTTTAGGGTTTAGGTTAAGGTTTTTATTTTATTTTTTTAGGTTTAAGTTTTAGGTTTTTATTTTAAGTTTATTTTTAAGTTTTTTTAGTTTAGGTTTAGGTTTATTTTAAATTTATTTTATATTTTTTAATTGAGGGTTTAGGTTTTATTTACCTTAGTTTAGTTTATTTTATTTTATTATTTTTTTTAAGTTTAGGTTTTTTTTTTTTAGTTTAGGGTATAGGTTTTTTTTTTATTTTTTTGGTTTTTTTAGGTTTATTTTTTAGGTTAGGTTTTTTTTTTATTTTTGAGGTTTTTTCTATTTTTATTTTACATTTCGATTTTATTTTATCTAATTTAGGTTTTTTATTTTTTAGTTTATTTTATTTTTTAGTTATGTTGAGGTTTTTATTTGCTTTATTTTAGTTTACTTTTTATTTATTTATTTTTTTTAGGTTTAGGTTTAGGTTTAGGTTTAGGTTTTAGTTTATGTTTTATTTTATTTTATTTTATTTACTTTAGCTACCATAACTATCTAAGGATTAGGTCATTTTTTAGATCTACTCTTAATGACATCTTTATTCAAGATTTAAGGTTTAGGATTTAAGGTCAATATTTAGGATTAGTTTAAGGTTTAGGGTTTAGGGGTTAGGGTTAGTTTACGATTTAAGGTTTAGGGTTTGGGGTTTTAGGGTTTTAGGTTTTGGGAAATAGGTTTTAGGGTTTAAGATTTTTGGTTTTAGGGTTTACTGTTTAGGGTTTAGGATTTAGGGTTTAGGGTTTAGGGTTTAAGGGTTTAAAGTTTAGGGTTTAGTGTTTAGGGTTTACAGTTTAAAGTCTAAGGTTTAGGGCTTAGGGTTTAGGATTTAGGGCTTAGGCTTTAGCCTTTAGGATTTAGGATTTAAGTTTAGGGTTTAGGTTTTAGGTTTAGAGTTTAAGTTTTAGTTTAGGGTTTAAGGTTTAGGGTTTAGGATTTAGTGTTTAAGGTTTTTTTTAATAGACAACAAATTCAGATTCAACATTTCTTCTTTTCGATTTCATTCACCAAGCAAATTTTCTAAGACATACGCGATGACATTGATAAAAAATGATCACCCATTGAGCAAATAAAAAATCCTAGAAATGTAGAACCATCTCTACTATAAAGACACAATTCCATAATCAGTAGATCAGGTCGACAATTCTTCTATTTCTCCAGTTCCCATCAGAACCACCCCCGCCTCACGAGTTGTGGGATCTACCATCATATCTTCGATCTCTACCTCCGCCACCACCATGGATGTAACCTTCATCGCTCCTCTCGCCTCCATAACTGCCACCGCTCTAACAATCACCTCAATATCCACTAGCACCTCTAGATTCCCCACCACCACTGCGATAACCGCCGCCTCTGCCTTCACCTCCACTACTAGATCTAGACTGAGCTAAATCGACGATGGTGTTCCTGCAGTCAAGGTTCTTCTTAGGGTTTATGGTTAGTTTAGAGTTAGTTTAGGGTTTAGGGTTTAGGGTTTGAGGTTTAAAGTTTAGGGTTGTAGGTTTAGGGTTTAGGGTTTAGGGTTTAGAATTTAAGGTTTTAGAGTTTAGGGTTTAGGATTTAGGGTTTAGGGTTTACGGCTTAGGGTTTAAGGTTTAGGGTTTTAGGGTTTAGGGTTGTAAGTTTAGGGTTTCTAGTTTAGGGTTAGTTTGAGGTAGGGTTTATGATTTAGGGTTTATGGTTTAGGGTTTAAGGTTTAGGATTTACGGTTTATGGTTTTTTTTAAAATTAAGTAAACTGGTAGCTTTAGGTTTATTTATTTCATTTTTCATTTATTTGAGTTTATTAAATTTTTTATTTTTATTTACTTTTATTTTTTATTTTTAATTAGTTTAGTTTATTTATTTTAGGTTTATTTATTTTAGTTTAGGTTTTTTATTTTAGCTAACATTTTAGGTTTAGGTTTACTTTTTAATTGAATTTTATTTTTATTTTATTTTTTTATTTTTAGTTTAGGTTTAGATTTTTCTTTTACTTTTATAGGTTTAGGTTTTAAGTTTTTATTTTAGTTTATTTTTATGTTTTATTTTTTAGTTTAGGTTTAGGTTTACTTTTAGTTTATTTTATTTTTTTTTAGTTTAGGTTTTGGTTTAGGTTTACTTTATTTTATGTTTAGGTTTAGGTTTTATTTATTTTACTTAGTTTATTTTAGTTTAGGTTTAGGTTTATTTTATTCTTACTTTAGGTTTAGTTTTTTTTTTAGTTTAGAGTTTAGGTTTTATTTTTTATTTATTTTTAGGTTTTATTTTTAGATTTATTTTTTAGGTTTAAGTTTTTATTTAGTTTTTATTTTAGGTTTAGTTTTTATTTTATTTAGGTTTTTTTTAGGGTTTAGCATTTAGGGTTGTAGGTTTAGGGTTAGTTTGAGGTAGGGTTTATGGTTTATGGTTTAGGGTTTAGGGTTTAAGGTTTAGGATTTATGGTTTATAGTTTTTTTTTAAATTAAGTAAACTGGTAGGTTTAGGTTTATTTATTTCATTTTTCATTTATTTGAGTTTATTAAATTTTTTATTTTTATTTACTTTTATTTTTCATTTTTACTTAGTTTAGTTTATTAATTTTAGGTTCCACGATCTCTCCCTCCGCCACCACCATGTCTGTTCCGTCACTCCTCACGCCCTCATAACCACCACTGCTCCGACCACAACCTCCATATCCTTGAGCACCTCTAGATCCACCACCAACACTACGTTAACCACTGCCTCCGCCTTCGCCTCCAGCACTAGACCTAGACTGAGCTTGGTTGACGGTGATGTTCCTACCATCAAGGTTCTGCCCATTATTATGGTTTAAGTTTATTAAGTTTTATGGTTTAGGTTTATGTTTTAATTTATTTAGTTACTTTAGGTTTAGGTTTAGAATTTGGGGCTTACGGTTAGGGTTTAGGGTTTAGGGTTTAGGGTGTAGGGTTTAAGGTTTTAGTTTTGGGATTTAGGGTTTATGCTTTTAGGGCTTAGGGTTTAGGGTTAGGGTTTAGGGCTTAGGGTTTTAGGGTTTCATGGTTTAGGGTTTAGGGTTTAGTGTTTAAGCTTTAGGGATTTCGGTTCTAAGGATTTAGGTTTTGGGTGTAGGGTTTTGGGTTTAAGGTTAGTTTAAGGTTTAGCGTTTAGGGTTTAGGTTTATAGTTTTTTAGGGTTTAGGGTTTAAGGTTTAGGGTTGTGGGTTTGGGGTTGTAGGTTTAGGGTTCATGGTTTAGGGTTTATTTTAGAGTTTAGAGTTTAGGGTTTAAGGTTTAGGATTTAGGGTTTAGGGTTTAGGGTTTAGGGCTTAGGGTATTTTCTTTAAAAATTAAGTAAACCGATTGGTTTAAGTTAATTTTATTAATTTAGTTATTTTTTATTTATTTTTATTTATTTTATTTATTATTTTTATTTAAGTTTAATTTTTTATTTAGTTTAGTTTATTTATTTTATGTTTACCTATTTTAGTTTAGGTTTTTTCTTTTAGTTTATTTTTTAGGTTTGGGTTTTAGGTATTTATTTTAGGTTTATTTTTAGGTTTTACTTTTTAGTTTAGGTTCAGGTTTATTTTTAGTTTATTTTATTTTAATTAGTTTGGGGTTTAGGTTTAGGTTTAGGTTTTATTTATTTTAGTTTAGCTTATTTTATTTTAGGTTTAGGTTTATTTTATTTTATTTATTTTAGGGTTTAAGTTTTTTTGGTTATTTTTAAGTTTTTTTTTTTTGGTTTAGGTTTTTATTTAGTTTTTATTTTATTTTATTTTAGGTATATTCTATTTTCATTTTACAGTTAGTTTTTAGTTTATTTTATTTTTTATTTTTAATTTTATGTTATTTTTTTTAGTTTTGTTAAGGTTTTTATTTGTTTTATTTTAGTTAATTTTTAAATTATTTTATTTACATGTTTAGGTTTGTGTTTCGATATAGGTTTAGGTTTAGGCTTAAGTTTAAGTTTTAGGTTTTTATTTTATTTTATTTTTTTATTTTATTTAGGTTTAGGCCTTTTTACTTATTTTATTTTTAGGTTTTATTTAGTTTAGGTTTAGTTTTTTTAGGGTTTTTAGGGTTTAGGGTTTAGGGTTTAGGGTTTAGGGTTTGGGGTTTAGGGTTTAGGGTTTAGAGTTGTAGATTTTAGAGTTTAGGGTTTAAGGTTTAGGGTTTTAAGGTTTACAATTTAGGGTTTAGGGTTGTAGGGTTAGGGTTCAGGGTTTAGGGTTTAGGGTTTAGGGTTAAGGTTTTTTAAAAAAATTAAGTAAAGCCGTAGTGTAGATTTATTTAGTTTATTTATTTATTTTTATTTATTTTAGTTTTTTTTAATTAGGCTTATTTTTATTTTTATTTAGTTTAGTTTATTTATTTTAGTTTTATTTCTTTTAGTTAAGGTTTTTTTGTTTTAATTTATTTTTTAGGTTTAGGTTTATTTTTTCGTTTAGTTTTATTTTTATTTTATTTTTCATGTTTATGTTTTATTTTTTTATTTTTAGGTTTAGGTTTTAGGTTCTATTTTAAGTTTATTTTTAGGTTTTATTTTTAATTTAACTTTAGGTTTATTTTTAGATTATTATATTTTATTTAGGTCTTAGGTTTAGGTTTAAGTTTAGGTTCAGTTTATTTTATGTTTAGGTTTAGGTTTTGTTTATTTTAGTTTAGTTTATCTTAGTTTAAGTTTAAGTTTTGCTTTATTTTATTTTTATTTTAGGTTTAGGTTTTTTTTTAAGTTTAGGATTTAATTTTATTTTTTATTTTTTATAGGTTTTACTTTTAGGTTTATTTTTTAGGTTTAGCTTTTCATTTAGTTTTTATTTTATTTTATTTTAAATTTATTTTATTTTTATTTTATGTTTAGTTTTTATTTTATTTAGGTTTTTTATTTTTAGTTTAGTTTAGGTTTTTATTTATTTTATTTTAGTTTAATTTTTAATTTTTATTTTATTATCTTTTTAGGTTTATGTTTAGGTTTAGGTTTAGGTTTTAGTTTATGTTTTTATTTTATTTAATTTTTTTATTTTATTTTTGTTTAGTTTTATTTATTTATTTTATTTTTAGGTTTTATTTAATTTTGGTTTAGGTTTTTAGCATTTAAGGTTTATGGTTTAGGTTTAGTTGATGGTTTAGGGTTTATGGTTTAGGGCTTGGGGATTAGGGTTTTGGGTTTAGGGATCAGGGTTTAGGGTTTAGCTTTTTGGGTTTAATGTTTAGGGTTTTAAGGGTTTAGGGTTTAGGTTTTAGGTCTATGGTTTAGGTTTTAGTTTAGGGTTTAGGATTTTTAGTTTTTTTTAACAGTGAACAAATTCAGATTCAACATTTCTTCTTTTTGATTTCATCAACCAAGTAACACACCAAGTTTTCTAAGACACAAGTGATGACACACATCAAAAGTGAGCACGCGTAGAGAAAATCAAAAAGCCTAGATAGCTAGAACTGTCTCTACTGTAAAGACAATGTTCCATAAGTAGCTGATTAGATTAGTAGTTCTTCACTTTCTCTAGATCCCATTAGAACCACCCCAACCTCTCGAGTAGAGGGATCCACCATCATATCTCTGATCTCTCCCCCACCACCACTATGGTTGTAACCTCTGTCTCTCCTCTTGCCTCCATAATCACCAACTCCAAATCCACTAGCACGTCTAGATCCCCCACCACCACTGCTATAACTGCTGCCTCCGCCTTCACCTCCACCGCCAGATTTAGACTGAGCCTAGTGGACACTGATGTTCCTGTCATAAATGTTCTACCCATTCTTAGGGTTTAGGTTTATTAAAATTTAGTGTTTAGGTTTATCTATTAATTTATTTAATTACTTTAGGTTTAGGTTTAGGGATTCAATTTAAGGTTAGGGTTTAGGGTTTAGGGTTTATGGTTTTAGGGTTTTGGATTTTAGGGTTTAGGGTTTAGGGTTTAGGGTTTAGATTTAGGGTTTAGGGTTTAGGGTTTAGGGTTAAGTGTATAGGCTTTAGGGTTTAGGGTTTTGAGTGTTTAGGGTTTAGGGTTTAGGGTTAGTTTAGGGTTTAGGGTTTAGGGTTTAGGGTTTTGGGTTTTGGGTTTTGGGTTTTGGGTTTAAGGTTTAGGGTTAGTTTAGGGCTTAACATTTAGGTTTTTTGGTTTAGGGTTTAGGGTTTTTTTAAAAACAAATTAAGTAAATCAATAGGTTTAGGTTTGTTTAGTTTATTTCATTTATTTTTTTATTTATTTTAGTTTATTTCATTTTTTTATTTAGGTTTAACTTTTACTTTTATTTAATTTATTTTATGTTTATTTATTTTAATTTGGTTTTTTTATTTAAGTTTATTTTTGAAGTTTAGGTTTAGGTTTATGCTTATTTTTTAGTATAGTTTTATTTTCATTTTATTTTTAAGGTTTAGGTTTTTTTTTTAATTTTTAGGTTTAGGTTTAGGTTTCTATTATAATTTTTTGGTTTATGTTTTAGGCATTTATTTTATGTTTATTTTTAGGTTAGGTTTAGGTATATTTTTAGTTTAATTTATTTTATTTATTTTACGTTTAGGTATAGCTTATTTGAAGTTTAGATTTAGGTTTTATATATTTTAGTTTAGTTTAACTTAGTTTAGGTTTAGGTTTATTTGATTTTCTTTATTTTAAATTTATGTTTTTTTTTAGTTTAGGGTTTAGGTTTATTTTTAGGTTTATTTTTTAGGTTTAAATTTTTATTTAGTTTTTATTTTATTTTATTTTGATTTTAAGTTTAGTTTTTATTTTATTTTTATTTTTTATTTTTATGTTTATTTTATTTTTAGTTTAGTTTAGGTTTTTATTTACCTTATTTTAGTTTAGTTTTTATTTTTTATTTTATGTTATTTTTACGTTTAGTTTAGGTTTAGGTTTAGGTTTTTGTTTTATTTTATTTATTTTATTTTCTTTATGTTTAGGTTTTTTTAATTTTATTTTTAGGGTTTCTTTTGTTTAAGTTTAGTTTTTTAGGTATTTTAGGGTTTAGGGTTTAAGGTTGTAGGTTTTAGGGTTTAGTGTTTAAGCTCTAGGGTTTTAGGCTTTAGGCTTTAGGCTTTAGGCTTTAGGCTTTAGGGTTTGGGGTTTATGGTTTATGGTTTTAATGTTTAGGGTTTAGGGTTTATGGTTAGTTTTAGGGTTTAGGGTTTAAGGTTAGGGTTTTTTTTAAAAAATTTGGTAAAGTCATAGGTTTAGGTTTATTTAGTTTATTTTTTATTTATTTTCATGTATTTTATTTTTTTATTTTATTAAGACTTGTTTTAATTAAGTTTATTTATTTTAGGTTTATTTATTTTAGTTTAGATTTTTTATTTTTGTTCATTTTTTAGGATTAAGTTTAGGTTTGTTTTTTTGGTTTAGTTTTAATTTTATTTTATTTTCATGTTTAAGTTTTATTTTTTATTTTTATGTTTAGGTTTAGGTTTTTTTTAATATTTTTAGGTTTAGGTTTTAGGTTTTAATTTTTAGTTTAGGTTTAGGTTTATTTTTAGTTTATTTTATTTTATTTAGGGTTTAAGTTTAGGTTTAGGTTTAGGTTTTATATATTTTAATTTAGTTTATTTTAGTTTAGGTTTAAGTTTAGGTTTATTTTATTTTTATTTGAGGTTTTGGTTTTATTTTAGTTTAGGGTTTATGTTTTATTTTTTATTTATTTTTAAGTTTACTTTTTTAGGTTTAGGTTTTTATTAGTTTTTATTTTATTTTATTTTAACTTTATTTTATTTTTATTTTAGGTTTAGTTTTTATTTTATTTTGGTTTTTTATTTTTTAGTTTAGTTTAGGTTTTTATTTATTTTATTTTAGTTTGGTTTTTATTTTTAGGATTAAGTTTAGGTTTAGGTTTAGGTTTTAGTTTAGGTTCTACTTTTATTTTATTTATTTATTTTTATTTTGGTTTAGGTTTTATTTATTTTACTTTTAGGTTTTATTTAGTTTAGGTTTTTAAGTTTTTAGCTTTTTAGGGTTTAGGGTTTAGGTTTTAGGGTTTAGGTTTAGTTGAGGGTTTAGGGTTTAGGGTTTGCGGTTTAGCATTTAAGGGTTTATGGTTTAGGGTTTAGGGTTCAGGGTTTAGGTTTTATGGTTTAGGGCTTTAAGGTTTAGGGTTTACGGTTTAGGGTTTTTAGGGTTTTGGTTTTAGGTCTAGGGTTTAGGTTTTAATTTATGATTTAAGATTTTTAGTTTTTTTTTAACAATGAACAAATTCAAATTCAACATTTCTTCTTTTTAATTTCTTCAACCAAGTAACACACTAAGTTTTCTAAGACAGAAGCGATGACATAGATAAAAAATGAGCATGCATAGAGCAAATCAAAAAGCCTAGATAGCTAGAACTATTTCTATTGCAAAGACACAGTTCCATAAGTAGCAGATCAGATTGGTTGTTCTTCAGTTTCTGTAGTTCCCATCAGAAACACCCCAACCTCTCGAGTAGCAGGATCCACCATCATATCCCCGATCTCTGCCTCCACCACCACAGTTGTAACCTTCATCTCTCTTCCTGCCTGCATAACCATCACCTCCAAATCCACCAACACCACTATGATAACCGCTGCCTCCCACCTTCCTCCACCACCAGTCTACTGATCTAGTGGTGGTGATGTTCTCTACAAATTCTTAGGGTTTAGGTTTATTAAAATTTAGGGTTTAGCTTTATTTATTAATTTATTTAATTACTTTAAGTCTAAGCTTAGGGTTTGGGGTTTAGGATTTAGGGTTTAGGGTTTAGGGTTTTGGGTTTTAGGGTTTATGCTTTTAGGGTTTAGGGTTTTAGGATTTGGGGTTTTAGGGTTTAGTGTTTAGGGTTTAGGGTTAAGCCTATAGGCTTTAGGTTTTAGGATTTTGAGTGTTTAGCCTTTAGGGTTTAGGGTTAATTTAGGGTTTAGGGCAAGTTTAGGGTTTAGGGTCTTGAAGGTTTAGTATTTTGGGTTTAGGGTTTAAGGTTTAGGGTTAGTTTAGGGTTTAGCATTTAGGGTTTAGGGTTTTTTTCAATTAAGTAAAGCGATGGGTTTAGTTTATTTAGTTTATTTCATTTTTTTTATTTAGGTTTATTTTTTTATTTTTATTTAGTTTAGTTTATTTATTTTAATTTAGTTTTTTTATTTTAGTTTATTTTTGAGGTTTAGGTTTAGATTTATGCTTATTTTTTTAGCTTAGTTCTATTTTTATTTTATTTTTAAGGTTTATGTTATATTTTTCTATTTTAAGTTTAGCATTAGCTTTTTATTTTATTTTTTTAGGTTTAGGTTTTAGGTTTTTATTTTAGATTTATTTTTAGGTTTTATTTTTAGTTTTAGGTTTAGGTTTATTTTTAGTTTATTTTATTTTATTTAGTTTAGGTTTTAGGTATAGTTTATTTTAAATTTAGATTTAGGTTTTATATATTTTAATTAAGATTTAGGTTTATTTTTTTTTCTTTATTTTAAGTTTGGGTTTTTTTTTCGTTTAGGTGTTTAGGTTTATTTTTTATTTTATTTTCTTTATTTTATTTTTTTAGGTTTAGGTTTTTATTTAGTTTTTATTTTATTTTATTTTATTTTATTTTATTTTATTTAGTTTAATTTAGGTATTTATTTATTTTATTTTAATATAGTTTTTATTTTTATTTTATGTTATTTTTATGTTTATATTTGGGTTTAGGTTTACATTTTTGGTTAGGTTTTTATTTTATTTTATTTTTCTATTTTATTTAGGTTTAGGTTTTTTATTTATTTTATGTTTAGATTTTACTTTTTAGGTTTAGTTTTTTAGGTTTATTAGGGTTTAGGGTTTAGGGTTTAGAGTTTAGAGTTTATGGTTTAGGGTTGTATGTTTTAGGGTTTAGGGTTTAGGGTTTAGGGTTTTAGGGTTTAGGGTTTAGGCTTTAGGCTTTAGGGTTTAGGTTTTATGGTTTTTATTTATTTAATTTATTTTATTTTGTTCAGGCTTATTTTTATTTTTATTTAATTTAGTTTATTTATTATAAGTTTATTTATTTTATTTTTGATTTTTTATTTTAATTTATTTTTTAGGATTTGGTTTAACTTTATTTTTTTAGTTTAGTTTTATTTTATTTTATTTTTCATGTTTAGATTTTATTTTTTATTTTCACGTTTAGGTTTAAGTTTTTATTTTATATTTTTAGGTTTAGGTTTTAGGTTTTTATTTTAGGTTTATTCTTAGGTTTTATTTTTTTAGTTTAGGTTGAGGTTTATTTTTAGTTTATTTTATTTTATTTTGAGTTTAGGCTTAGGTTTACTTCTAGGTTTTTATTTATTTTAGTTTAGTTTATTTTAGTTTAGGTTTATTTTATTTTTAATTTAAGTTTAGGTTTTAATTTTTATTTATTTTTAGGTTTATTTTTTAGGTTTAGGTTTTTATTTAGTTTTTATTTTATTTTATTTTAAGTTTATTTTATTTTTATTTTAGGTTTAGTTTTTATTTTATTTTGGTTTTTTATTTTTTTGATTTTAGTTTAGGTTTTTATTTATTTTATTTTATTTTGATTTTGATTTTTTATTTTATTTTCTTTTAGGTTTAAGTTTATGTTTAGGTTTAGGTTTAAGTTTTAGTTTAGGTTTTATTTTATTTTATTTTTATTTTTAATTTATTTTAGGTTTATTTATTTATTTTATTTTAAAGTTTTTTTAGTTTGGGTTTAGGTTTTTAGCTTTTTAGGGTTTAAGGTTTAGGGTTTATGGTTTAAGTTTAGTTGAGGTTTAGGGTTTAGGGTTTACGGTTTTGGGTTTAGGGTTTAAGGTTTAGGATTCAGGGTTTGGAGTTTATAGTTTAGGGTTTTGGTTTAGGATTTTTATGGTTTAGGGTTTCGTGTTTAGGTTTTAGGTATAGGGTTTAGGTTTTAGTTTAGGGTTTAGGGTTTCTGATTTTTTTTTAATGGTGAACAAATTCAAATTCAATATTGCTTCTTTTCAATTTCATCAACCAAGTAACACATCAAGTTTTTTAAGACACAAGTGATGACATAGATCAAAAATGAGCACACTAAGAGCAAATAAAAAAGCCTAGATAACTAGAACCGTATCTACTATAAAGACATAGTTCCATAAGCAGCAGATCAGATTGACCGTTCTTCAGTTTCTCCAGTTCCCATCAGAACCACCCGGGCCTCTCAAGTTGTGGGATCCACCATCATATCCCCAATCTCTCACTCCGCCACCACCCCGGTTGTAACCTTCGTCGGTCCTTCTGCCTTCATAACCACCACTTCTTTGACCACCACCTCCAAATCCACCAGCACATCTAGATCCCCAACCACCACCGATACCGCCTCCACCTTCCCTCAGATTGGTAGATCTAAGCCCGGCTGACGTGATGTTCTTGCCATCTAGGTATTGCCCATTCTTAGGGTTTAGGTTTATTTTTTAATTTATTTAGTTACCTTAGGTTTAGGTTTAGAGTTTGAGGTTTAGGGTTAGAGTTTAGGGTTAGGGTTAGGGTTTAGGGTTTAGGGTTTAGGGTTTTAGGGTTTGGGGTTTTACAATTTAGGGTTTAGGGTTAAGGTTTAGGGTTTAGAGTTAGTTTAGAGTTTGGGGTTTAGGCTTTAGGGTTTAGGATTTTTATGGTTTAGAGTTTAGGGTTAGTTTACGGTTCAGAGTTTTAAGGTTTAGGGTGTAGGGTTTAGGGTTTTGTGTTAGTTTAGGGTTTAGGGTTTACAGTTTAGGGTTTAAGGTTGTTAGTTTAGGGTTGTAGGTTTAGGGTTTAGGGTTTGTTTTAGGGTTTAGGGTTTCGGATTTAGGGTTTAGGATTTAGGGTTTTGGGTTTTGGGTTTAGGATTTAGTGGTGTTTTTTTTTTTAAAATTAAGTAAATCATTATATTTAGATTTATTTACTTTATTCAGTTTATTTTTTTATTTATTTCAATTTATTTTATTTTTTATTTTTATTTAGGGAAATTTTTTATTTTAGGTTTATTTATTTTTGTTAGGATTTTTTATTTTAGTTTATTTTTGAGGTTTAGATTTAGGTTTAAGTTTATATTTAAGTTTAGTTTTATTTTTATTTTATTTTTTAGGTTTATGTTTTATTTTTTAATTTTATGTTTAGATTTAGGTTTTTATTTTATTTTTTTAGGTTTAGGTTTAGTTTTATTTTTCATTTATTTTATTTTATTTAGTTTAGGATTTAGGTTTAGTTTATTTTAGGTTTAAGTTAGATTTTTATTTTATTATTTTAGTTTATTTTATTTTATTTTAGGTGTAGGTTTATTTTATTTTGTTTATTTTAGGTTTAGGTTATTTTTTTAGTTTAGGGTTTAGGTTTAGTTTTTTATTTATTTTTAAGTTTAGTTTTTAGGTTTAGCTTTTTATTTAGTTTTTATTTTATTTTATTTTATTTTATTTTAAGTTTATTTTATTTTTATTTTAAATTTAGCTTTTATTTTATTTAGGTTTTTTACTTTTTAAAGGTTTATTTTATTTTTTAGTTTAATTTATGTCTTAATTTATATTATTTTAGCTTAATTTTTATTTATAATTTTATTTTATTTTCACGTCTAGGTTTATGTTTTATTTTAGGTTTTTATTTTATTTATTTTTTCATATTTTGGTTTAGGTTTTTTTATTTATTTTATTTTTAGGTTTTATTTAGTTTAGGTTTATGTTTAGGTTTTAGGTTTTAGGTTTAGGTTTAGGGTAGTTTGGGGTTTAGGGTTAGGTAGAGGGTTTAGTGTTTAGGGTTTAGGGTTTAAGGTTTTAGGATTTAGGGTTTAGGGTTTAAGGTTTAGGGTTTTAAGGTTTAGGGTTTAGGCTTTAGGGTTGTAGGCTTAGGGTTCAGGGTTTAGGGTTTATGGTTAGCTTTAGAGTTTAGGGTTAGGTATTTTTTAAATATTTTTTCTTCAATTTTTTTTATTTTTTTATTTTTTTAAATTAAGTAAACTAGAAGGTTTAGGTTTATTCAATTTATTTAGTTTATTTATTTTACTTTATTTTATTTTTAATTAGGTTTATTTTTATTTTTATTTAATTTAGTTTATTTATTTTAGGTTTACTTATTTTAATTTAGGTTTTTTATTTTAGTTTCCTTTTTAAGTTTAGGTTTAGGTTTAGGTTTATTTTTTAGTTTAGTTTTATTTTTATTTTTTATTTATTTTGTTTAGGTTTAGGTCTTGGTTTTTATTTTATTTTCTTAAGTTTAGGTTTTAGGTTTTTGTTTTAGTTTTACTTTTAGGTTTTATTTTTTAAATTAGGTTTAGGTTTTTTTTAATTTATTTTATTTTATTTAGTGTTTAGGCTTAGGTATAGGTTTAGATTTTCTTTATTTTATTTTAGTTTATTTTAGTTTTGATTTAGGTTTATTTTATTTTCTTTATTTTAGTTTTGCATTTTCTTTTTAATTTAGGGTTTAGGTTTTATTTTTTATTTATTTGTAGGTTTTACTTTTTAGGTTTATTTTTTATTTAGTTTTTATTTTATTTTATTTTAGGTTTATTTTATTTTTATTCTACGTTTAGATTTTATTTTATTTAGGTTTTCTATTTTTAGGTTTAATTTATTTTTTAGTTTAGTTTATAATTTTTTCATTTTATTTATCTTATTTTAGTTTAGTTTTTATTTGTCATTTTATTTTATTTTTACATTTTTGTTTGGGTTTAGGTTTAGGTTTAGGTTTAGTTTTAAGTTTTAATTTAGGTTTTATTTTAGTTTTTTTATTTTATTTAAGTTTAGGTTTATTTATTTATTTTATTTTAAGGTTTTATTTAGTTTATGTTTAGGTTTTTAGGTTTTTTAGGGTTTAGGGTTTAGGGTTTAGGGTTTAGAGTTTAGGGTTTAGGGTTTAGGATTTTTAGGTTTAGGGTTTAGAGTTTAGGGTTGTTAGTTTAGGGTTTAGGATTTAGGGTTTAGGGTTAGTTTTAGAGTTTAGGGTTGTAGGATTAGGATTCAAAGTTTAGGGTTTAGGGCTAATTTTAGGGTTTAGGGTTTAGGGTTAGGGTATTTTTTATTTTATTTTATTAAGTAAAGTAGTAGTTTTGTTTAGTTTATTTTTTATTTATTCTAGTTTATTTAGCTTTTTATTTTATTTAGGTTTATTTTTATTTTTATTTAGTTTAGTTTATTTATTTTAGGTTTATTTTTAATTTATTTTATTTTATTTTGGTTTAGGTTTAGGTTTAGTTTATTTTAGGTTTAGGTTTTTGTTTTATTTATTTTTGTTTGGTTTATTTTAGTTTATGTTTAATTTTATGTTTATATTATTTTTATTTTTTATTTATTTTTAGGTTTATTTTTTAGGTTTAGGTTTTTAATTAATTTTTTATTTTATTTTTGCTTAATTTTATTTTTATTTTAGATTTAGTTTTTATTTTATTTAGGTTTTCTATTTTTTAGTTTAGTTTAGGTTTTTATTTATGTTATTTTATTTTAGTTTTTACTTTTTATTTTATTTTCTTTTTAGGTTTAGGTTTAGGTTTAGATTTCTGATTAGGTTTTTATTTTATTTTGGTTTATGTTTTTTTATTTATTTTATTTTTAGGTTTTATTTTATTTAGGTTTAGGTTTTTAGCTTTTTAGGGTTTAAGGTTTAGGGTTTTGGTTTAGTTAACGGTTTAATATTTAGGGTTTAGTTTAGGGTTTAGGGTTTAGGGTTTAGGGTTTAAGGGTTTTAGGGTTTAGGGTTTAAGGTTTTTAGGGTTTAGGGACTAGGTTTTAGGTCTAGGGTTTAGGTTTTAGTTTAGGGTTTAGGATTTATGTTTTTTCAATAGAGAATAAATTTAGATTGAATATATGTTCTTTTTGATTTCATCAACCATGTAGCATACCAAGTTTTCTAAGACACAAGTGAGGACATAGATAAAAAATGAGCACGCATAGAGCAAATCAAAAATGCTAGATAACTAGAACCATCTCTACTATAAAGACATAGTTCCATAAGCAGCAGATTGGATCAATCATGCTTCAGTTTCTCCAGTTCCCATCAAAACCACCCTAGCCTCTCGAGTAGCGGGATCCACCATCATATCCCTGATCTCTCCCTCCACCACCACCACGGCTGTAATCCTCGTCGCTCCTCCCGCCTCCGTAACCACCATTGCTCTGACCACCACCTCCATATCCACCAGCACCTCGAGATGCCCCACCACCACTGCAATAATCATCACCTCCGCCTTCGCCTCCACCGCCAGATCTAGACTGAGCTTGGTTAACAGTGATGTTCTTGCTATAAAGGTTCTGCCCATTCTTAGGGTTTAGGTTTATTTTTTAATTTATTTAGATACTTTAGGTTAAGGTTTAGGGTTTGGTTTTTATGGTTTATGGTTTAGGCTTAGGGTTTAGGATTTAAGGTTTAGAATTTTAGGTGTAGGGTTTAATGTTTAGGGTTTTAGGGTTTAAGGTATAAGATTAGGGTTTAGGTTTTAGGGTTTAAGGTTAGTTTTAGGGTTTAGGATTTAGCATTTAGGGTTTATGGGTTTTAAAAAAAAATTGAAGTAAACCAGTAGGTTTAGGCTTACTTAGTTTATTTTTTAATTATTTTAGTTTATTTTATTTTATTTTTTATTTTTGTTTCCTTTTTTATTTAGTTTAGTTTTTATTTTATGTTTGATTTTATTTTAGTTTGTGTGCTCTTTTATCTTTAGTTTTCATTTAGGGTTTAAGTTTATGTTTATTTTTTAGTTTAATTTTATTTTTGTTTTATTTTTTAGGTTTAAGTTTTATTTTTTATTTTTAGGTTTAGATTTAGGTTTTTATTTTATTTTTTTATGTTTAAGTTCTAGGTTTTTTTTAGGTTTATTTTTAGGTATTATTTGTTATGTTTAGGTTTAAGTTTATTTTTAGTTTATTTTATTTCATTTAGTTTAGGTTTAGTTTATTTTAGGTTTTAAGTTTTATTTATTTTAGTTTAGTTTAATTTAGTTTAGGTTTAGGTTTATTTTATTTTATTTATTTTGGGTTAATGTTTTTTTAGTTGAAGGTTTAGGTTTTATATTTTTATTTATTTTTAGGTTTTATTTTTATGTTTATTTAATAGGTTTAGGTTTTTATTTTGTTTTTATTTTATTTTATTTTAGGTTTATCTGAATTTTATTTATTATTTTACGTTTAGTTTTTATTTTATTTATGTTTTTTATTCTTAAGTTTATTTTATTTTATTTACCTTAGGTTTTTATTTATTTTAGTTTAGTTTAGTTTTTATTTTTTATTTTATTTTATTTTTTATTTTATTTTATTTTTAGGTTTAGGTTTAGGTTTTAGTTTTGGTTTTTATTTTATTTTATTTTTTTATTATATTTAGGTTGAGGTTTTTTTATTTATTTTATTTTTAAGTTTTATTTAATTTTGGTTTAGGTTTTTAGGGTTTAGGGTTTAGGATTTAGGGTTTAAGGTTTAGGGTTTTTTTTTTTAAAAGGAAGCCCCATGTAGGGGTATTTTATTGCGCAAAAAGTGGGTTACAAAGTCCTTAAAAGGGATAAACTCCAGAACTACTGTTCAAAGCTAATCGACTAAAGTAAATCCCTAGTACATCCAAAAGCAAAGGAAGACCTTAAAGCAATCAAAAGGTACAAGTAGATAAACATAATAAGCCAAAGAAAGGTTAGGGCCATTGCTCTGAAGAACTTGAGAATGCATGATAATATGGAGCAAACTTGCAAGAGAGAATCACCTGCAAAATAGGACAAGAGAGAATCACCTACAAAATAACAATAAGAAATTAGAATAGTTAAGATAATACAGACAGAAGGATGAATGAAAAAAACATAATCTGAGAATGATAGTAGGGAATTGAGATAGAAGGCCGGTCACTGTTGGGACATGCAAATATGCATCCAAACTTGTGAGGGTTACATCACAAGAGCTACTACCAAAGAGAGTGGAATCCTCACACCATCATAGCCAACAAACACATGAGAAGATAACAACCAGGTTGTTGAAAGTCTTGTGGGCTTTATTACGTAAACCTAAAAAAAACTATAAAGAATATAAAGAGAAATTGTTAAGCGATAAATGAGTGATCCCATGCTAGAAAATGATCCTCCATATAGCCACCACGACATGAGGATACTTATATATATGAAATAGGATAGAAACCATCCATATGAAAATAGCGAAGAAAGGCCTAAATCACGCTAAGCAAGTCAATGAGTCTATAAGTTACACCATCCCAATTATATGATATATAAATGAATCAGCCGGCAATACATGAGGTAGATGTAAAGTCCAAAAAAATGAGCCCAATCAAAATAAAGAATGTAGATTGGAATAAGCCCCTTATTAATATCCATATCAATAGTTGGCAAAAAACAATTGTAAGGGAAGGCAGCAAAACCAAAAAGCAAAGAAAATACCCAATAAGGAAAATCGAGCAACTCTAGTAGCGAAAGGGGACTAAAGACCAGAATCGGATCAACAAAACAAAGGCAAGAAAAGATAGTAGCAGTTGATAGTATCACCCCTTAATAATAGAGATTGTTTTCCAAGGAGTAAGTAGCACAAACCTAACTGATCCCAGATGGGAAATACTGGGAGACCAAATAGGATTCACATTAGAATCCAAAAAAAACATCACAGTAGATAACCAAGACCAAAAAATACCCCAGGCAACAGCAGCCAAGATAGCCAAAGACAAGACAGCAAGGGACTGCATAGAGATTGCATTCCAAGACTGATCCCCATATAGGATCCATAGAAGAATCTAAAATATACATGACAGTAGATAACCAAGAGAAAAAAAATCTGACCAAGGCGGCAAGATAATAGCCAAGACACAAAGGGACAGATAAAGATTGCATTCAAGGAGAAAGCGGCCACAGTCGAATGGGAATAGAAATAGCAAGGGTAATGTAGATCATAGCTATCAGAAAATAAATAATACCCTAGACAAAAATAGCAAGGGCAATCAAAAAAACAACCCCAACAATAAAATAGTTAGTGCAGCATTGGAACCCACCAGAGGATAGACCAAAACAGGGATACAAATTAAGATCCACATTAGAATCCAGAAAAACAAGATAGCAGATAACCAAGACAAAAATAGCCAAAGGCGATGACAAAACACCAAGATAGGAAGGGGCGACAATGAAGACCTAGCAAAGGTTAGAAACCCATAGATAGAGCATAGTACCATAGATACACAAACACCAATGACCAAAACAATCGAAAGACATGTCGAAGAACATCAGTGAGAAGGCAACATGTTGAAACCTTTATCAATATCCAAAGCGAGATAGCCAAACATAGGAAAAGGTGCAACCAACCAAAAGCACTAAATGAATACAATCGAGCTACATCCGGATGCACCATTCAGACCAAAATCGATAATCCATTAACAAACAACCAAGATAGCAAGACAACAAAAGAAACAAGCGGCCATATACCAATCAGCAACAAGCGGTACGAGACAAACCTAATCGAGAGGGACAATAGTAGGTAATGAAGAACATAACTAAGTGATGAGCAAGCGGACGACATAGACATTCAGAGAGCCAACCCCAACACCAGAGAGGTTATTGCCACAATGGAACCCACTAGCAAAAAGATCAAAAATTGGATTCAAATGAGTATCATCATTAGAATCCAAGAACAAAGGCCAAGGCAAAAACTAGCCAGGATAGCAACAATTAGGACAACAACATTCAAGACAGGAAAAGACAGCAAGTTGGCCATAAAGCCATATAATCAGAGTAGATAAAGCCATAATTAATAACCAAGTAGATATATCATAATAATAGGTATCTTGAATGCAGCAATCCAGACAGCAAACACCAAAAATCCTCAGAACAGCAATGTCAGAAACAACTTGCAAAGCATAGGACCCAGAAATCCTACAGCCAACAAAGATTGAGCCAACATAGGAGTCCTGAAAAACCAAGACAACAAAAATCCAAGACAAGAAACAACCAAAAAAAAAAGAACCAGATTGCTTGCCATAAAGCCACCCATCCAAGATAAATATTGCAATAAAAACAAGTTTAACTACAAGAAGATGGAGAAAGCAATAGAAAATAAAGTAAAATAATGAATTAAGATGATTGGCATATAATAAACCATTAAGGGGGTTCAAAGCAAAATCCACCCAGAATCAACAACTTCAAAGGGAGTTCGAGCAAACCGACAAAGCCCCATAGGCTGAGATGGAGTATTAATCTAGTTCACCAACAACCAAGGCGGTTAATACCAACAAGCAAGAGTCCACCAAAAGCATTAGTAAAGAACCAAGAAATCGATGGATAATCCAGGGATCTCGAAAGGCGGAATGAAAATACTTTAACTCAAACTGAGCATGGGACATAAGTCAACGGCGGATAGCGAGTAGCCTCAAGGGTCCAATTCAGCCAACAACTAAGAAAGGGGATACCAACAAGTTGACCATAGTAAAAATGAGCCCACAATAAAATAGGAGAAATCTGACTATGACAAACAGAACTAGGATGAAGAGAGCTACAACATGTGTGATCAAAAATAGCCCACTTGATAATAAAATGAACTGTAGGAAAATTGAGAATCATAAAATAGCCATAAGTAATAAAGACAACAATCCAGAAACAGGTCCTAAAAATAAGACCATTCCAGATCAGAAAAAATAGACTAGCAGCAAGGGCCAGAAAGAGAGGATAAACAAAGTAGAAACAAAAGAGAGAGGCAAACATGAAAACCCAATCTAGCTAGGAGTAAGGGAAAACAGCCAGCAAAAAACCCAGAATTATCCAAGTATACATCAAAAAGGTTAGCTTAAGTTCTGAGATAAGGAAACCCTAAATTATCCAAGTTAACTAGTCCACGCAAGTGTTTGGGTAAGGTGAGTTGATCAAAGAAAATGATACCATCTGATCTAGCACCCAGAATGGCAAGGTAGTCAACACAAGCATTTCCTTCATGCCAAACATGAGTGATGTTAAAATTCAGCTGGGAAAGAAGAGCTCTAGTTTGCTTGAGGAGGTAGTACAATTCAATGTTGCTTAATTTGGTGGAAGTCAAAAGATCAATCAGTAGAAGAGCATCCACCTCAATCCAAATATTGAGCCAGCCATTTTGGATGCAAATCTCAAGAGCTTTGTGAACTGCCATAAGCTCAGTAAATGGGATAGTGCAGGAAGTAAGGGGATAAGCAAAAGCACATAGTACCCTTAGAATTCTAATAATGCAACGAGCGATTATGGGAAACAGAGCCATCAATATTAATTTTAATAATGTGGTCAAGAGGTTTTTTCCAATAAACAATCATGTCATTTGGACAATAAGGTTGGCCAGGCAGAATAAAACCCAATTTATTGGCCACAAATTTATAGCCTTTGAATTGTCTGTAATGAATAAGATTGGCTTTAAATAAGTCACGAATTTTGTTTTTAGTTCTAGCAATAATCCTCACGGGGTTCATAGGGATCCCATGATGTTTTGCGTCATTTTGATCCATCCATATGAACCAGATAAGAGTGATAGCAGTGATGACTTTAATGTGACCTGTAATAATATTATCAAAATAGACTTCAAGAAGTTGATATAAAGTAAGAGAGCCATTGAAATTGACAGTGTTAAAAAGATCATCATACCAAATCCAAAGTTTTGAAGCAATGGCCCCATTGACAAAAAAATGATTAACATTCTCAATATGGAAACAACATTGGCATTTAGAGGGTAAATGAAAACCTTTTCCCCACAACAAGGAATCAACAGGAATAAAATTTTTCAGAATAAGCCAAGTAAGAACAGAATAAGAAGTAGGGATATTATTATTCCAAAGCTTGGAGAACACATAGAAGGAATCATGAGTATCTTTCATGTGGAGCCACACATTTTTGAGGTTGAAATCACCATAATGTGAGAGCTTAAAGAGAATCGATCTTGATTGTTTGGAGTGATAGAAATAGTAGAAACCATATTCAAGAAAGTAAAAGGGATAAAATCAGCAAGCTTACTATTATTCCACTTGTTGTTATGCCAGAAAGAGTTTACTCTAATAGCGGTAGTGGAATGGGTGGAAGTAAGTCATCAATGGATCCACCTCCACTCAGGTTATCTTGCCAAAAGAAAGTACGAGTTAATGCCCCAAACAATTAAGGATTCAACATCCCATTTGACAGAACAAAGTCTTTTCCACTTAGGAGAATCACCCAGTTTAAAGGGACAAATGAGGGGGTGTTTATCCTGGCAATATTTAGCAGTCATGAAATTAGCCCAAAGACTATGATTACTCCTAAAATTTCACCAGAGTTTATAGGAAAAGGCATTGATAGCTTCTTTTATGGATTTACAACCAAGACCACCTTTGTCAAAGTGCCACAACTTTTAAACCAAGAGGTCTAGTGCATTTTTTAGAAGAGGTATTAGAGCCCAAAAATTTGTTTAGAGGCGCTCAATTCTATTGATGATAGAAATGGTCGACAATGGTTTGGATGAGATATAAAGGCATGGAATTAAGAGTGCTCTTAATCAAGGTAAGCCTACCACCAAAAGAGTAAATGAAATTCCCAAATCAAAATTTTATTAGATATTTTTTGAATAAGGTCATCAAAAGATGAGATCTTTTAGCCTTTAAAAGCGAGCCGAGATAATTAATGGGAAGTTGACTATGCTTAAAATTAGTAATTCTGGAGATTTGATTTAGTCTATTGGTAGGAATCTTAGCTGAGGTAATAAAATAGCATTTTCTTTCATTAAGGAAGAGTCCACTAACTTTGCCAAAATCATTTAAGAGATTCTTAATAGTTTTAACATGTTGAAGAGAAGCATTGCAGAAGATTATAAAATCATCGACAAAGCTAAAATGAAAACAGGAAACCATGACTTTTATAAACCATGTTAGGTTTTTTAATGAAAAGATCATTGAGGCTCCTCGAAAGATATTCAACGAATGATAAAAAAGAGGAGAAAGAGGGTCGCGCAAACCATGGCTCAAGTAAAGAAACCAAGGGACTCACCATTTATGATAATAGAAAACCGGCGTTCGATACAACTTTTATAAGCGGATAAAATTATCGAGAAACCAAACAAATGTAAGATTTGAAAGAGGAAATCCCATGAGAGGTTATCAAAGGCTTTAGAGATGTCCAGTTTGAAGAGAATATTACCTCCTCTGGAAGAAACATCAATGTCAGTGAACCACTCTTGGCGAAAAGAACATTATCGATATGGCTCTATTTTTACGGCGTTTGGTTAGGGGAGATGATTTTAGATAGCAAGGGCTAATCCTATTATTAATTAATTTAGCAATGAGTTTTTGGAAAAAGGTGCAAAGACTAATAGGTCTAAAATCGCCCCAAGATTCAGGATTGTTGGATTTGGGAATAAGGACAATAGAAGTACTTGCAAAATATTTAGAATAGAGCCATCAAAGAAATCAATAACGCATCAACAAGATCAGATTTAATAAAAGGCCAACAATCTGAAAGAAATGAGTAAACCATCGGCGACAGCAATTAGTGTTCATGCTATTGAGAGTACTAATCTCGCTAGGGCATAGTGAGCAAATGGTTATCCTCATTGCTAATGTAGAAGGGATTAGATGGGTGTTGGAGGGGGTTTCTAATGAAGGATTAGAGTTTAATAAATTTTGAAAGTGATGTATGACAGATTCCTTAATTTCATTGTTATCAGTTATCCAAAATCATTAGAGTTTTTAATTTTCTTAATCGAGTTTAAAGCTTTCCATTTATTGCAAATAGCATGGAAATACCTAGTGTTTCGTATCCAATATGTTTGCTAGCGACTTTTGATGCCAATAGATTTCCTTCATATTTTGTAATTATTCGCTATCTTTGGCAATGCTCAACTCATCAAACTTCTTTGGGATGTTAAGACAGCCTCTTCAAGAGAACAAACCACTTGTTCCATAGCTTTAAGATTGGTAAAAGATTTTTAAAAAATGCTTGTTCCACCAAATGAGGTTTTGTTTAAGCCTCTTCAGCTTAAGCTAAAACTGAATCATGCCTTTAACGAAATTATGGGTGAGCAGAGCCATAATTAGTGAAAACATTAGTGAAATTGCCATGTTGGGTCCACATATTTTGGAATCTAAAAGGTGAGGAGTAGAAGGGTTAAGGGGAGTTTTGATAGAGATCAAAGAGGAGCATGATCGACAAAGTTTTGCTCAAATGCTCAGAGTAAGAGGCCATTGATTGATCCAAAGAGAATTAAAGAGGGTCACGTGAAGATCTTTGCCAAAGTCTAGAGTTATGCCATGTCAGAATAATGTCAATCAGTTGCAATCTAGGATCATATTAGAGAAGTATTCCATGGAATGGAGGTTAGGAGAACATCCTCCCTCCTTTTAGAAGCAATGATAGTGTTAAAATCACCCCCAACCAACCAGGGAAGGTTAACTGAGGAGGCGAAGGTTCTTAAGTGATTCCACAGGATGTTCCTATCGGCTCTATTACAAGAATCATATATAAAGGAACCAAAAGTCAAAAACTCACCTAATGAGATTTTGACATTAACCAATTGATCAAGATCATCGATGATGGAAATGGTGATGGAATTATTCCAAAAACACCAAATTTTATTATTAAGATTGAAGAAGAAATTTTGAAATCCAAGAAATCTAGCAACATGGGCAATCTTGGAAGAGTTAGTGAAAGGCTCAATAATAACAACAAATTTGATGTGATTAGTGCGACAGAGGCTCCTAACACGGTTGCAGACAGGGAGAGTCCCATAACCCTGGATATTCCAAATAAGAAAATTAATCATAATAAAAATACCAAGAAAGGAAAAGGTAAGAAAAAAAGGAAACAAAAAAAGGAAGAGAGGAGGACATAATTATTTGTGAGGTGTTAGAGAAGAACGTGTGGTTCTAGTGAAGTTATTATTAGTCATTTTTGCTTTATAAGATTTTTTTTAATAACGTTGGAAGGGTCTATCGGTATCCAAAGTATCTCCATCGAAAGGGATTGGTTTTTGGTATCCAGAATAGGAGTAGTATCAGTCAATGTTTTAGTAGTGGTGATTTCTCCTTCTTCAGTATCAAAGTTAGAATGAGAAATTTGGATTGTCTGAGTATCACTCTATAGAGAAATAGAAGGGGAGATTCTTGCACCATTAATAGTACAAATATCATTTTCATTGCCATGATGCATATTCAGATTTTGGTCTGACACCAAAGGATCAACATTATTTTGATCCAATATAAGATTCTCATTCAAATTGTCATTAATATTCAAATGAAGCAAAGGATTGTCATGAGAAGCCAAATTATTACAAGTAGGAGTAGTGCTAGGTAAGTTATCATTAGTTTCTGCACACACCTCAATAGTAGTATTTATACCAAGCTCAGAATGTTTTTAATTAGACAAATCAGTAGGTAATAAAGGGGTAGGTGTAGGAGGATGAATTCCATTATATGAGTAGCACAGGCACATAAGCTAACTTATTGGTTTTCCCAGTTCCAAGAGAGATATTAGTATCCTGTGGTATATTCTTTTTAAGGTTAGGGTGTAGCACAAAGCATTCAGAATGATCATGACCATGGATCTTATAGTGAGTGCAAAAGACAGGGAAATTTCAAAATCTACTTTTTGATTATATCCAAATTTTTTCAATCCAATCCAACTTCTTTGGGGTATTTTTTGGTAATGTCAATCTCAACCAAGATACGTGCAACAGATGGTCGAGATCTAGCGGCAGTGGCTTGATCAATTTGAAGGGGTCTACCAAATAGAGAACCAACCGCAAACAAAATTTGGTGAGTAACATACTGAATTCCCTTGTTGGGAAAAGCAAGCCATAAAGGAATAATAGGGGATTCCTCTTTGACATCAAATAGGGGGACCATTTCAAGAGCTGCATTTGACAATTATACACAAAATAGGAGCGGCGAGCAAAGACTCAAGAATAATCTAAATCATTTGATAACTGAATGAGGATATGTTGAGGATCAATCAGCCTAATAGTGAAGACTCTCGAAAGCTTTAAGCTATGGAAGAAAGATCAGATATTATCTATAGTAGGGCGCCTTAGAGAGAATTTACCAACCAAAGAGAACTCAAAAGGCTTAGCTAATTTCTCCACATCCTGGTCAGAACACATGACATCCGGCAATCCATAGAATGAGGTTGAAATTAAGTTAACCGAGGCATTAGAGTTAGGGATCTTACCAAAAAGAGCGTCTTTAAAGGACTTGACAACAGGTGTATTAACGGATGAAATCAGATCCAAAGTACCTTTAGGATCAGAGGGCAAAGCCGGCGCATCCAGGAGCGATGGGCTCGATTGCACGGAGAGCGATGCCTCCGCCATTGAATGATCCAAAGAGAGTCACATAAGCAACCAAGCCAAGAGAGGAAGCGTAACCAAGCAGTAAAATAGCGATCCACGTCGAGGAGCCCAAAATCACAAATCAAAAAAATTGCAGAACACAAAATCGGAGAGAGGAGCCTTGGTGAGAGGTTTAGGGTTTAGGGTTTAGGGTTGTAGATTTTGGGATTAAGGTTAAGGGTTTAGGGTTTTATTAGGAAAATTAGGAAAATTTTATTGCCACAAAGAAAAAGTGCAAAGTCTTTAGAGGGGGTAAATCTCTAAGCTAATGCTCAAAGAGGTACAATAAATCCTAAAGAGATAACCCCCACCCCTAACTATTATAATAATGAAGAAAGAAAAGAAAAACCAAAAAATCAAGAAAAAACTTCATTTTAGTGCATTTGATACGAAGATCTACCTACAAGACTCTCTCACCCTATAAAAGAAATATGCAACATACTTTTGAAAGGATGAGTATAATTAAGAAAACTTAAAAAGTAAGAGCAAATAAAAGGAGTAAAGTAAAGAAAATGCTCAGGCTCAGTTATAATCATCTCAAGGAGCAACACTATATGTAAGCATTCAAACTTCAGGAGAGGGGTTACAATTACATATAGTGCTACCAACCAAAGGAAGAAAGACTGGGAAACATCAAGTCCATCATAGCCAGCATACCTTGTGTAGCCCATCATCCAGTAAGGCTACAAAATCCTTTAAATAGCAAACCTAACAGCCAACCACCAAGCCACCAGAACAACCAAGCCCAATAAGGTAGATAATCAACCAACCATCAGGGATAGCAGCAATATAGTAGGAGGACCACCAAATACACCACCAAAAGATTAACAAAATCCAAAGGAGAAAGAATCATGATAGGGGTAACAAAATAAACTAGAGATGAACAAGTGCAAAAAAGAAAAACATAAGTGCTCATATCCTCCACCAACAAAGCAGAAAAAAAGAGCTAGTAAAAACAACCAGCCTAACTGCAAAAGGGGTGCATAGCAATGTAGCCACCCAAGTAGGAAAAAGGGGGTCAGTTGCAGCCAAGAGACAAAAAACAAAGTAGGAGGAAACTAAAAATATAGGTTAGAGAAAGAACACCTATAGGTTCCCATAATAGTCCCCAAAGGAGCAGGAAAAATTGGCCAAAATCGCCACCCCCAACCAGCCAAACCATCCATCCAACATATCCTCCTAGCCAACCACCTCAGAAGAACCAAGTCAGTGTAAAGACCAATAATAGTCATCAAGCAAAAATAACCCAAGATTGTCAGGGAATGGATAGAAGTAGACAACAGCCACCGAACCCAACCAAGGCAAAAGAAAATCTCATCAGGATAAAGAACAATTTAAAGAAAAAGGTACAAAGCCCAATAAGACAGACTACAAGACAACCAACAGGAATAGCTACAATAAAAGCACCCAACCAAGCCACCATCCCCTGAGGCTAACAAGCAGCCATAAAATAGCCATCAACAAGCCAATTCAGAACAATACCCAAACACAAAGCCCTTATAGCTAAGAGAGGAAGGCCAATACAGGATGAGGTCAATACCATAACCAAAAGAAACAAAAAAAATCAACAAAATCAACCACAAAGCCCCAGTCAAAAAAATAGAGAAAATAATAGCCAACCAACAACCTCCACCATACCAAAATCAAGCCAGAGATAAACCACCAATAGCCTCCCAGATCAGTCACTAACAGAAAATGAAAAAATAGCCAAAATATCCAGCCATCCAACCAATCCAACCAGCCAACCCAACCAGTCAATAAAGCCACCCTGTCAACCACCACAATAGCAGATCCAACTCAGGTAAGTTAGCAAGCAGCCCAGAAAAGAGGTAAAACCCACACAGAAAGAAAAAAACTACAGCATCCATAGCCACAACCCAAAAGGAGGATATAAAAAATAGCTGAGGGAAAATTGTGGTAACCACCCAACTAGATAGATAAAAACCACCAAGATGAAAAAACCAAAACAACCCAGGCCACACTTACAACAACCACGAGGTAGCAAAAACTAGGCCAATCCAGAAGTAAGAGATCAAAAACATAACCCAACTCAGGCCAAAGAGAGAAAATAAATAGATAACCACAACCCAAAGAGGGCTTAACAATGGGCAACCAAAAGCAAAAGATCATCAAAAACCAAGCCAAGAATTTATAATATGAGATAAGGCAATCCAATATTATCCAGATTAACCAAACCTCTTAATAGTTTAAGAAAAATTTGGTTGTCAAATAAAGTGAGCTTAGTTAAGTTGGCACCAAAGTTAGCTAAGTAATCAACATAAGCATTACCTTCATGAAGGATGTGAGAAATTTTAAAATGAACTTGAGAAAAAATATTTTTAGTATGATTAAGAAGATAAAATAATTCAACATTCAATTTCTATTGGAATTAAGCATGTCAAGATGCAAAAGAGCATCAACTTCAATCCAGATGTTGAGGAAACCTCTATTCAAACAAATTTCAATAGATTTATTAACAACCATAAGTACAGCCAAAATAACAGAATGAGGTTTGAGAGGATTGGCAAAAGGACAAATGACAGTAGCTTTAGAATACCTAAGGATACAACCACAGTCATATTTATTAGAAGCAACAGAACCATCAGTATTCACTTTAATCAAATTGTCTTTAGGTTTGAACTAATGAGTAATCCTAGCACTTTTATAAGAGTCAAACTCAGGCAGAATGATACCTAATTTTTTAGCCACAAATTTATAACCTCTAAGATGAATATTTTCTTTACTAGCTAGGATCCTTTTATGGTTCATAGGAGTATCACAATATTTAGCATCATTTCTATCCATCCAAATTACCAAGATAAGGGTAATAGCAATTAAACCTTTGATATTACCTTTCCCTGTATTTTTGAAACTAACTTCAAGAAGTTAATAGAAAGAAAGAGAACCCTAAAAATAGTTGGTATTAAATAAATCATCATACCAAAACCATAATTTTGAAGAAATAACACCATTGACAAAAAAACATGATTTACATTTTCAATATGAAAGCAACAATAGCACTTTGAAGGTAAGTAAAACCCTTTAGTCCAGAGCAAAGAGTCCATAGGAATAAAGTTATTCAAAATTCTCCAAGCTAAAATTGACTAAGAAATGAGATTAATATTGTTCCAAAGTTTAATAAAAATATTAGAGGGGTTTTGTTTATCTCTAATAAAATTCCAAACCTCTTCAAGAACAAATTCACCATTATAAGAAATCTTAAAATGAATTTGGTCAGGTTTGTTTGAAGAAATGGGGATATTTCTAAAGTTGTCAAAAATAGATATAGGGATATAATTCTTAAGTTTACTTTCATTCCAATTGTTATTAAGCCAAAAACAATTAACCTTGATAGCAATAGTAGAGTGGGTAGATAAAAGGGTGTCAATAGAGCCATTGCCAATCCAATTGCCTTGCCAAAGAAGGAAGAACCTGACTGAATACCCCAAGATATTAATGATTTGGCAACCCATGTAATGGAGCAAATCCTTTTCCAAACCAGAGAGTCACTAACTTTATAAGCACAGTTAAGGGGGTGTTTACCTTGGTAATATTTTTCCATCATAAAAATAGCCCAAAGGCTATCATTCTTTCTAAAATTCCACCAAAGCTTATGAGAGAAGGCAATGGAGCTTCACAAATAGGCTTGCAACCAAGAGCACCTTTTCCCAAAGGACCATAACAATTATGCCAAGATGTCCAATGCATTATTTTGGTGGAATTATTGGAGCCCAAAAAAAATTTGTTAAACAAATGATCAATTTTGATAAGTATAACATTAGTGGGGATAATATTTTGAATGAAATAAAGAGGCATTGAGTTAACAGTGCTTTTAAGAATAGTGAGCCTAGCACCAAAAGAAAGTAAATGGAATTCCCAAATAGAAATTTTTTTTGAAATTTTTTGAACTAACTCGTCAAAGAGATGGGAATGTTTCAGGCGTGGAGCACCCAAGTACTTAAGTGGTAAGTGTTGATGTTTAAAATTAGTGATATGTAGGATTTGATTGATTTTATTATTAGAGATACTAGAGGAAATGATAAAAAAAATCTTTTGTTATCATTGATAGAAAGGCCACTTTCTCTACCAAATTTATTTAAAAAGACTTGAGATGCTTGATGTAATAAATAGAAGCATTGCAAAAATTAATGAAATCATATACAAAACTTAAATGGGAAATAGGAAAACCATCAAGTGTTTTGTAGTACATACTATGATTATTTAAGAATAAATCATTGATGCTCTTAGATAAGTACTCAACAACAATAATAAATAAAGCTGGAGATAAAGGATCCCCTTGTCGTAAGCCATGGGAAGAGGGAAAGAAACCCAAGGCTTCCCCATTAATCAAAATAGAAAACTAGGCATTATTAATACAATTTTTAATAAGAAGAATACATTTATTAAAAAGCCCAAATAAATTTAGAATATGGTAAAGGAAATCTAAAGAGATGTTATCAAAGGCTTTGGTAATATCTAATTTGAAAAGAATATTGCCACCTATAGTCTTGGCATCAAGATCATTTATTAATTCTTGGGCAAGTAAAATATTATCATAAATAGATCTACCTCTAAAAAAACTAGTTTGGTTGAGAGAGATAATTCTTTTAAGTAAAGGATTAAGCCTATTGGTAAGAAATTTACAAATCAGCTTATTGAAGAAGGTGCAAAGATTAATAGGTCTAAAATCACTCCAATAGTTTAGATTATCTTTCTTAGGTATGAGAACAATAAAAGTACTAGAAAAATATCTAGGAAAATAATTACCTAAAAAAATCAATCACAGCCTCAATCAAATCATTTTTAATGATAAACCAACATTTTTGAAAAAAATTGAGTAGTGAAACCCTCCGGACCGGCAACAAAATCTATGTTCATGCTATTTAGAACTTTGAAAGCTTCATCTTCATTAGGTACGTTGGTAATAAAATCATTATCATCAATAGTTATAATAGAAGGAATCAACTGTGATTGATAGATAGCTTCATAAGAGCAATTCTTATTAAGCATATTTTTAAATTAATTAATAACTGATTCCTTAATATCATTATTCTCCATAATCCAATCTCCATTGTCATTTTTAATGTTTAGAATATTATCTAAAGCTCTCTTTTTATTAACTAAAGCATGGAAATACCTAGTATTCCTATCACCATCTGCAATATGTTTACTAGTAGCTTTTTGGCACCAATAGGTCTCTTCCATATTTTAGAAGTTAACAAGTTTATCTTTTTCCTCAGTCAAGTCTATAATTTTAGAAGGATCAAACATAACAGAGACTTCAAGATCCCAAACCAATTTTTCCATATCTTTAATATTAGAAAAAAGGTTTTTAAAATAATGCTTGTTCCACCAACCCAATTTTTGTTTAAGTCTTTTAAGTTTAAACCAAAGTGTATTCATCCCCATAATCAAATTATCATGATGTAAAGGAGCTTTCCAATTATTAGCCACAACATTAAAAAATCAATATGCTGAATCCACATGTTTTGAAATCTAACATGAGAGGCATTTTTTAGTCTATCAGAATTATCTTTAATAGAAACCAGGAGAGGAGCATGATCTAAAAAGATTCTGCTAAAATGGTCAATAGAAGTAATAATCCATTGAGTAATCCAATGAGTATTAAAATGAATCTGGTCCATCCTTTTCCAAAGTCAAGAGTTTTGCAAATTGTAATTAGTGCTCTTAAAGACAATATCAATTAAATTACATTCAAGGATCATATTGGAGAAATCTTCCATGGAATGAATATTAAGAGAGCTACCACCACTTCATTCAGAAGAGATTAAAATGGTGTTGAAATCACCACCAACAAACTAAGGTTTATTGATAGGGGTAACAAAATTCCTTAAATTATCCCAAAGAAGATTTCTACTAAATCTATAATAAGATGCATAAACTAAAGAGCCCAAAACACAATAATCACCATAAGAGATTTGAGCATTGACAACTTGATGAAAGTCATCAATAATAGAGACCTCAACAAAATTATTCCAAAACACCAAATCTTATTACTAACATTAGAAAAAATTTGAACGATCATTCTACCAACATGGTTAATTTTATTAGCTAAAAGGCTCTAAAAAAATAAGAAGTGAAAAATTATGAATGCAAAAAAGATTTCTATTATGATTACGAATAGAAAGGGTGCCGATCCCTATAACATTTCAAATAAGAGAATTAACCATAAAGAAAATAAAAAGGGGGGTTAAGCAAAGGTTAATTAAGAGAGGAGTGAGAGGCCACATCAGATCAAGTATTTTTGGACAATTTGGGAGGCAAAATTTTTAACATTGTTTTTTTGTTAGCATGATAAGTTTGGAAGCCATTTTCTTTTCTCCTAGAGTCATCATCCGAGTAAGATTTAGTAACATTGGTCATAAATTTAGGAGAAATCTCCAAGTGTTTGAAGGGGAGTTCACCTTCTTCCAAATCCATATTTAGTTGAGAAGTAGGATTAACATGAATATCAAGATTAAAAATGAGAGATGGTGACAATTTAGAACCATTTAAAGCATAAGTAGTAAAATCTTGATTAAAAATGTATTTAGCATGCTCAACAACATTTAAATCCTCATTAAAAGCTTCATTTTCATCAATCAAACCCGGCATAGATGTAGGAATAGAATCAGAGGAAATAGAGTCATCTTCTAATAACTTAGAGAATTTATTATTCTCTGCATTAGAAATATTCAAATTCAAAGAAGGAATAAGAGGTAAAACATCCTTCTCATTTTGAATCTCAATCGAATCCCTACCAACATTAGAAGATGAAACATGCTCAACAAGATTAACCCCAATATCAAAGGAATCAACCTCATAATAGCCTTCATACCATCCTTAGGATCCGAGGCCAATCTCTGAACACAAGTAGGAATCAACTTATGGGTAAAGACAACATTTTCTCTAGGAGGAATTCATTTTTTTTAGTGGGGATGGAGAATAAAACATTTTGAATTGTCATGATTGTGTATTTTACATTGGGAACAGAAAATCATAAGGTTTTCCAATTCAACCTTTTGTGAATACTTGTAATTTTTAGAGCCAATCCAAAATTCCTTAGTGTATTTTTTAGTTATGTCTAATTCCATGAGGATCCAAGCCATAGAAGGGCGAGATCGCTCAGCAGTCGCTTAGTCAAGTTGTAAAGGATGACCAAATAAAGCCCCGACAGCAAAAAGCACATGATGGGTAACAAAATGAATACACATATTAGGAAGAGATAACCACACAAGGATAATAAGAGATTCCTTCTTAATGTCAAAAAGGGGTGACCACTTCAGCAAACACGTTTGACAATTAAAGATGAAATAAGAATGACATGATAAAACACATGAATAATCTAGATCAATAGATAGTCGAATCAGGATATGACAATCGAGAAGGCAACCATAAGCTTGAGATTATGGAAAAAGGAGCGAATCTTTTCCAAATTTGGATGACGCAAAGCAAATTTACCAACAAGAGAAAATTTAAAGGGTTTTGTCAACTTTCAACATCCACATCAGAGCACATTATGGCTGGCAAACCTCTAAAAGTTATCAAAATGAGATTAATCGAATCAACAGACAGAGAAATCTTACCAGAGAGAACTTCCTTAAAAGATTAAGTAGAAGATGTAGCATTAGGGCCACCAATCCTCAATATATCAAATGCCCTAGCCAAAAACATCTATTCTTGAGGTGGAACCCAATGGATCAAACTCACCACAACCATGGTCAATGATAAGACATCACACAAACAGCTAGATGTCATTCAAGCCTTTGAAATCGATCGAAATCGAAGCCAAAGCCACAGAAATTCCCAATCGAGGGCATGCCACCAAGTACGATTCAAAAATAGCTAGAGAAGGAGAGAGCGCTTGGGGGAGGAGGGTTTTGGGTTTAGAGTTAAGGGTTTAGGGTTGTAGGTTTAGGGTTTAGGTTTTTTTTATTTATTTTATTTTTACATTTTTTTCAAATATAGTAAATTGGTAGGTTTAGGTTTATATAGTTTATTTACTTTATTTTTTATTAATTTTAGTTTACTTTATTATTTATCTTAATTTAGGTTTATTTTTATTTTTATTTAGTTTAGTTTATTTATTTTAGGTTTATTTATTTTAGTTTTTTGTTTAGGTTTAGGTTTAGGTTTAGGTTTATTTTTAAGTTTAGTTTTAATTTTATTTTATTTTTTTAAGTTCAGGTTTTATTTTTTTATTTTAAGTTAGGTTTAGGTTTTTATTTTATTTTTTAGTTTTAGGTTTTAGGTTTATTTTTAGGTATTCTTTTTTAGTTTAGGTTTAAATCATTTTATTTTATTTTGTTTAAGTTTAGGTTTAGGTTTAGTTTATTTTAGGTTTTGTTTTAAGTTTTATTTATTTTAGTTTAGTTTATCTTAGTTTAGGTTTAGATTTATTTTATTTTTATTTTAAGTTTAGGATTTTTTTTAGTTTAGGGTTTAGGTTTTATTTTTTATTGATTGTCAGGTTTTATTTTTAAGTATATTTTTTAGGTTTAGGTTTTTATCTAGTTTTTATTTTATTTTATTTTAGGTTTAGTTTTAATTTTATGTAAGTTTTTTATTTTTTAGTTTCATTTAGGTTTTTATTTATTTTATTTTAGTTTAGATTTTATGTTTTTATTTTATTTTCTTTTTAGGTTTAGGTTTAGGTTTAGGTTTTAATTTATGTTTCTATTTATTTTATTTTATAATTTTATTTTTGTTTAGGTTTTTTATTAATTTTATTTTTAGGTTTTATTTAGCTTAGTTTTAGGTTTTTAGTGTTTTAAGGTTTTGGGGTTCAGGGTTTAAGTTTTATTTATTTTAGTTTAGTTTTAAGTTTATTTTATTCTATTTATTTTATTTTTATTTTAGGTTTGGTTTTTATTTTTAGTTTAGGGTTTAGTTTTTTTATGGTTTAATTTTTGGTTTAGCTTTTTATTTAGTTCTTATTTTATTTTATTTTATTTTATTTCAAGTTTATTTTATTTTTATTTTACATTTAGTTTTTATTTTATTTAGGATTTTTATTCTTAGGTTTATTTTATTTTTTAATTTAATTAAGGCTTTTCTTTAATTTATTTTAATTTATTTTTATTTATTTATTTATTTTATTTTCAGATTTTAGTTTAAGTTTTATATTAGGTTTTTATTTTATTTAGGTTTAGTTTTACTTATTTATTTTATTTTTAGTTTTAATTTGCTTTAGGCTTAGGTTTTTAGGTTTGTAGGCTTTATAGTTTAGGGTTTAAGGTTTAGGGTTTCAGTGTTTAGGGTTTTAGGGTTGAGTGTTTAGTGTTAGGGTTTATGATTCACGATTTAGTGTTTAGGTTTTAGGGTTTAGGGTTTTTACAGTTTAGGGATTAGGATTAGCTTAGAGTTTAGGGTTAGTTTAAGGTTTAGGATTTTGGGTTTTAGGGTTTAGGGTTTAAGGTTTAGGGTTTAGGGTTTATGGTTTAGGGTTTAGGGTTTAGGGTTTAGGGTTTAGGGTTTAGGCTTTAGGGTTTCGGGTTTAGGACTTAGGGTTAGTTTATGGTTAAGGGTTATAGGTTTACGGTTCAGGGTTTAGGCTTAGTTTTAGGGATTGAGCTTTAGTGTTTTGGGTTTAGGATCTAGGTTTTAGGGTTTTGGGTTTATGGTTTATATTATTTTTTTAATTAGGTTAACCAGTAGAGTTAGGTTTTTTTTTAGTTTATTAACCTTATTATTTATTTATTTTAGTTTATTTTATTTTTTTATTTTCACTTAGCTTTATTTTCTTATTTAGTTTATTTTATTTATTTTAGGTATATTTAATTTAGTTAAGGTTTTCTATTTTAATTTATTTTTTAGGTTTATCTATTTTTTTAGGTTTTGGTTTAGGTTTTTATTTTATTTCTTTAGGTTTCGGTTTGAGGTTTTTATTTTAGGTTTATTTTTACTTTTTATTTTTTAATTTAGGATTTGGTTTAGTTTTAGTTTATTTTATTTTATTTAGTTTAGGGTTTAGGTTTAGTTTATTTTAGGTTCAAGTTTAGGTTTTATTTATTTTAGTTTAGGTTTAAGTTTATTTTATTTTATTTATTTTAGGTTTAGGTTTTGTTTTTTTTTTAATTTAAGGTTTAGGTTTTATTTCTTATTAATTTTTAGGTTTTATTTTTAGGTTTATATTTTTAAGTTAGGTTTTTATTTAGTTTTTATCTAATTTTAATTTAGGTTTATTTTATTTTTATTTTACATTTTTTTTATTTTGGTTTAGTTTTTTTTATTTATCTTATTTTTAGGTTTTATTTAGTTTAGGTTTAGGATTTTTCCTTAGTTTAGGTTTAGGATTTTTCCTTTATAGGGTTTAGGATTTTGGGTTTTGGTTTTAGGTTTTTATTTTAGGTTTACTTTTAGGTTTTATTTTAGTTTAGGATTAGGTTAATTTTTATTTTATTTTATTTTATTTTATTTAGTTTAAGTTTATTTTTTATTTTATTTTATTTTATTTTATTTAGTTTAGGGTTTAGGTTTAGTTTATTTTAGGTTTAGGTTTAGGTTTTATTTATTTTAGTTTAGTTTATTCTAGTTTAGGTTTAGGTTTATTTTATTTTTATTTTAGGTTTAGTTTTCACTTTTAGTTTAGGGTTTGGGTTTTATTTTTTATTTATTTTTAGGTTTATTTTTTATGTTTAGGTTTTATTTAGTTTTTATTTTATTTTATTTTAGGTTTAATTTATTTTTATTTAACATTTAGTTTTTATTTTATTTAGGTTTTTATTATTAGATTTAATTTATTTTTTAATTTATTTTAGGTTCTAATTTATTTTAGTTTGGTTTTTTTATTTTTTTTATTTTGTTTTTTTTTTTAGGTTTAGGCTTTTTTTATTTTTTTATTTTATTTTATTTAGGTTTATGTTTATTTATTTATTTTATTTTTAGGTTTTATTTACTTAGGTTTAATTTTTTATGTTTTTATGGTTTAGAGTTAAGGGTTAAGGGTTTATGGTTTAGGTTTTTAGGGTTAAGGGTTTTAAGGTTTAGTGTTTAGGGTTAGGTTTTAGGGTTTATGATTTAGTGTTTAGGCTTTAGGGTTTAGGATTTTTGAGGATTAGGGTTTAGGATTTAGGGTTTAGTGTTTTTAGGGTTTAGGTTTTATGGTTTAGGGTTAATTTAGGGTATAAGGTTTAGGGTTCACGGTTTAGAGTTTATGGTTAGGGTTAGGGTTTAAGGTTTAGGGTTTATGGTTGGGTGTTTAAAGTTTAGTGTTTAAGGTTTAGGGTTTATGGTTAGTATAGGATTTATGGTTTAGGGTTTAGGGTTTAGGGTTTTAGGGTTTAGTTTTTATGATCAACATTTAGTTTAGGGTTTGGAGTTTAGGTTTTAGGGTTCAGGATTTAGGCTTAATTTTAGGGTTTAGGGTTTAGGGTTTTAGGGTTTAGTACTTAGGGTTACGGTTTAGGGTTTAGGGTGGTTTAGTGTTTTGTCTTTAAGGTTTAAGCTTTTTGGGGTTTAAGGTTTAGGGTTAAAGGTTCTCTGAGGGTTTAGGGTTAGTTTAGGGTTTTGGGCTTTAGGTTTAGGGTTTAGGTTTAGGGTTTAGGGTTTTTAGGCTTTAGGTTTTATGGATTAGGGTTAGTTTAGGGTTTTATGGTTTATGGATTAGGGTTTCGAGTTTATGGCTTGCATTCGGGTTTAGTGTTTAAGGTTAGATTAGGGTTTAGGGTTTAGGGTTTTTAGGGTTGAGGGTTTAGGGTTTAGGGTTTAGGGTTTAGTGTTTAGGGTTGTAGGTTTAGGGTTGTAGGTTTAAGGTTATAGGTTTAGGCTTAGGTTTAGAGTTTAAGGTTTCGGGTTTATGGTTTAGGATTTAGGGTTTATGGTTTAAGGTTTAGGATTTTTTTTTATAAATTAGGTAAACTAGTTAGTTTAGGTTTTTTTAGTTTATTTAGTTTATTTTTTATTTTGATTTTTATTTATTATTTCCATTTAGTTTATTTTATTTATTTTAGATTTATTTATTTTAGTTTAAATTTTTTATTTTATTTTGTATTTCAGGTTTAGGTTTAGGTTTTTTTATGTTAATTTTTTAGTTTAGTTTTATTTTTATTTTATTTCTTAGGTTTAGGTTTTGTTTTTTATTTTTAGGTTTAGGTTTAGGTTTTTATTTTATTTTTTCGGTTTAGGTTTTAGGTGTTTATTTTTGGTTTATTTTATTTGTTATTTATGTTTAGGTTTAGTTTCTTTTATTTTAGTTTAGGTTTAGGTTTTATTTATTTTAGTTTAGTTTATTTTAGTTTAAGTTTAGGTTTATTTTATTTTATTTATTTTAGATTTGTGTTTTTTTTTTAAGTTTAAGGTTTAGGTTTTATTTTTTATTTAATTTTAAGTTTTTTTTAGGTTTATATTTTAGACTTAGGTTTTTACTTAGTTTTTATTTTTCATTTTATTTTTATTTTATTTTGGTTTTTTATCTTTAATTTTATTTAATTTTCTTAGTTTAGTTTAGGTCTTTATTTTAATTTATTTTTTATTTTTTATTTTTTATTTTATCTTATTTTTAGGTTTAGGTTTAGGTTTAGGTTTAGGTTTTAGTTTATGATTTTATTTTATTTTATTTAGGTTTAGATTTTTTATATTTATTTCATTTTTAGGTTATATTTAGTTTAGGTTTCTAGGTTTTTAGGGTTTAGGGATTAGGGTTTAGGGTTTAAGGTTTAAGGTTTATGGTTTGGGGTTCAGGGTTTTGGGTTTAAGGTTGTAAGATTTAGGGTTTAGGGTTTAGGGTTTAGGGTTTTAGGGTTTAGGGTTTAAGGTTTAGGGTTTAGGGTTTAGGGTTTAGGGTCAGTTTTAGGGATTTGGGTTTAGGGTTATGATTTATTTATTTTTATTTATTTATTTTTAGGGTTAGGGTTTTAGGTTTAGGGTTCAAGTTTTAGTTTAGGGTTTACGATTTTTGGTTTTTTTTTTACAGTGAACAAATTCACATTCAACATTTCTTCTTTTCGATTTCATCAACCAAGTAACACATCAAGTTTTCTATGACACAAGTGACTGACATAAAAAATTAGCATGCATAGAGCAAATCAAAAACCCTAGATAATTAAAACCATCGAAACTATAAAGACACAGTTCCATAAGCAGTAGATCAGATCGGCCATTCATCAATTTCTTCAGTTCCCATCAGAACCACCCTGCCTCTCGAGTAGTGGGATCCGCCATCATATCCCTGATCTCTCCCTCTGCCACCACCACCCCTCCTGCCTCCATAACCACCACTACTCCAACCACCACCTCTATATCCTTCTGCACCTCTAGACCCCTCACCACCACTATGATTACCGTCGCCTCCACCGTCGCCTCCATCGCTAGATCTAGACTGAACCTGGTTGATAGTGATGTTCCTATCATCAAGGTTCTGCCCATTCTTAATGTTTAGGTTTAGGTTTAGGTTTATTAGGTTTTAGGGTTTATGTTTATTCTTTAATTTATTTAGTTACTTTAAGTTTAGGTTTATGGTTTGGAGTTTAGGGTTTAGGGTTTAGGGTTTAGGGCTAGGGTTTTTTTTTTTGAGAAATTAGGGAAATTTTATTACCACAAAGAAAGGGTACAAAGTCCTTAGAGGGGGCAAATCTCTAATCTAATGCTCAAAGAGCTACAAAAGATCCTAAGGAGATAGGCCCCCTAGCTAATACAATAGATAAAGAAAGGAAGCTAATCAAAAAAGAAACAGAGATCCATAAAAAATAATCCATGAAATAAGCAGAATCTTCCTCTACTCCTTATGAAACCAACACAATCCAACAGCAAAAATCTCCCAACCTGTACCGGAGATCTGCAACAAGCTTGAAAAGGGATTAGTACAGCTAATGAAATAGTTAATTAAGCATAAAATCTAAGAGCAAATAAAAGTAAAAAGATGAAGAAAAAGCTCAGGCTAAGTTATAATCATCTTAAGGAGCAGCACCATATGTAAGCATCTAGACTTCAAATGAAGGGTTACACTTACAAATAGCACTACCACCCAAAAGAAAGAGTGGGATACATCATGACCATCATTGCCAGCATACCCCTTGTAGCACCTTATCCAATGACGATCATCGCACAAACCTACATAAAACTTTAAATAGAAAATATAGCCACAAAAAAGCCCAGCAGTTAGATATATTAAGCTCAATAAAGCAGATAAGGAGGTACCCCATCAGGAAAGAATTAGGCCATAGGGAGCACCACCAAATCCACCACCAATAATTGCTAACACAGTTACTAGGAGCAAACCTTACAGTATAGGAAATAGGACTAAACAAAGACCAAACAAAGTCAAAAGGAGGACCATAGTTGGTAAGGTCCTTCATTAAAAGAACATGCAAAGATCTTGGAGTGATAATAATATCTAGATTAACAGTAAGACTAACATCAAGAATGATAGGAAGCAAGGCATCCAACAAAACAGGAAAGGGTAGAGGTTCAACCAAAATCCAAAATTGAAAATCCTAGCAGGTAGAAACCAGAAGAGAAAAATGGGAAAGTAAATAGCTAGATCCATACATAAACTTGACAAGTTTAGAAAAATTGTAACAAAGTAAATACTCTTTAGACCAAACCAGCTACCTAGAGTACCCAATCCAAGCAGCCAGCAAGGCAGTCCACCCTACGAGCCACCAAGACAGCCAAGGATTCAAATCATTAGACTTAGAACCATCAAGATGAAAGATAGAAAGAGTCATCAATTCAAAAATATTGAAAAAATCCCAAGGGAAAGCCATAGACAGTAGCCACCAATCCCAATCCAAAGATAAGTGAATCTAGTTAAAACAGCTAGATATAGCAGCCAAAAATAAAAAAGGTAAAAACTTTGTATGATTAGAAATAATCCAACAGCCAGAGACAGTGGCAAACAAGAACCCTAACAGGGACAATATCAGCCAAATCCAATAAACATCCAACCAATAGTTTGCCACCTTCCAGTTCAAAATACTAATTAAAAATAGAACTTAGATAGGAGGCACACCCAATAATCGACGATATAAACCAAAAGCAAACCTTACACTCATCCGTAACAACAATAAAGAATAGATAGATAGAAAGGAAACTCTCAGAGCTATAACCAAAGAACAAAGAGCCCTCAAGGTCACATAACTCCTCTTTTCTGTAGGAGCAAAAACCGTAACACCATAACTATCAACAACCACTTTACTCTGAGCAAACCCCATCCAAGAGGGCCACACCCCAAACAATACAAGTAAAATCCTCAAGGATAGGAACAAGTAAGAAGGATGAGACCCGAGAGAGAAAGGACAACCAAAAGAAATAGGAAAAACCATTCCAATTAGTAAACATCAAGGAGACAAAACATCCAACCACAGTAGGAAGGTCACAAAAATAGCATGAGCAACACCCAGAAAGGGAAAAACTCCACAGCCAGGCAACAATAGCAAACAGTCAACTAGAAAATGTAGAGAAAATAAAGAAGGCTACAGATAGATCCAACCAAAAAAGAGAACCACATTAATTGGAAGACAAGCAGGACCCAACAGCCACCACCTGTAGCAAACAGCTCTACCAGGATGGGAGAGAAAGCAAACTACAAAATAAAATTTACAAAAAAAATCTAATGAATGGAAAGACAACCCCAACCCATCCAAAGAATGGGAAGGAACCAAACAGGAAAATAAAAGTAGGTTTAGGAGAAGAAATAAATAAAGACCAAACTAGCATAAGAGAAAAATAGAAATATTCAAAACCAATAACAAGGGGAAAGCCAAAGCCCACAGGAGGAGAAAATATTAAAAGCTTCTAACATAAGGCAAACTAGTTTTATCTAGATTCACAAGACCCCTTAAAAGGAAAGGGATGTCATCATTAGAAAACATTTGCATAGAAGAAGACTTGGCTCCCAAATTGGCAAGAAAGTCAACACAAGAATTGGCTTCCTATAAATATGAGAAATTTGAACATCTAGGTTAGCAAGAAGCCTCCTATTATGATTAAGTAAATAATACACTTCAGCATTACCATGAGCATCAGAATTGATTAAATCTAAAAGAAGTAGAGTATCAACTTCAAACCAAATCTTATGAAAACCTTATTTTAAACAAATAGAAATACCATGATGAAAGCCTTTTAGCTCAGCAAATAACACAGAAAAAGGCTCTAAAGGGCAGCAAAAGCAGAGATAACCTTGCCACTATGATCTCTCAAAATCCCACCATAGCCATAATAGCCATTAGAAACCGAGCCATTAGTGTTAACCTTAATGAAATGATAATTAGGTTTAATCAAATATATAATTTTTTGGGTAGGAGAGACATTACAGGAGGGAAGGTTAATCCCAAAATTGAAGGCCATAGACTTGCACCCTTTAAAACTAGAGTGAGTAAGAAGATTAGCTTTGAAAAAGACATAATTTTATATTTGGCTCTAACAATAATATGATGATAGTTCATAGGAATATTATGATGCTTAGCATCATTTCTCTCCATCCAAATATACCAAAGATTAGTAGTAACTAAAACAATTTTAACATGACCCTTAGAAATATGAGAGAAATAAGCTTCAAGAAGTTGCATAATAGAAAATGAACCATTAAAATGAAAAGTATTAAAAATATTATCATACCAATTCCACACTTTAGGAGCAATAGGGCCATTCACAAAACATGATCCATAGTTTCAATGTGATAGCAAGTAGCATTTATAAGGGAGATGGAAGCCTTCTTTCAAAAGAGTAGCATCCACTAGGATATAATGCTTAATGTGCCAAGTTAAAATTGAGAATGAAGTGGGGACACAAATATTCTAGAGTTTAGTAAAAACAAAGACTCTTGATATCTAAATTTGATGAAATGCCAAACATCCTTAAAACATAAAATCTCCATAAGAGAATTTTAAAGAGAATTTGGTCGTTCATTAGGAAAGGACAAATTTTTAGGATTTTGTCAACTATCACATTGGGGACAAGGATATTTAATTGAGCCACATCCCATTTATTATGAGTAATTAAATAATTAATCTTAAGCATCACAATGGAATGAGTATTGAGCAAGGAACCAATAGAGCCCTCCCCCAACTAATTTTCTTTCCAAAAGAAAGAGGAACCAGAATTGACACCCCAAGAAATTAGGTTCTCAGCATTCCATTTAATACTACAAAGTCTTCTCCACATAGGAGAATCCCCAAATTTGAAAGCACAAATGAGGGGGTGTTTTCCCTGACAATATTTAACATGCATAAACTTAGACCAGTAACTATGGTTATTTCAAAAATTCCACCACATTCTATAGGAAAAATAGTTAATATAATCCTCTAATGTTTTGCAACCCAAGCCACCTTCATTATTAGAACAACAATAGTTATGCCAACTATCCCAACATAATCTTTTGGAAGAAGAGTTAGATCCCCAAAAAAAATTATTAAAAAGTCTATTCATCCTTTTAATAATAGAATGGGTAGGAACAATAATAGTTAAGATATACAGAGGTAGAGAACAAAGGGTTCTTTTGATCAGGATAAGTCTAGTACCAATGGAAGGTAAGTGAAACTCCCAAGAGGAAGTTTTTTTATTTAGTTTTTGAATGACTTTATCAATTAAAGAAGATCTTTTTATTCCCCTATATAAAGGAGTCCCCAAATACTTGATAGGGAGAATTTGATGCGAAAAACCCATAATATTCTTGATAATATTGATCTTAGCTAAGGAAATATAAGAGCTAGTAATAAAACAACTTTTATCAGGATTAATATTCAAGCCACTCTCCACCAAAAGATTTAAGAACTTACACAATTTTTTAATATAAAGAGTAGAGCCATTACAAAATATAATGAAATCATCAGCAAAATAGAGGTGAGAAATGGGAAACCCACTGCTAGTTTTGTAGTACATGTTAGACATTTTATTAAACATCTGCTCAATATATCTAGAAAGATATTCCATAGTAATAATAAAAAGGGTAGGAGATAGAAGGTCCCCTTACCTTAACCCATGAGAAGAAGAGAAGAAACCATGAACTTCACCATTGAGAAGTGTTGTCAAAATTTTATATATATTCTTGCCTTCATATATCCCCTTCCCTTTTGAAAAAGAAGGATAAATAAAAATAGAACTATATAAAAAATTATGCCTTGTCAGGATGCCATGCAGATCCATAGATGTTCTCATTAGGTTGATCGGGTACGACATTAAGGAGAGGTGTACTATCTCGAAAGATAGAAGTCACTACCCTATAATGGACCAAATCACTTTAATAAGGACTCATAAGGACTATGGGTCTTCAGAATGTACCAGAGATTCTTCCCCTACTTTACATGGAAAAGTAAAGCAGGGTTTATTTTAAATAAGGTTCGTTAAGTTCCCTACAGGGGAAAGCCCCCATAGTTAATTACATCTTAAGGATCGAGATTTCTTAGAAATACTCTCAATTAAGGTAAATGATCATTGTCTCCAAAGATTTTGAAAAGGTAGGACTATCAATTGATTGGTTTATTTTTTGAAAGTCAAGTGGGATCGATCAAGAGGAGGGAGTTCTTATCGAAGCCAAATGAAAACAAGTAAGGGATGCTTAGTATACTAGGAAGCCTAGTAAGCCAAGCACTACCCTATGGTTGGGCTTTACATTTTGAAATTGAATTATTTTGTTTGAGTTGAATTTTTTATTGAAATGTAGGGCTTACAATTCTATGATGATATAATGTCACAAAATGCCTAAGAGGTGAGGATATATGCTGGTAGCCTAAAAGTAGCAACCTCTGAACCTAAATCTAGGGAGCTTTGGTGGGGGCCAAAAACATGATTTAAATCTAAAACAAAATTGGGTATTGGTTTGCCTCCATAAGAGATGATAAACTACCTGACTGTTGGACTTACAACCACTTGGGGGTGGCCACCAACTAACTCCTCCTATGGTTTTAAAATATGTAGGCAAGTCAAATTCTTATGCATGATAGCAAGGTTGTTATTTATTTAAAAAGTGATTAAGTCCTTAAATACACTCCCTAAGAGACTAGATCACGTAGGGAATTCTTTAATGACTTAAATCTAATGCAAATTTTCATCATATTATTTCCATTTTTGGTCAATTTAACACAGGCTTTAGGATTCTTTATGCCTAATGCATAAGAAATTAGATTATGAGGCAAAATCAGCAAGATAAGGAGGTGTGTTTCCACCATGGCTCTCATAGGTCAAGCCAAGTTCTCTGGCAAAGGTGGAACCCATCCAATCAAGAGTGAATTAATATGTTTTTTTATGCATGAAGTTAGAAAAGTAAGATAACATCCAGCTAAGGGGTTGCTAATTCTTTTATCTTGATTTTTAACTTAGGCTTTAGATGAGATTATGAGTTGTTTATTTTTAGTTTGAATTGATTAGTTTGGTAGAAAATTTATTTTCATGAGAGCCTAATCATCATCCAAGCCATACATCAAAATAAGGAAGAAACTAGAAAAAGATGTCATCTTAATGCATAAGCTAAAAAAAAATCAAATATTTTATAAAGCTAACATAAAAGAATAAAAGGCCATTCGTGGTTGGCTTCACCGCACAAACCCAAAAACCAATTTGATAGTTGAGCTCTACCCTTATACAACTCAGATTACAAAAGAATTAATTACAATTAAGCAAGGAATTCATGTTATGTGGGGTCTTCATTTTTCTTTTTTTCTTTCTTCTCTCTTCTTTTCTTCTTTCTTCTTTTGGTTCCTTCTTTTGGATGGTTAGAATGTGGTTGCTCCAAAAGCTTCACATGGTACATAAGATGTACTTATAACTAATGTTCATCCTAATCTCCCATAACAATCATTCCAAAATCTTAATTATAAAATTACATGAAAATGGAAAAAAAGAAATCTAATTAAAACCTACAAAATAGAGATTAGCTAAACAAACCATACAATCCCAAGCATATATATATATATATTTGACTTAGCACCCTACACATGGGTAACCAAGTCCACCTGGCTTATTGAATTATGCTTAGAGGTATAAGCACCTGCACAATAAAAGCAATTTTATATTTTTATTACAATGCTTCTTAAGCACAATCCCCTATAGAAGATAATGATTAGACCAAATAATCCTACTATTCAATCTAAGTACATACACCCTAACATCTACACTAGAAATAATACATCACAAAACAAAAGCAAATATCAAAACCATACATACAACTAGAATGACTTAGCTAAATTTAAATTTAAAATGGTGGTTTTAAAATTTTCTAAGTATAAAAATTTTCTTAGATGGTAGATTTCAATAGAAGTTGTTTGGGTTAATTTTATTTTGTGTTTTGATTAGGTTTTGAATCCAAATAATTACTAAGTTGTAAAGAGAAAAGAGAGAACTTCCCTTATGTAATTTCAAAGGTGGATTCATATTTAATTTTTGTTTAGTGAATGTTTTATTATGTGTTTTAATTAATCCTAATTTCAAATTTTCCCTAACCAAAGCTATTAAAAAAGAAAGACAATTTAAGATTAAGTAAAGTGAATTACTATCACAAAACAAACAATATTTTATTTCTTTCCCAACATGTGTAACATGCATATGGATGATTCCGAAGCATATCTATATAAGAAAATGGAAACATTTAGCACACCTTAATGATGAATGCTAAAAGAAAGTGTTTATGAAATTTGGATGTTTTATGATGCCTGATTTTCATTAATTAGAAAAGAGGGATTCTTTATCCATTTTTCATATGTACATTTATATGTATGAAAGGTATAAGTGAGTACGACGCTATGTTTAACACCAGGGGTGTAAGGTACAAGACCTAATTAGGGCTACTTAAAGCTTTGCAACCTCGGGGTTGTCCAGACTAATATACCACTTTCCTTAAATACATTTGCATGTATAAAAGAAATGAATTGAAAAAGAAAGATGCAAAAGTTTATATTTGTTTGTTTGATTTATTTATGCAATTTACATGTAAGTGTGGATGTCCTTCTTAATTGATACCATAAGAATGAATAGGAGAGGATTTAAGCAAGTGTTATGTTCTTTTCAAATGAACTATACACTTTGCAAATCCTATTCAAAATTATGTCAAAAGAGAAGAGAAGGAAAGACACACAATGCACATCCTTAGATTTTACTCTCATGTAAGTATATAAATAATTATAAGTAGCATACCTTTTAGTTTTGATATTTGATTTATAAATTTTAAAATAATATTTATATTTAATAGTGATAATAGCCATTCATATCCTTATTTTAGCCAAAACATGCAATTTTACATAAAGAAAATATTTCATTTTAAATTTGATTTTTAGAAAGCATGAATGCATGATTTTCATATGACATACACATTTAACATATTAGGAAAGAAAAGAAATGAGTGATGAAAGCATGTAAATTCATTCACACTAATTAATTCCTAAAGATAATCCTATGGAATAAGATTATTTAAAGTGAATCAAATTTATTTTAAAGAGATTTTTGTTTTGTTTTGAGTTTGATTTTAATTTGAGAAATATGAGAAGGCTTGCTGGTCCCAACCCATTCCCACATGTGTATGATGTTTTAGTTTAATTTTTAGGTGATTAGATCAATTTTATGCTTTGGTTAAGCTAAGGTGTGAATTAATTGTATTAATTTCCCTTACTTATACCACTTTAGCATTTTTTAATCAAATAATTATGAGCCAATGATATGACATAAAACCACACAAGGAATTTAAATCATCAATGCGCCTAACAAAGAAAGGGCCAAATGCAATTGGCTCACAATTAGTGATTAATTAAGCTAAAGTATTTAATTTAAGTACTTTCAAAACCCTTCCCACACATGTGAGTTGGATTTTGAGTTTCTTAAGCTACTTAGGTTATTGAACACCTAAGCACCTACCCAAGAAGGATTGATTAAGTTCTTGAATATTTTGATTTTAAAATCAAATTAATTAAGCAAGTGATTAGGGGATTAACCATTAATTAAGTTTGGATTAAGAAAAGAAAGGGGTTTAGGGAATGGCTTAGGGAAAATTCCCCAAATCCATTCCATAAACCTCTTCTCCACTTAAGGCTTAATTAACTTAATAAAGGGATTAAACCACTGTTCATATGCTTAATTACCCTTAATTACATAAAGAGAGTACTTAAGGATACATTAATTGATCGAATGAATTAACTTATCAATAAATACTAAGAAAATTTGGGGAGGCAGAACTCATCCCCCTAAATCCACATGAGAAGTTTGGGATTAATTAGTGAGATAATTAGGGAGTAATTAGGGTTATTAAGTTTACTTTAAAACCCTAATTGAGGAAAATTCATTATTCAAAATCCATTGGAAAAACTTTTATATTATTCTCCTAAGAAATATCTTTACAGTCCATTTTACCTTGTATTTTTATGATTTTTCTAGAATTAGTTATGTTATTTTGAAGTTTTCACGATTATCCATTAATTAAATAGCCTAATTAAGTGATTAATCTTGTCGGAGCCACGTAGAGGCTGACGTGTCGCGCGCTTTCCATGTGGCACGATAGGAGAGGCCACTTAAGTTTGTCATCAGATCGCGTTAGTCTATGCACTTTTCTCATATGTTCAATCGTAGATCGGATAGTTGAGATCAAGATCGCGGTCCTTAAGGTATTAAATCAAGGATTCTATGCATCTTGATCATGGTCATCCATTCAAAATGCACGGATGGATGACCCATGATCTGTCACTAAGTTTCCCTATGGGAGAGGACATCATTCCACCCTTTAAAGCAAGATTCGAGCTCGATTAAGCTTGAATTGAACTCAAATTCAACCCACACCATCATCATGTAAGGGAGAATACATCTAGCGGTCAAATTCTCATGAGGTGAGAATTTCATTCACATGTCTACTTTAAGCTCAGTTTAGATCCATACCTCACCGGAGGCTATCATCGGCGCTCGAATTCGATGAGGTAGCTTCATCTAGTGGAGATGAAGCCCTGTTGAAAGTTTCAAGTCTTGGGGTTGAGTAGATCTCTCTATGGACCAAGCTCACCTTTAATTGGGCTCGGTCTTGGTCTCTCTCCCCTCTCCCTTGCCTTGAGAACTTGGATTAAGCTTTAGGAAAGTTTGATTGAGTCCTCTAAAGAAGCTTGTAAGTGGAATTGGCTTAATTTGAATTATTGAGTGAGATGGATATTTGGTGGAGCTCCCCTATTTTTGATTTGAAGAAACTACAAATGGAGAAATGAAATTGGGTTGAGGAAGCTTGGAGGAACCTTGGGGTGCTTGTTGTGAGTTCCCTTAGCTCAATCGAGTGTGTGTTGTGGAATGAAGTGGAATTAGGGGGAGTATATCTCCCAGTGAATCGGATGGTCGTGAAGAGCTTTGCCATTTTAATCCAATTCATCCTATTCACTGGGTTTGTTAGGCTACTAGAACTTGCACATGGTTTGCTTTTGAGTTTGGAGTGGAGTAGTGAAGCTCCCATGTGCTTTAATTGAGTGGAGGAGGGATCCCATGTGTTTAATTCTAAGTGGGTGGTCAATTTTGCCTTAGGTTGGGTTGGGGACCCAAACCCATTGGGTCAGTGCACAATGTCCATTAGTGACCATTTGGTCCACTAAGAGGATGCCAAGTGCCCATGAAAAGGAATTGACCAAATTCCAAGTGGTTTTGATTTTAGGTTACCCTATGGACTAGAGGTAAAATGGTCATTTGGCTTGGATTTCAATTTGAATATGTTTGGTATGATTAAAAAATGGGTTAGGCCAAGTTTCAATGAATTTGGAGTTGATTTGATATGATTTGGCTCATGTTGACCCATTTAGGTCAAAATAGGTCAACTTAGGTCAAGTTGACCAATTGGTCAAATTGGGTCAAACCAAGGGTTGGGTCAAGTTCATATGACTATTTGAAATGTTTTGGTAACTTTGGTTTGGTTCAATTTGGTTTAGATTTGGTTTTGGTTTGTTTGATTTTTTAGGTCAAGTTGGGTTAAAGGTCAATTGAGCTAGGTTGGGTCTAGTTGGCCAATTGAGGCTTTGCTCAAGTTCAACAAATGATTTGGAATGAACTTGGCCCATTAATTTCAATCAGTTTGAGTTAGATTATGTTTTGACAAATTTTTACTTTTTAGGTCAAGTTGGGTCAACTTGGGTCAAGTGGCCAATTGGGCTAGGTTAGGCTCAAATGATGACTTAGTCAAGATCAAACATTGATCATAAATGAGTTTTGATCATTGGTTTCAATCAATTTGGCCTATGGTGGATTTTATCTATTTTAGGTTTCATTTTGGCAAAGTGTTGACTTGGTCAACCTTAGATTTGACTTAGTTTGACCCAATTTAAGTGATTGATCATCTTATGATGATTGTTGTTCACAAAGTGATGCTTGGTTAGGCTTAGTTCAATCCAATTTGGGTAGGATTAAAATTTGTGTCATAAGGAGTACTTTAGGTGAAGTGAGCCTAAGTTGGTCAAATGGTTTGGTCAAAGCTTGATTTGAGTTTGATTGAACTCACATATGGACTTATGATTGAAATATAAATCCATTTGCAAGTGGTTTGAAGTCAAAAGTGTTTTGATTCTTTTGGCAATTTCAAGTTCAAAAGGGTGAACATGAGTTTGACTTGGGTTTGATTTTTGAATATGGTTTTGGTTTGATGATAGACGTTTGTATATATATTTGAATTCATGATTGAAGGATTGATTGAATCATGAAGAAAAATTAAGGGTTTGGCTTGATTTGAAATTGATTTAGCTAAGTCCAAGAATTTGACTTGAAAGGCTTAGGTTGAATTTGGATTTGATCTTTGAATTGATTTTTGGATATTTGAATTTATATTTCAATTATATTTGTGAATATAAATGAGAATATAAATTGGTTATGAGAAAATTTCTTGAATTTTAATTGATTTAGATTTGATTTAGGCTAAGTCTATAAGTTAGAATCAAAGTGACTAAGGAAAGATTTTTGATTTGGATTTGAATTTTGAATTTGGTTTAATTAATTTGATTTTATATTTTATTTATATATGTGAATACAAATAAGAATATAAATGTGTTATCAAAAAATTTCTTGAATTTGAATTGATTTGGATTTGATTTAAGCTAAGTCTATAAGAGGGAATCAAAGGACTTAGGAAAGATTTTTAAACTTGGAATTTCAATCATAAGCTTCAATTATTTGGAATTGATTTGAGTTTGAGAAAACCAATTGAGTTGGAATTGATTTAAGTTTTGATGTTGATTTGATTTGGAGTTTAGAGTTAGTTTGATTTGGAGTTTGACTTGAAGAGAGGAAGTGAGAATTTGGTTCAAACTAAGGGATAGGCAAATTTTCCTAACACCACTAAGGTATGACTTATTCTTATGGCTAACTCTTCTAAATCTCTATGGATTAGGTTGAGTGTCCTCTAATCACTAGATGTGTCTTAAGATTAAGGAACTCTTAAATTATAAGAGAAGTCTTATGTATAATAAAGAGTGGTTGAGTGCTCATCCTAAAAATGAGGTCAATAAAGGGCACCCAATAGGTGTGGTGTGACTGACCAAGTACACCACACATATTCGTGTTGATCAAAATGATCAACAACACTGAATGATCACAAGCACTAACAGAGATGATCTACTCCTAACCCAAAGTGTAGAAGGAACCCAGAGCTTAACGCAATTTGACTCTAGTCATGTCAAGGACATAAGAGAGGGAAAGAGGAATCTACTAGGGATAGAGTATGTGAACCTTCTACTAGGGAAACAGGTTCAAGTTATCCATAAGGTGATGAGAGGTTGAATTTGATTTGAGTCTCGCTAAGGAGAGAAATTGATTAGATTTGTTTAATTTGTTTTGATTTTATTGACTCCACTAAGGGAGGTTGATTGGATTTATTTTGTTTGTTGTTTGACTCCACTGAGGGAGGAGGGTTGAATTTGTTTCGGATTTTTAGAACTTAGATTTTTAGATGGGCCCTATTGGTTTGTGATGGACCACACTGAGTAGGAGCCACGGAAGCCTAGACCTAACTCAAATTTATCAATCCAAAGGGGCAGTCTACTAAACACATAGTAGGGCTAGCCAACCAAAGGGGTGCCTTTCAATGTGCATCAGCTGTACTAGGAAGAAAGCGTAATAGACTTACAACTTCAAAAGTAGGGACCAGTTGCTGGGGTGAGCTATTGGCAAGGTAACAGATTGAACTCTACCTAGGACTGACTATTGAGTGAATGCCTCTGAGGACTCAAATCAGCTCAAAGATAGTTAAGATTAATTTCATTTTTTTAGATTGATTTTGGATGGATCCCATCAGTTTGCGATGGACTCCACTAAGTAGAGGCTATGGAGGCCTAGACCTAACTCAGACTTACAAATCCAAAGGGAATAGTCTACCAACCACAAGGTAAGACTATCCAACCAAAGGGATGCCTTTCGGTTTGCAATGGTCAAGTTAGGAAGAAAGCTCGGAGACTCACATCTTCCAAAACAAGGAACCACTAGGGTGATCAGTTGCTTTGGGCAACAAATCAAACCCGACCTAGGGCTGTCTATTGAGTGAATGACACCTGGGAACTTAGATTAGCTCAAGGATAGTCAAGATTAATTTTATTTTTTTAGTTTGTTTGATGGATTTTGTTGGTTCGTGATGGATCACACTGAGAAGGGGCTTATTATAGCGTAGAACTATCTCAAATTTACTTAACCAAAGGGAATAGCTTCTCGACCGATGGGAGAACTATCCAACTAAAGGAGTGCCTTTCGGTTTGCAATTATCAATTCAAGGGAAGAAAGCTTGGGGACTTACATATTCCACCGCAAAAGACCACTGGGGTGATTGGTTGCTTTGGGCAACAAATAGAAACTCAACCTAGGGCTACCTGGTTTGTGATCATGCTAGAAAGAATGTGTCATAGTCTTACATCTTCGAGTAGACTACTTGGGCAACCTACTTGTGGAAAAATAGATTGAAACGACCTAAGGGTGACTACAGTGAGTCTGGACTAGAGATTTATCTCAACTCAAGTAGTCGAAATTCGATAGGAGTTTGTTGACCTAAAGATAGGATGCACGCTTGGAAAATGGGCCCTTTGGGGCCAATTCTAATCCAAAGTGAATATTTTTTATTTATTTATTTAGTTTGTTTTAACATGGACCTATTAGTTTGCTAAGGATCAAACTAAGAAAGAGCTTATATCAGCCTAGACCCATCTCAAATTTACTAAATTAAGGGAGAATCTACGCATCCACTGAACAAATTCTCTAACCATAGGGGTGGTTACTAAGAGAGGGAGACTATCCAATCCAAAAGTAACTTGGGTAGTGTCTAAATGGGTTCTCAAAAGATGTGATCAAAATACAGTGCCCATAGGGAGAGGGGCCACTAAGGGCTTAATCCAAAACCTTGAAAAAGATGACATGGCTAGTCATATATCAATTAGGTAATCAGTGGCCAACTTAAGGAGAAAGCCCCGGGACTCACATCTGTCAAGAGTGGTGTATCCACAGGGTGAGCCATTGTCAGCATAACAAACATCAACCAACTTAAGGTGCCCATCAATTTGCGATAATCAGCCTAGGAAGAAAGCATCAGGGACTTACATCTTCCTATAACAAAATTGATTTCTGGGATAGTCTGTCTTTGGCTCAACAGGTGTTATCCGACCTAGGATGACTACTTAGTGAATTTCATTGGAGGACTTATATAAATTCAAATATAGTCAAGAGAAAAGGAGCCTTTGGGGGACTTATCCTAAACCTCAAATATACCTAACCTAGTTAGATCATGATGATTAGTTCAAGAAAAAAATAGCTTAGGGACTCACATCTTCTTAAACAAAATCAACATGAGGTAGCTTACTAGCTGGGTAGTGAAGTCTATCATACTAATAAGGCCCTCATTGTTTTATAATGGTCAAGTTAGGAAGAAAGCATGGGGACTCACAACTTCCAAACACGTGACCATTGGGGAGACACACTAGCGAGGTAGCATGTAGACCCAAACTAGAGTAGCTATTGAGTGAGTGCATAGGGTGCTTGCTCCCAAATTAAAGTAGCTCAAACAAAAGATATATGTTTAGTTTTGTTCTTATCTTAAAGGGAATTTGATGTCTTTTAGGTTCTCTCATGCATATCCTAAACACACTTGGGGAATTGGATGAAATAGTGCCACAGATGACAACCGAGAATTCCCACTAAGAAAGGATGTCGCTCAGGTTCTCTTATACTTAACTCAGTTATGTTAATCGAAATAGGATGTCTCTTGGGTTCTCTCACGCCTATTCTAATAGCATTAGGAAATTGTGTTTGATTGTGTTTGTGCTATGAAAGAGGGATAGGATGTCGCTGGGGGACTCTTACACCTATCCTAGACACGTCATGATGGATTCGCAAGATAAGCAAACAACACTTCAAAATAAGAGAAGATTTTGATAAAATGGAATCAGATTTTTGTTCTTTTGTTTATAATTGTTTTCAAACATGTTTTATGGGTAATTTTCCTTCAAATAGAGCCCATTAAATGGAAGCATCGGGTGTTCCCCTTTACAATCAATGAGCTGATAAGATCCTCCTTGGTAGGCCTTCTCTATGACATGCAGGCCTTCCCATGTGGGTTCAAACTTGCCTTCCATCTTTTGACAGGCAACAATTAATTTTCTTAGGACTAACACAAGTTCTTCTACATGGAAAGACCTAGGGCAGATCAGCTTGTTGTGAGCATGAATCATTTTGGCCATGCACAACTCGAGGTTCTAGCATGCCCATAGGTGACTCTCCGACAAACCTTTGAGATATTCTAACCGCAACTTTGCATTCTTCTCTGTAGTGATCTTGCTACCCAATGCTATCCTTAGTGTTGAGAGTTGAACTTCTAAATGTAGAACTGCTTTGGACCCATACACTAAAGAAAATAGGGTAGATTGAGTTAGAGTTCGGTATGTGGTGCGGTAGGCCCACAAGGCTTCAACCAACTGCTCATTTCACTATACTTATTATCATCAAGAGTCTTCTTTAGTATTTGAATGAGAGTTTTGTTAAATGCTTCTACTAAGCCATTTGCTTTGGGATAGTAGATGGTGTAGTATCTCCAATCTATAACGTGTCTTCTGGCAAAGCTGTTGATCTTGGTGCCTTTGAATGCAGTACCATTAACAGATATAATTCATCGAGGCACTCTAAACCTATATGCAATATGGTTTCTAAAGAATTGAATCACATGTTGAGCTGTGACCACTCTGAGTGGGATTGCCTTTGCCCACTTGGAAAAGTAGTTGGTGGTAGCTAAGATGAACCGATGACCCTTGGAAGAAGGAGGATCGATAGGACCCACAATGTCAGTATCCCAACACTCAAATGGCCATGAGGCTAATGTAGGGTGTAGAATGTTGGATAGTTGATGTAGGATCACACTTTGTACGACAGCATGGTATCTCTTAGCATCCATGTATACGTACTCATCGAAGGTTAGTAGTATTCTAGTCTCTTGATCTTCATCTTCATCTTGATTTTGGATTTATGTACTTCGTATAGACCTGAATGTACCTCAGTTACAATGCTATGGGCTTCATGTTTATTTAAACAACGTAACCATTTTTGATCAAAGGACCATCGGTACAAGGTGCCATCATTGAGAGCATAGGAGAGTGCTCTCTATTTTACTTGATGGGCTTGTGAATTTTCTTGAGGTTGTTTGCCAATGTTCAAATAGTCTATAAACGGTTGCCTCCAATCCAACTTCTTGTCCTTATAGGCTAAAAACCTCCCCTTCAAGAAAAATTCTCTCAATGAGTTCAACATTAATATGGGATAGGACTTGTCTATTTTAGAACCTTATTGGAATGGACACACCTTATGGACATGCCAATTCTTTGGCAAGTTTGGCCAAAGTATCTGCTACTATATTCTCTGCTCTAGGAACCTTGTAGATGGTGACTTTAGGGATTTGGGCCAATAGCTTCATGGTATACTCATGGTAATGAAGAAGCTTGGGTTTGAGAACCTTGTAGGACCCAATAATTTGATTGATGACCAACTGAGAATCCCCAAAGATGTTGATGCTCTTGACACACACTGTGATAGCTAACTCCAGACCAACAATCAAAACCTCATACTCAGCTTCGTTGTTGGTGCAAGGATTGGAAAGATAGTATGAGAATCTCATGACATCACGGTCTGGAGTTAAGAGAACTACTCCTACCCCTACATTTCCTGGAAGAGTAGATTGTGGTGCTTCCCCTTTATGAAAAGAAGTTGCACCATCAAAATATGTCTCCCATCGACTGTTGTCAACCTCCCTTAAGTTCATGATTTGTTCATCAAGGAGATCGTCACTAAGTTGAGAATCATCACGAAGTGGATGTGCTATTAAGAAATCTACTAATGCTTATCATTTTACTACACGGAGGGATACGAATGTGATATCAAACTATGAGAGAATCATGGACCAACATGCCAAATGTCTGGATAGTGTTGGCCATGTCATGAGATACTATAGTGGATTGGTTCTAGAAATCAAGTTCACCTTATGAGAAAGCATATAGTGTCATAGCTTCTGAGATGCAAAGATCAAAGCTAGGAAATGTTTCTCAATAGGTGGATAGTTCTTGTAGGAATCGGATGATAGCTAGTAGACAACACTCTCCTTTCCTTCATCGTTGACTTGGGCCAACAAAGCACGTAGAGGGTCATCCAATGCAACAGTGTAGAGGATGAGTTGCCTGCCAGGATAAGGGCTATTAGAACTAGCGGCTTCACCAAATACTGCTTCATATCTTTGAAGGCTGCTAGCACTTGTCATCCCACTTGAAATTGGCATCCTTTTTGACAAGTGCTAAGAATGACTTGCATCTACCCGATAGGTTGAAAATAAGCATCTTAAATACACCAACTGTCCTTTAAAAGATTTGAGTTGAGTTAAACTCTTAGGAGGTGACATGTCTAAGATAGCTTTGATATTTTCTAGATCTATTTCTATTCCTCGATGTCAGACATCAAACCCAAGGAATTTCCCTGAAGCTACTCTGAATGAACACTTCAGGGGATTCATTTTGAGGTTATATTATCTTAACTATTTGAAAACTACTCTAATGTCAAAGAGATGGTCTTCCTTTTCTCTGCTCTTGACTACTAGGTCATCAACATAACACTCAACCTAATGATGGATAAGTTCATTGAAGATCTGAGTCATGGCCCATTGGTATGTAGCATCAGTATTTTTAAGGCCTAAAGGCATGACCCTATAATAATAGATTATGATCGGGGTTCAAAAAGTAGTGTTTTTTCTTACTTGAGGGCCATCTTGATTTGGTTGTTACCAGATGACCCATCCCTGAAGGAGAAAACTGCATGAGATGAGGCGATGTCCACCATTAATTCTAGTATAGGAAGAAGAAACCCATCCTTAAGACATGCCTTATTTAAGTCTCTGAAATCGATGCATATGCAAATTTGGCCATTCTTCTTCTTAATTGGGAAGACACTGGCTAACCAGATAGGGTATTTTTCTTCCCTGATGAAACCAATATCGATCAATTTCTTGTCTTCAGAAATGACCTGTTGTTCGATTTCTATTCGCATGCGTCTAGGAGCATGTTTGAGAGGGTTAGCGCTAGGATCTATTGCTAATTTGTAGACTACTACGCCAGGAGATAATCTGAGCATCTCTTCATAACTCCATGAAAGTATTGCTTAAACTCAATTAATAGCTTAACTAAGTCATTGGTATTTTCTTCATTCAACAATAAATTGACGTATGTCAAGCATGGATTTTCTTCTATCACGAGGTTGATTTCTTTAAGCTTGTCAATTATTAAATGGATCTCCTCTTCAAATTATGGTAGTGAATCTTTGATTTAGAGATCATCTGGATCATCGAGGTTCTAAACACACATCCTCATAAGAGTTAGTTTGATGTGAAAAGAACCTATCAGACTCCAGATGGTTGGTGACAACTAGCGGTAATTGTCATCGTCATTTGGACCCACGATACTAAATCCTAGTCCTGATCTTGATTGTGCATCCTTATGTTGTTCCATAGCTTTTGAAGTATATGACATTGCTTAGACCATGAATAAGGAATCAAACCCTTCTTTGCAAGATTATGAACACAAGGAGAGTACTAGTCAAAGGTAATTCCATTAATTCTTTGTTTGAAATATCCTTAAGTCTTACATCGCCTTGGACTTGAGGATGATGAACCCAAAAGAATCTCTTGACGACATCTGGAAGGCGAGGGGCTTCCTTAACTACTAAACCATCAACTTTTTGAGATGAAAGTGAGGTTAGAGCTAAGGTTCCTAACTGCTGACTGATAGTTTTACAAATAATTGATTTGAATACTTTGCTTTGTTTGGAGGCCCGGTCTTCATCGCTATCCTACTCAAGTGTCACCTCCAATGAAATCTGCTGAGAGGGGTTGGCAGGTATGCTAATCACATTAGACTCATCCTCTGAGCTGGATTCCAAGTCTTTATGAATAATAGGGGTACTCCTATGAACTAGAACATAACCCATGTTAGCTAATGGCCAACCAGGGGGTCATCCACTTATGGAATTGGCTTTATTTTTGCCTCTACCTCTGCCTGGTGGAGGTTGAATCATCCTACCCACATGTTTATCTGATGGAATGAACTATGGGTGGAATGTGATATGTGGCTCTATTTCTTCTTCAATTTCCCTTTCTTATTCACTTGGATTTTCATTTTTCTTTTTTTTTCTTTTTTACTTTTTCTTTCTTTTCTATTTCTTTTGAATTTGAATTTTGTCCAAGTTCATGAGAAAGGGTGTTTTAAGCAAGATAGCAAGTCGCATCCTCATATATCTCAACCTCTCTAATTGAAAATGGTTTTACATCTCCTTTGACACAGTACTCAATCCCATCCTTCCTGAATTTGATGCACTGATGGAGGGAGGATGGAATCATCTTATTTTGATGTATCCAAGGCCCACTGAGCAAAGCAATGAATGAAGTATTCAAATCAATGATATAAAACTTGGCTTCAGTCTTCCAGTCACCTATCTCCAAAGGTAACACTACATAACCTAAAGCCCTCTCACCTTATTCATTGAATCTCTCAACATCATCAATCTCTCGGTGTGGAGATGTCGATCCTCAAATAGGCAAGGGTCTTTAGACTCATGTATTCACCAATGCACTGGATTGATGAGAACTGGAAAGTTTGAATCGCCCATGTAATCTATAATGTAGAGGCGTTGTGCTCCATGTCCCTCGGTAGGTCTTCATCTATGAAAGTGATTCTTAGAGCTTCTGGAATAATGTGCCTCCTCACAATCAGCAGCTAAGCATATCTCGTGATCAAGGAGAGCCTTGATTAATGATTCCCTCATCTCTTTGGATAAGATAAGGGCATCGTGTATGCTTAGCTTAGATGGCAACTTTCTTAGGTGAGAGGACATTGTAGTCCACCTTGGGCTGATCCTTCATAAGCATATCCAAGGGTCAAGCATCCTATGGAAGGGCTTCTCAATCCTCTGAACCAATGACTTGTTTCCCTCTATCTTGAGGAGCTGCCCTACGACATAGAACCTTGCCACTACAGAGGTTGACTTCAGTGATCACAGGGCAATAGAAGGTTTTACTTGCATGTTAGGCTCACCTATAGCTTCTCCTATGGGATCCTCAGAATCAGATGATTCAAGTATATCTCAAGAGGTAGTATTGAGTAGGAAAGTCTAACTCTAAATCGAGAGGAAGATCAAAATTATTATAGATTATTTAGACTTGAAAAGTTATCATTAGGAATAAATTGAGACAACCATCAGAAGTGACACAGATATAATTCAGGCTAGCTTTATTCTTCAATTTCTTGGATTTGATAAGAGGTATATAATAGAAATCATGTAAAGTAAGAGGGGTGAGGGATTTGATGCCCTTATCCGCTGATACAAGATGTCAACTAGAAGAACAAGAGCTAGCTGAAGTAGAGGAGGTCACTGATGTAGTAGCTGCAATGGTGGACTGGAGGTTGGACTAGGTCGGTGGTTGTGCTACTAGGTTATCTCGGGCTGGCACAAGTTGCTGCTGCTACTGAACTCCCCCTTTCCCTGAGTTGGCTCTAGAAACTTGCAAACCTTCCTTGATGTTGGAGGTTTGAGCTGGCTCAGGCACCTGTAAGGAAAGTTTCTTGATCTTCGAGACAATTATCTTAGAGGTTTTAGATAAGGAGATATCCCAACCTTCTTTGGTTTTGGAAGGATCACAAGTATCCTTAGGGATTACCCTAATAGAATGGATGATTGTTCCACAAGGTATTCCTTCGGGATGACTATAGCACCGATCTTGAAGCTATATTCAAGCCAGTCCTTAAATTTGAAGCGATCTTCCAAAATATGACTTAGCATACAGTGGTAGGGGCAAAAGTTAGGATCATGGCTTTTGCCGACTTCCTTCAGTCTCCTAGGTTTGGGTAGCTGAAAATAAGGCTACCTTGTTGATTAATTTCTCAAAATTTTTATTAGTGAAACCTTTAAGCATGTAAGTGACCGGGCCATGGATATTCTTAAGTAGAATCTAAATGACGTGTTGTTCACATAGCTATGGTTTGCATTCATACTCAAATTATGCCATCTGGGAATGTAATCAATGAGAGACTCATAAGGATTTTGTTGAGCCACAACGAGATCACCAACAGTGACCCTTTGCTGAGCTGCGGCAAACCTCTTGATAAAAAGTTGCTCCAACTCAGCAAAAGTCTTCATTGAACTATTGGGAAGTTCATCAAACTAGTCAAATGCTATACCCGTTAAGCTACTAATAAAGAGATGTATGAGTAAAGCATCACTGCCACAAGCATTGCAATAACTGGCCCTGAAATGTGCAATGTGTTACCTCGGGTTCCCACTGTCATCAAAATTCTTGAAAGAAGGTGGTACGAAACCCTTAGGTTATTGGATGGCATCGAATTCCTCCGAGTTGGGTCTACCTTTTGGAATTGATGATCCTCCTCGGGCTTGATCCAATGCTTTTCTCACTCACTGCTCAACCATGCTCTTGATATCCTTTTCTTATATGGAGGTACTATCCACTACCTTCCTACACATGCCGATGCTACCTTACTTTACTAGAGGTAAAGTCTTGGCTGGATCGATCAAGACATGCAAGAACTCCTGACGACTGGACTTATAATAGGATGGGGGCTTGGTTTTGAAGTACTAAGACAGCTGCTAGCAGATCATCGAGCCTCTTCTCCATCCTATCAATTTTTTCTCCTTCTACTTTATCTATTGAAGTAGGTGTTGGGTCGAGTAAGCTGTGTCTTCCTGCTCGGCCTCAACACCTCCCATAGTCTGCTTTTCTCTAAGGAGAGATCCCCTGGTGTCTACCATGCAAACCTCTACTGAATCTCCCAATAAATTATCTTCATTAGGATCGAAGCTAATCTTCTCCTCATCAGACCAGTCATATGCTAGGATCTCTTTCTTCCCCATGAAATAATGAGCTATTATATCATCTAGAGAATGATCTGTCTGAACTAGAACAAATGACTTTGGTTGATCGATGGTGGGATCACTATCTTGTACTGTGAGGCACCAGACCTCCCCTGTTGTTGGAGAGTTAACATTATGAGGGCTATACTTGCTGGATGAAATATGCTCCAAATTATCACTAAATCTGTATGGGGTGACACTCCTAGGAGGATCTATCATCATAAGTGCAATTGAGCTTTCACCTTATCCCTCGATAACTAGTATCTCCATCATATGTTGTGGTAGTGGTGGTGAGGAGAGGTCTACGATACTTCGGGGTTGCCATTCCTTCCTCATGATGGCGTGGGGTCAGGTGAGAGCTCAACCTCACTATAGTAGGTGATGTAGATGGAACGACATCCTTTGGCCATAGCCGACCACGTCCTCTTCTCCTGCATGTGGCCTT